>CM060378.1:26764548-27364548 GCA_030545235.1 Helianthus tuberosus
GGTTGGCTATTAACCAATCCATTCCTAACACAACATCGAATTCAGCTAATTTCATAGGCAATAGGGTTGCAGAAAATTTATGACTTAAAAGTTCTATTTCTACATTTTGCAGAACTTTATCTATTTTAACTGAATTCCCATCAGCCGTTTCGACTGTAAAAATTTGCCTAATGTTGGTTAAAGGTATATTAAGAGCTTGGCAGAATGAAGTATTGATAAAACTTTGGTTTGCACCAGAGTCAAATAATACTTTTGCATACACGTTGTGAACTAGGAACGTACCAGCTATCACATCTGGAATGAGTTCTGCTTCTTGAGTGGTTAGCTGGAATGCTCTAACATTCTTCTTAGTAGTTCCGTCGGTCGCCTTGGTTTTGTTGTCTGCTGGTTTGCCCACTTTAGGACATTCTGTTTTGAAATGTCCTGCCTATCCACAATTGTAACAAATTATGGATTTCTTCCTGCAATTTTCTTCACGATGTCCTACAGTTTTGCAAAAATTGCAATATACCTTGCATTTTCCAAAATGTTTCTTTTTGCAATTTTGACAGAACGGCAAAGTTGAAGATTGCCCTGTTCCTCTTCTCTTGAAGCTGTTATTATTACCTGTACGAAATCCTTGGGTAATTTTCTGAGCCAATTCCTTCTTTCTGTTTTCATCTTGTGTGCGTACTAGTTCGTCAGTTAGGGTATTAGCTAATTCCACCGCATCGTCAATAGTGCAAGGTCTCGCAGCTTTAACGATATTGCGGATTTCACTAATCAGTCCCCAAATGTAGCGAGAAATGAGTACCGTTTCTGGCGAAGCCAGCGTTGGTACCACTCTAGCATATTCAAAGAATGTCGAAGTATAATCGCGACAATCTACACCCGTCATACGATGGTTTAAGAACTTATTCGCCATTTGATCCTTTTCATATTCAGGACAAAATTTTCTTTTTACAAGATTCTTAAATTCTTCCCAAATCATAGCATAAGCCCTATTTCTTCCTTTAGCTTGTAACACAGTGTTCCACCATTCGAGCGCCCCTTCTTTGAAAAGATTTGACGCGTACATGAACTGATCATCCTTGTCACATTTACTTATGTCAATTACTGCCTTGGTTTTCTCTAACCAACGTTGTGTCGCAGTTGCTCCTTCATTGCCTGCAAACTCAGATGGTTTACAAGCAAGAAATTCTTTGAAAGTGCAACCAGGCGTTGCGACTTTCATTTTCTTAGCAAATGGAGCTTGATGTGGTTCCTCATTATGATTAACATGATCATCG
This sequence comes from Helianthus tuberosus, assembly GCA_030545235.1. Classification (NCBI taxonomy): domain Eukaryota; kingdom Viridiplantae; phylum Streptophyta; class Magnoliopsida; order Asterales; family Asteraceae; genus Helianthus; species Helianthus tuberosus. The sequence goes on from CM060378.1 coordinate 26,765,817, forward strand.
CCTCCGTTTACACTATTACTGAAGTTATCTTCAGAAATACGTTTACTAGGAACGATTTGTTGCGGTTCGATTGGATTCTTTACAGCAGCAACGATTGCTGGAATAGCATTGGCTATCCCTTAAGCAACAATATTTTCGATATCTTGCCTAGTCATAAATTGATCCCCTGGATGTTGCTCAGACTGATTAACCTCATTTACTGGTTCATTACCAATGTTTGCCATCTGATAATTAATATATATAATTTTATTAGTACCTGAAAAACAACAATTATACACAAAAACAATCAGACAATTTTCACAATACACGTATAGTCAAAACTATCAATTTCTCGATTTCATTTTATATCTTTTATAGTATGCATCACTACACACCAATATCTTACAGAGTTTTATTCGTAGTTATTTTACAGACTGGTTTCACTTATTACTTTTACTATTACACAACCACAGTTTCACCATCCTACTATCTCTCGTCACTTGTCGTCCTAAAAACGAAGCTCCCTTTCATCATACTTCCAGGTAATCTGTCCCCCTATCTCCCGGATTCTATTTCCCGCATCCATTAATTCTTCGCCAAAATGGCGAAGTTCTGCTAAATTCTCGTTACTCATGGGTGGATTTGGTAATGGTTCCGGGTCGAACTGAGGAAGAAAGGAATAAGGACTATTGATTAGGTTTTGAAACTGCCAATCATTTGTCCACCATTCGTCTATCCCCAAAGGTTGAGTATGGATTATAGGGTCTGGAATTGCTGGTTCTAAGTTTATTGGTAGTTGATTTTCAATAGTAGGGTACAGATTATTATTTATTGGCCTGACAACATCACAGCTTGCCAATGCCCGATCTAATTCCTCCTGAAAAGGTAACTCCTCCACCTGTCTAGAACTTTCTCCGACTTCCCTCTGGATTTGCCTAGAACTTCCTCCATATTCCATTCCTGGTGGCCTAGAATCTTCTCCCAATTCCATTTCTAGTGACCTAAAACCTTCACTGATTTCAACCCCTTTTCCTTTGTCTAAAGGATTTTCTATTTTAGGAATTTTCCTGGTTGTAGGCTTCCTCCTACGCACACGTCTCCATCCCACAAATCTCCTCCTCTTCTTGGGTTAAGGTTTCTCTGGAGGTGGTGAAGCATTAAATTCAATAGGTTCTTCTGTGTCTGGTATATACCTATGGAAATCTCGGGAAACCTCTATTTTTACTGGATAGAGATTTAAGTTCTGAAGGGCGTCAGACAAGTTGTTCATGCTGTTTAATAAAATACACATAATTAAAAATTATAACAAAATTTTATAGAAAACTTTTTAAATATTATTTCATACTGGGTAAATACAAAACAAATGAAAATTTAAAACACATGAGGTTTTATTGTAAATTTATTTATTTACTGGATAAGATTTCTAGACTGTAGGCACTAAAACTTGATTTTAAAATATTTAGAGATTTGCATTTACTGCTACAGTAGCTAGCATATAAAGATCTGCCCATTTCTCATCTAATTTGTCCTCCCAAGGTGTTTTACTGGTTAATTCCTGGGTTTCCCGTTTAATATTCTTTTCTCGGATTTTCCTTATTTCCTCCTGACTTTTCCTAATAATCAAACTTCTTTTATTAGGAGAAAGTGGTTTCTCATAATGTGCCTTTCTCACAAATATTCCTTCTTCAGGAATTACAGAGTGATTTGAGGATTTGGGTTGGGATGAACTTCCCTTCTCGTTGGATGACCTATCTAGTTTAAGATAGATGTTTGACAGCTTTTGTTTACTCATACTGTAACTAACAAATAATCAGTTAATGAAACACATAATCACATAATTGGCAATCAGTAAAAAAATTTAAGTATTTCTAAATACTTAATAGTCTTAAATCAGTGGCTCTGATACCACCTTTTTCTGTCACGGCTCCCGCCCTGGTTTAACCCGTTTCAGGAGCCGCAGGACAGAAAATCCCGTGGTATTTATTTAACAGCGGAAGTTTATCATCAGGATCTTTTTAAAACTGAAATATTTCCCGATTATTTTATTTCACAACTCGGGATAAAACCCGGTAATTTACAATCTTGAGATTTCAAAAAGAAATCTTTTATTTTATAAAACATGTTTCCTTATTTTTATACTGAGCCACTTCCTTAAGCTTGTAGTGCTTCACGGCACTTTTCCTGGATCACAACAGATCACCTGAAACATGTTTAAAAAAGGTTTTGTCAGCGGGAAATACTGAGTGAATCATTCATTTTACTAAAATGACCTGTTTGTTATAATTTACAGTATTAAGAGCGATTACAATGTCTCTATCTTTTAAATTAACTGACCCAGTTGTCACTTGACCGGACTTGTGACTGTGGACATATCACTTGATGGGTCCTTTCACCCACAAGTGATAAATAATTAGTAGCTATGTGCACATCCCCCCACATACTGGCACTAATTTCAGATTACATAGACTTAATCCTTGTAATTATAACCTTTGAAAATAAACCTGATTTTGAAAGTAATTAGATAAAAAGAGAATGACTTACATTGCAGATTTAATTTGAGCAGAGCCTAGCCTACTGATTAGCCTTTTAACCTAAATTAATAACAAGCACACAATTCGGTTAGTAACTTAATACAGCATTTACGATAACTCACGAGATTAAAACCTTCACAACGAATGACAAAGTGCGATACTTAAACATCCATCGATTTAACGACGAATGACAAAGCATAAACCCTAATGTGGGCAGCACTTAAACATCCATTGGATAGTTTAATCGATCGGACATTGAATCGTATCAGCGATCGAGTTATTACCCTGAATTGCGGCAACACTTCATGAATCGTATGTGTTTTTGTATTAAATAGCGTCTAACTTTGTGTACGTAAAGAATTTTAACGTCGAAATATGCAAACAGTTCAAGTCCCATGCTCTACTATTTATACTTGAAAATTGGTCCCCCCCGCGTGTCGCGGAGGGTGTCTCCGTTTCTGTCGCGTGTCGCGGGGCATACCCCCCTAGCCTAGGGTAGCCTCGTGTCTAGTATTGCCTTGGTGAGTCGGAAATTTTCACAGATACGTGTTTTACAATAGTTTTTAAAGGATAATTTCAAATTAGGGAATACCCCCCTTGAGTTTTAGGGGCCCTGATCCTAATTCCAAATGTTCTGAAAATTTTAGGGATTATGCAGAATTACTTGGGTGTCTCAATTAGGGTTTCCTTTTGGATAAACTAATACAATAAATAGGAATTTTGATACGAGTTGTTACACCTTGGATGCGTCCATGATCGACGCATAAAAACTTGTACCAAGCCAGAGGCATCTCACTTAGCCAGACGCAAGCTAAAGTGGATGCGTCTGGTAGACGCCTTCGAAGCAGCAGAAACATTCAGACCCAATCATTGACACACGTGTCGCTTGACTATTCCCTGACGCATAACGAGGACCTTCAGACGCATAAAAACTCTCGAAAAATGTGATGCCCTGTTCCAAGGGGGCATGAAATGACTAATTTGGTAAGTCAAAGATTTTTTTGGCTAATTTGGTAATTTTCCCTAATTTTAAATATCATAGAAAACTTCTAAGTATATTTATACGTATTTATACCTCCATTTCATATATTTCTAAGAAAAAGTTTTAGCCTAAGTTTGGTTTTTGCTATTAACTGAAATTAAATGAACAAAACCTAAAACCGTCAATCTAACCGAAAACGAAGTGATTAATCGAAAACCAACTGGTTAATAAAATAGACTAACCGATGACTTTGGTTTCGGCTTCGGTCGAGGATAATAACTGAACCGACCGAACCATGCACAATACAATGAAATGGATTACCCGGTTACTTCACTTTTGATGTATATCTATCACAATGATGGTACAATAAATATCATATTGACGTGGAGCAAAGTGTAAGATTTTTATTATATTTTTAAGTACTTTTTTTACTCTTTTATGTAGTTTTAAATTTATAAAACATGATATAACACTATCACTCTCTACAACACGCTAAGGCAAGTGCACCCATCGTTGGCGTAGTATAGTGATGGTAAGATATCGAAGTCGTCCAAGGACACAAGAGCTTTTAATACCGGAATATCGTCGGCGTCTAATATAATCTTTCAAATTTTGAGGAAAGATTTTTAATAAGTAAAATAAAGAAGCTAAATAAATAAAGAAACAAATAGACAAAAAAGAATCACTTGGTTCCGACTCATCTTATGTATCATAGGATGATTTCCGCACTTTAGGTTTTTTAAGAGATTATCTTAGTTATAATGGCATGCCCCTCTTTTGGAGGCAACGCTACCCTCAGCCATATTGGTCTGAGTCAGCAGTGCTACTGTCCCGCGAAGCCGAAATATTGAAAGATAATTAAGTAAGTTATTATTGCAAAATGTGGCATGTCCCTCTTTTGGATGCAATGCTACCCTCGGCCATATTGGTCCGAGTAAGCAAGGATATAGTCCCGTAAGGCCGGTTTAAAGTTTTAATAGTAATTTATTTATAAGGGATTCAAGTCATTCTTACTTCCCCTAATTTGATGCTATCTGCCTTAAGGAAGTCCTAATAAGCATGAATCAAGTCCTCGCATGATCTATACACTGAACGAGGCAAGAACTTTACCCATCCACCCTTCTAACCTTCTTCAAGGCAGTTAACGCGCTTTATATAGATCGTAAAGACACGAATGCGTGAATCAACGAAACATGAAGAGATGATAAAATAAAGTTCACTTTCAATATAAAAAAACTAGTTATTAAAGTCATTAATATATACCCAATTAAAAAGTTAATCAATGATTGGAAATTAAAAGTAATATATAAATGAATTGTCTTCACTAAGTGATGTAAGAGATTAGCCAAGCATGACCTTTGTTTGATCAAAAATCTTACGATCAATCTTGGATCTAGAGACTACTACACACACTCTAGAGATGGATGATGGATGAATGTGGTGGATGGTGGTGGTATTGTGGTGGTGGAGTGGTGGCAGGTATGAGAGAAATGGTTTGGCAAAGGGATGGATTGCTATTGAACCAAGCACCCCTATTTATAGCTGAAAATAGAAGCTTTTCATGGCCCCGTGCCTTCCTTCTCTGTATTCATTTAATGAGCTTGTCAGTCCGGATGCTCACACGACCTCGTGTTTCAACGGCACGGCCCCATGGCCATTGTACTTGTTGTACTATCCAAGATTTGCATATCGGGAAGTTGACCACGACCCCTGTCCATGAGACATGGCCCTCGTGTCTCTTGTATGCTTTTGTTTGTCTTCTTCTTCTTGGAATCTTGGGTGGGCCACGACCCCATGCCCGGCAGGCACGACCCATGCTTGTCTTCTGATTTGTTGTTTTTGGCCTTGGGTGAAGCTTGGATGGTTGGTATATTGTATGAACTTCCCTTCGTTTGTATCCATGCTAGTTTTTGCCGTTATTTTGTTCCTTTGGTACATTTAAGCTCTTTTAATCCTGAAAATCAGAAGTATACAAAGAAGCACACTTTTTCCAACATTATTACTAAAAAGGGTTTTATTTGATATAATTTATATGTTGCATTTGGCGCATATCAAATACCCCCATACTTGAATATTTGCTTGTCCTCAAGCAAAACTCTTTAATATTGCTTACACAGCCAAATGGAACTGGTAGAGAAGAAGTTTTCGGGTCTTGTTTGTAGAGTGTCGAAAAAACAAGTTCTTTTTATTCTTGTTTTTATTTTTTTTACAATCCTATTCGACATGATTTATTTATAATTCTTTAAAAAATAATATTTCATTTACCTATATAAAAATTCACACACCTCACAAGTGATCACTCAACATTCGGCCAAAGATGTTTAAGTGAAACGCTCAATCCTTGTATGAAACTTACTCCTACCATATGCTTGACAAGTAATCAAACCTCATCCTTTTTAACATAATCTTTGTATATATCAAGAACACTTTAAAAGGTATGGTTTTTGGTTAAGAGTAGCGTAGTTTTATTTGAAAAATGGCTAAAGGCGTAAAATATCGGTTTTCTTTTGAAAATTTATTTGTGACTTAGGTACCAACTAAATGCTTATAACCAATAAGTTTGCTTATTTTATTTCAAGCAACTAGAGATTTTTTATAGAATATTCATAATGTGCGTGAAGTGTGTTATGGTTTTAATGTTTATTTTAAGCCCTTTTACACTTTCTTTAGCCAAGTTTTACATTTATAAAACACGATATTTACTAACACTAAACACACATATGGGCAAGTGCACCCATCGTGAGCGTAGTATAGTGTTGGTAAGATACCGAGGTCGTCCAAGGACACAAGAGCTTTTAGTACCGGTTTATCCTCAACGTCTAATCAAATCAAAAGTTTAGAAAAAGGTTTTAAACTAAGAAAAAAAATATAAACTAACTAAAATGCTGAAAATAAAAATAAAAACAGATAGACAAGATGAATCACTTGGCTCCGACTCGCATTTAGTGTAACCTTTGATTATTTCCGCACTTTTGCACTTTTTAAGAGATTATCTTAGTTATTCTAGTAGGCCCCTCTGTTGAAGGTGACGTTACCCTCAACCCAGTAGTTTGAGTCAACAAGGATACAATCCTAACGGGACGGATTTTTGAAAGATAATTAATTAAGTTATTAATGCATAATGTGGTAGGCCCCTCTTTTGAAGGTGACGTTACCCTCGGCAAAGTAGTCTGAGTCAGCAGGGATACAGTCCTAAGTAGCCGGGTTAAAGTATTAATAGTAGTTTAACTTATGAGGGGATCAAAGAGTTTGGACCCCCGCCATCCAATACCATTAAGAATTGAAGGAGGTCCTACTAAATTTGACCCAGGTCCTTTGCAGGATATATACATTGAACAATGGCAAGACTCTTACCAAACCATTCCCTTAACCCCCGACCAGGTAGCCAACATACCTCCATATAGACCGTGGAGATATGAATGGTGAAAATCTTTTATTTTATATAGACAGTAAAACAATGCCAAGACACCACGGACAAACGATAATGAAGAATCACCTTCAACATAAGAAACTAGTTATTAAAGTCATTAATATATAACCAATTAAAAAGTGCGAAAATATTAAAAATAAAAAGTATTACACTAGACACTTTGTCTTCACCAAGTGATGTAAGAGACATAAGCAAACATGGCCTTGATTGTCAAGAACTCTTACGATAAATCTTGGATCCCGAGATGACTCACACACTCTATGATGGACAATGGATGATGGTGGTGGATGATGGTGTTATGGTGGTGGTGGTGGGTGGTGGGTGATGTGTGAGAGTGGTGGTGTGCCAAGGGATGGTTTGAGCTTGAGCCAAGCACTCCTATTTATAGGCTGAACAGAAGCTCGGGCACGGCCCCATGTCCAGTGGGCACGGCCCCGTGTCCATCCTCTTCTCTGTCTTCATTAATTGCTCTTGTCTGTATTAGTTGACCACGGCCCCATGTCCGCTGACGTGATTGGCGTGGGTCACGCAAATTTAATCCCAAAAACAACTATAGATAGCGGTAATAGGGTATCGAACTCAGGGAGTATGTGGAAAGTGTGTTAATTTTATAGCCTTGCAATTATACTACAATTAACCTAATTTGCAGAAAATTAAAATCAATGATTTGGATTGTTGTTTGAGAAAACTAAATTAAACTAATGGAAAATCAAATGTAGGTTTTAAAACAAATTAGGAGAGAACAATGATCATCCTAGGTTCCAGTTTCTTTAAACAATTGTGTGTAATTCCAACTAGAAAGAGTTACATAGACATAACTCGTGCATGCATAATCGAAGTGATAAAAGGGAACAAAGTACTCGGATTATATAAACGCGAGGTTGTTTCCCGATGACCAATTAATCAATAACCAACCCTAACCCTTCCCGTGATATCTCGATTGCCAACGGCACCAAGAACGTACGATTGAGACTAGAAATTGCAATATCGATTAACAAATTACAAGCAATTAAACATACACCATGATATTCAAGCAACGCAAGTTATCATTCTAGAAATTCAGAAATAAAACACACAAAAGTTCAAGAAACATTCACCTAAGATGATCACCGAAGAGTTTAGCTGGACATGGCTCGGTGAATCATCATCATAATCAAACCAATGTTCATACGAATCGAAATTACAAACCGGATGATAAGAATTGTTCACAAACCAAGCAAGTAGCTAAAATTCGCCCCCAAGATGATCCAAAACCGTCCAATGATGAGAATACCCCAAAAGACACAATAAAAACTGATTTATAATGGCAGTTACGGATTTGATCGCTGAAACCACCGTAATTTACGGCTCCACCGTAAATTACGGTGGACATAAAAGTGTTACGGCACAAGTCTTCTGGTTTACGGCAGCCTCCAGGTCAATCCTCGGTCCATGTTGATGTGTTTGTTTAACATTAATTGCCTCCACATGATTTGTGAATATGCTTGTATGTGTCGGCTTGTCTCAACTCCACCTTCGGCCCAAGTAACGATGATGTTGTTGATTTAACTGTTGACTTTTATGTGATGATCCCTCAATATGTCGGCTCCCCTTGTGATGATAATGATTATGTTGATGATGTCTTATGATGGCCCCCCCCACGTGATGCCTCTTTCACATGCATCTCTGGCTGCCTTTAAAATGATAATTATGTTGTAGTTGTTGACTTTAATTCTAAAACAAATTTCCCTCAAAAACCGAAAGTCACGTTAATATATATGACGGCTGCATCCACTTCTCTTGATGTTGCACAATGTGATGATGACTCTTGTGTAGCGGCCCAATGAAGATGATCCAACAAGTCCCATGTGCGGCCCAATGACACCAAGAACATGTGCAGCCCACTATCAAAAATAGATATCTTATGTTGACTTCATGTGCTGATGTATTGTATATGGCTGCCTCCTCAAGTCTTCGTGACTTGTGTGCTGAATTCGATGCTCCACACATGCAGTCCAATCACCTCCTCCAAACTCAACCAAACAATGATGATGTTGTAGAATGATCTTCTAATAATGCCCCCACATGTATTTTGCTTCTCTAAAGTCGGCCGCCAACATGCCCCTTAATTAGTTCACGTGATGTGATGATGAGATTATGTTGTTGACTATAATGTGTCCCTCTTTCTTTTTAGAAGTGATGTTTGCTAGTCCACGTGACTTCCTATTGCAACCTCCAATCCCCCAAATCTGCGTATGAGATGATGATATTGATTTATGAAAACCAAAAAACCCTCAACAAAAGTCAAGACCCCATAAATGATTATGATGTCAGTGTGTATCCTCCCAAGATTGTATGATTTGCTTTTTGTCTACAATTCTTCACATGACACACCTCCACTTTAGGGTTTAAACCTTTTAATAACTTTCCACAACATCAAGTGCATGCTCCATATTTTCAACTTCCAAGCGTAGTCTACGCGTTCCAATTTAACCGAATTAAGTGATTTACCTGTAAAACACACGAACACTCGTAGTTACTAAGTTCAAGCAAATTACCAAGTAAAGCATGGAATTTTAATCTTTTTAAACCATTTAAAGGTTGTCCAACGGACCACCCATCAGGCACGACCCCGTGTGCAGAAGCATATCTGTACTATCAAGATTTTCCTGGATTCGGCGAATCTTATAGTTGACCACGACCCCGTGTCCGCTGAGCACGGCCCCGTGGTGGGCGATGGAAGCTTCTACAACTTTGTCTTTTATGTTGACACATAGCCACGCCCCTGTGCTCATTGAGCACAGGGCGTGTTCAGCCTTCTGTTCTCTTGTTTTGCTTGGGAAGATGCTTTCGGGGAGGTCGGGCATGCCACGTTTGTTCCTTTTCTTGTATTTATGTTAGATTTAGCTGCCTTTTTGCTTCTTTTGTTAATTTGAGCTCATTTAATCCTGAAAATACAAAAGGAAGACAAAAACACACTTTTTCCAACATTAGTACTAAAGAGGGTTAGTTTTATGCCACAATTGATGTTATTTATATGTTGCATTTTGCACACATCAAATACCCCCACACTTGAATCTTTGCTTGTCCTCAAGCAAAACTCTTTATAATGTGGCTTTACCTCTCAAATGGAATGGGTAGAAGAGAAGGTTTTTTTTTTGTGCTTGTCATAGAGTGTCGGGATTTCCAAGATTCTTTATTAAGTTTTATTTTTATTTATTTACAATCCTATTCGTCATGATTTATTTAAAACTTTTCATAAGATAAATTACTTAATAGGGCATAACATGCCTCTTAAAAATTCCATTTATATACAAGTTCACATACCTCACGGGGGATCACTCAACACTTGGCCGAAGATGTATTTTAGTGAATCACTCGAGAGCGGCATGGAACTTACTCCTACCATAGGCTTGCCAAGCAATCAATCCTCCTCCTTTTTAAATATATACCTTTGTAAATATCAAGAAGACTTTTGGGTGAAGGGTTAGGCTTGGGTTCAAGGTAGGTGGTTGGGTTAGTGGTTAGTAGAAAAGGGCGAAAAGCGTAAAAAGCATCGGTTTTCGTAAGACTTTTTATTTTTGCAGTTTTTATTTTGATGAAGCCATAATTCAAACAAAGTTATTTTTGATGAACTTGTTTGTTTTTATTTCTTTTGCTTCATCATCAACATATTTTTCTTTCGAAAGTCATACGAAAAACCGAGCTTGTTACTAAAACAAAGGGTTAAAAATAAAAAAGGTTTTGGTGGGTGAAAGGGTGTTTGGTTTGGGTTAAGAAATGAAAAGGTTTAGGCTCAAAGGGGTTAACTAGGGGGATTTTGGGTAGATGGTAAAAAAAAAAAAGAAAAATAATGGTGTAGAAATAAAAAGGGTTAATCCTAATGCCTCCATCATTTACTTACTCGGGTTTAAGTTGGTAAGGACCGGGAATGTATCGTCGTGGCAAGTTCTAGAGTTGTAAGAACCAAACGGCTATTCACGCAAGAAACGAAAAATGAGCATTTAATTTAAAGATATGTATTTGTATGCTCAATAAAGGCTCAAAACTCACTTTTGTGGGAATGAGTTTTTATGTGATCAAGTATATATAATTAAATTTTAACTAAACTTGTCATGCCTTTTCATAATTTTCTTATGTTGGTTCTTTTTATCACGATGCTATCGGTTGTAAATTTGTAAAAATATAATTTTTTTAGAATTTGAAACTCCCAAGTTAAACCTAGACAAGTAAAAAAAATGAAAATTTTTGAAAAAAATTTGGGATGATTAGCGGTTCCAATAGAGTTTTGTGTAAGGCTTGTAATTAGGACTTGCAAGATTCAAGGTTTTAGCATCCCCCCCCCCCCACACTTAAATTACACATTGTCCTCAATGTGTCCCAAAAATAAGTTTTTAGGTTGATTGAATGTGTAAAAAGGTGTGAATAAAGCAAAAATTTGTGTTACTGGGCGCTGGACACGGCCCCGTGTTCAAGTGCCAGTAACAAAATTGAAAAAGAGAAACAGAAGCCTGGACACGGGGGCGTGTTGGGTGAACACGGCCTGTGCCCGGATTACCTGAACTGGGCATTTTCTGCAGACTGTGCTGCACGGGGCCGTGTTGGGCGGATACGGCCCGTGCTGAACTTGCTGTAATGAAGAAAGCTTGTCGGATGGCCCTATTTTTCTGCATGGGGTGCTGGTTCAAGTTTCCCTTGCATCCTTTGCCATCCCGAGTGTGTTTTATTCCTGAAAATTAAAACTAACTAGAAAATATAAAAAGTTATCTAAACTAAGGATAGTTCCGCGGAATGCCTCCGTGGTGCGCCACGTTTATAAGGGTCCTTGGCTAGACCCAAAGCCGGATCATATGTCACTCAAGTTGGATGTTTTGCATCCCATGTTACACCGTCGGAGAGCGTCATCCAAGCTTGAGTCTATGACCTTCATGTAGTTGACCGGGTCTTCGTCTTCTACTCTCTTTCCAACTCAAAACTTCACTTCCTCGTCCCCAAACTTCAATGTTAGTGTTCCGTCATTCATATCTACCACAGCTTGGGCGGTGGTTAGAAATGGCCTCCCGAGGATGAGGGGGACATCGGTGTCTTCTTCCATGTCTAGTATGACAAATTCGTCCGGGAAGACAAAATTGTCGACTTTGACCAATAGATTTTCAGCGACACATTGTGGAAATTTGACGGATCTGTCGGCTAGTTGTATACTCATCTTTGTAGGGCTCGTTTTTCCTAAGCCGAGTCAGTTGAACATTGATGTGGGCATGAGGTTAATGCTAGCCCCAGGATCGGCTAGTGCATTACGAATGGGGGATTCCCCAATTGAGCAAGGAATCGTGAAGCTTCCGGGATCAATTTTCTTTTGCGGGAGTTTGTTGAGTACTAAGGCGGAGCATTCTTCGCCTAAGTTAACTAATCGCAATGATTCAATTTTCCTTTTGTGAGTGAGGAAGTCCCTCATAAATTTTGCATATTTAGGCATTTGGGTTAGGACCTCGATAAAAGGAATATTAACATGCAATTGTTTTAGTAAATTTTTGAACTTTGCGAATTGCTCATCGGTCTTTTGACGATTTAACCGACCGGGGTATGGAACCGGAGGAGTCTTGGTGGGCTCTTGATTTGGTAGAGAAGCCTTTTCTGGTTGGGGTGCGGGTGGAGTCGTGGTTTGGCCGGATTGGCTTCTTTCAGCCGGCGGTAATGGAGCCTCCTCGGGACCCACGGTTCGGTTTCTCAATGTGATGAGATCTACTTGCGCTTTTTGGGTTGGTTTCGGTATTGCTTGGTAACGCGCCTTGTGGTCTCTCGGAGAAATTTTGAGCTACTTGATTTAATTGTTTTTCAATGTTTTGAATGCTAGCTTGTTGATTTCTAAAATTCGATTCCAATTGCTGAAATCGATCTGAGTTTTTCTTTTCGGTGTCGGAGATGAGGCGAGATACAGTATCTTCGAGCCTTTCTCGTCCACCTTGTTGTTGAGAAAAGTTTTGTGGTTGTTGAAAGTTAGTTCGTTGGTTTTGTTGGTTACTACTATTGCCGAGATCTCTCCAACCAAGGTTAGGGTGGTTACGCCATCCTTGGTTGTAGGTACCCGTTGGTGGACCCGACGGCCTAGGTCTATTATCAATGTAGTTTACCGTTTCTGTTTGATCGTCTACTTCTTTCATACAACTCCAATTTTCATGTGGTCCACCACACCCTTCACAAGCCATAACCGAGGCCGTTTTTGCCATTTCTAACTTTTTTATTTTTGAAGAGAGGGTCTCGATTTGGGCTTGTAAAGAAGTGCTTTCATCAACCTTATTGGCGCCCGGGGAAATAGATTTATTACCTCAGGGAGTGTGCCACTGAAAATTGGTTTGAGCAATTTCCTCAATTTGATTATATATTTCATTTGGGCGACGATTACCTAGAAGTCCCCCGGAGCTAGAACCAAGTGTTTGTCTTGTGTGTGGCAACAACCCATTGTAGAAAGTGGATACTTGTTGCCATACCGCAAGACCGTGATGAGGACACTTTCTTAGTAGCTCCTTGAACCTTTCCCAAGTTTTATATAAGGATTCCCCATCCTCTTCAGAATATGTATTAATTTCAGTCATTAATTTAGTCGTTTTAGCAGGAGGGAAATACTTATATCGAAACTTTTGGGCTAGTTCATCCCAGGTGTTTACCGAGCCAACTGGGAGGGTGTTAAGACAAGCCTTAGCTCGGTCTTTTAGTGAAAACGGAAACATTCGAAGGCGGATGGCGTCGTATGATGCTCTATTGATCCGAAAGGTATCACATATTTCTAAGAAATTAGTAATATGTAGATGGGGATCCTCGTCCGCAAGCCCATGAAAGGTTGCGGAGTTTTGAAGCATTTGTATCTAATGCGGTCGAAGTTCGAAGTTATTGGCTTCGACATTCGGTGCATTGATAGCGGTGCCGAGATTACCTACAGTGGGTCGTAGGTAATCCATGAGGGTACGTTGGTCCGCCATTGGAGGTGGGTCCCCCGAAACTTTCTCTTGGTTTTTAGCTTTAAGTCTTTTTCTGAGAAAGCGTTCGGGTTTTTCTAGAGGTTCTTTTATGTCTCTACTAGAACTGGAGCTCATGCACTACGTAGGAAGTTCAAATGTGGCGCCTGGGTTCCGAGTCCTGCAATAAAAACAAAAAAGAACGTTGGTCAGAAGGTTCACCACGGCACCGTGTTCAGCGAACACGACCCGTGGTCGGAGATACAGTGATTGTTTTTCGGATCCCTGTTACTGGGGAGTTGGACACGACCCCGTGTTGCACCGACACGGCCCCGTGCTCAGCTCTCTGTAACTCGGAAAATAAAAACTGCAAGTAACAATGCTGGGCACGACCCATGTCTGACCAGGCACGGCCCGTGCTGAGCTCTGCAGAAGCTGAAAAAACTAAGAAAAAAATCCTAAAAAATAGAAAATAAAATATAAAAAAATTGATTAGGCCGTTGATTCCTAACTTTCTTAAAATCCTTGTGTCCCCGGAAACGGCGCCAAAAACTTGATGTGCGTGAAGTGTGTTATGGTTTTAATGTTTATTTTAAGCCCTTTTACACTTTCTTTAGCCAAGTTTTAAATTTAAAAAAACACGATATTTACTAACACTAAACACACATATGGGCAAGTGCACCCATCGTGAGCGTAGTATAGTGTTGGTAAGATACCGAGGTCGTCCAAGGACACAAGAGCTTTTAGTACCGGTTTATCCTCAACGTCTAATCAAATCAAAAGTTTAGAAAAAGGTTTTAAACTAAGAAAAAAATAAAAACTAACTAAAATGCTGAAAATAAAAATAAAAATAAAAACAGATAGACAAGATGAATCACTTGGCTCCGACTCGTGTTTAGTGTAACCTTTGATTATTTCCGCACTTTTGCACTTTTTAAGAGATTATCTTAGTTATTGTAGTAGGCCCCTCTTTTGAAGGTGACGTTACCCTCAACCCAGTAGTTTGAGTCAGCAAGGATACAATCCTAAAGGGTCGGATTTTTGAAAGTAATTAATTAAGTTATTAATGCATAATGTGGTAGGCCCCTATTTTGAAGGTGACGTTACCCTCGGCTAAGTAGTCTGAGTCAGCAGGGATACAGTCCTAAGTAGCCGGGTTAAAGTATTAATAGTAGTTTAACTTATGACGGGATCAAAGAGTTTGGACCCCCGCCATCCAATACCGTTAATTATTGAAGGAGGTCCTACTAAATTTAACCCAGGTCCTTTGCAGGATCTATACACTGAACAATGGAAAGACTCTTACCAAACCGTTCCCTTAACCCCCGACGAGGTAGCCAACATACCTCCATATAGACCGTTGAGATATGAATGGTGAAAATCTTTTATTTTATATAGACAGTAAAATAATGCCAAGACACCACGGACAAACGATAAGGAAGAATCACCTTCAACATAAGAAACTAGTTATTAAAGTCATTAATACATAACCAATTAAAAAGTGTGAAAAGATTAAATTTAAAAAGTATTACACTAGACACTTTGTCTTCACCAAGTGATGTAAGAGACTTAGGCAAACATGGCCTTGATTGTCAAGAACTCTTACGATCAATCTTGGATCCCGAGACGACTCACACACTCTATGATGGATAATGGATGATGGTGGTGGATGATGGTGTTATGGTGGTGGTGGGTGGTGGGTGAAGTGTGAGAGAGGTGGTGTGCCAAGGGATGGTTTGAGCTTGAGCCAAGCACTCCTATTTATAGGCTGAACAGAAGCTCGGGCACGGCCCCGTGTCCAGTGCGCACGGCCCCGTGTCCACATCCTTTTCTTTCTTCATTTAATGCAGCTTGTCTTATTAGTTGACCGCGCCCCCCTGTCCGCTGAGCACGACCCCGTGTGCAGAAGAATCTTTGTACTATGAAGATTTTCCTGGATTCTGTGAATCTTATAGTTGACCACGACCCCGTGTCCGTTGAGCACGGCCCCATGGTGGGCCATGGAAGCTTCTACAACTTTGTCTTTTATGCTGACACTTGGCCACGCCCCCATGTTCGTTGAGCACGGGGCGTGTTCAGCCTTCTGTTCTCTTGTTTTGCTTGGGAAGATGCTTTTGGGGAGGTCGGGCATGCCACGTTTGTTCCTTTTCTTGTATTTATGTTAGATTTAGCTGCCTTTTTGCTTCTTTTGTTAATTTGAGCTCATTTAATCCTGAAAATACAAAAGGAAAACAAAAACACACTTTTTCCAACATTAGTACTAAAAAAGGGTTAGTTTTATGCCACAATTGATGTAATTTATATGTTGCATTTTGCACACATCAATTCACAAGGGCCTTACGTAGCGCCATTACGTATCTTACGAGAGTTGCTTCAATTGATGGCCTCCTTTCCCGTCGACTGTTCCTTGAGTGCGCAGAAGAGGTTTCACTGTTTTGGCTAGATATTCTACGAAACCAAAAATAGTTTGTTTTAATGAAACAGTACCATAGACACGGCCCCGTGCTTAGTGAGCACGGCCCCGTGTTCAACTTTATGCAGATTTTTAGAACAAGGAATCTTGGAGTTTCAAATTATTTTCTCAACTTATAAAGTGTTTTTGAACAAAAATAACTTAAAACAATGTTGTGCAACTTATTTTTAACAAGATTCCTTGAATAAAAACTCAACAATCATCACAATGAGGCTTGAAATCAAGCTTCAATGGAGTAATTGGTGCAAGAAAGATGAAGAAGAAGGTAATGGATAAAAGAGGAAAGGACAAGATGTTTGTTAGAACCTTCTTTTAGAACATACCTAGGATGGAATGTTAGAAAATCCTTTCAAATCTCTGTCCCTGGATGGTCCAAATGTGCAGGATTCTTGGCTACATTTATAGAAAACGACAGCATGCTGGACACGGCCCTGTGTCGGGTGGACACGGCCCCGTGTGCAGGAAAGATCCTGACACGTTTTGTCCGTATTCTGACAAAAGTCAGAAGGGAATCTTTTGGTGGACACGGGGGCGTGTTGACCTGGGCACGACCCCGTGTCGGAAGTCTGTTTTATGAAGTGCGTCTATTTTTAAGGAACTTTTCCGGATCGGGCGGTTCCTTACTGGATGGAACAACCCCAAAGTGCCTAAGATACCTTAATTGATCTAGATTAAGACGAGAACGCAAGAGGTTGTCGGTGAGGGTGATTCCTATGCTATATGTAGGTGGACAAGTCTAACCCTTTTCCGGGCTCTCGTTAAAGAAGGTGTATGTCGAATCGCTTAGGTCTATGTATGCATCGAATGAAGTCGATGGGGAGTCCTTCACGGCACAATCGACACAGGGACGATTATCGCTCAAGTCCTCACTAGAGTTAGGAGTATCTTTGGAAACAACGAAGTTGTTTGAATGCGTTTCCAACCCTTCTTCTTGGCTATTGTCTTGGAAAAGATCATTGAAATCTTTCCTAAGTTCATCATCATCATCATCATACTCAGTAAATCCCACCAATAGCAAAGCTAAGGTAGGGTCTGAGGAGGGTAAGATTTAGACAACCTTACCTCTATCCCGTAGGAATAGAGAGGCTGCTTCCAGTGAGACCCCCGGCTCGATAGTAGTTTTGCATCAAGCCTTGGACATAAGGAACATAACACTCGGCAATCGGGACAAAGACCAATTAGTGCATGTTCCCTTTTGTCTTTCGGCTATCAACGCCACCACATGATGCATGATTAACCGTCCGCCGCTTTTAACGTTATTTTCGCGAACTTAGTAAAATAACGTTAAAATTAGTGCAATTTCACTTTTCCCCTCCAAGTGCCCACACATATATACATTATATGCGCATACTGCAAGTAGGGCGTAAATTAGATCTTCTAATTTACATATATACATATATACATTATATACATTTCCTAAGTTCTTTTAACCAATCAATAATTAGATCTTCTAGTTGAAATAATTCATCGAGAAGCATTTCTCCTAGAAAATCCGGTTGGGAGCATTCGAGGGAGAGATAGGGATTATTTTTACTTTCGCCCCTCTTAAGGATATTAGGAAACGATGGGTCTATATAGTGGGGTTTATAATTTAGAAAATAGCATTCTAATTCTTTATGGTTACCACCACATAATTGACACCACATAGTACCATAAGAGTGCCGAAAGTAAAAAGTATCAGTATCACTCATGTTTGTGTCAGAAATTACCAACCGTCGGGATCTTACGGTTCTGTTTTCAGTAACTGAAACTTGGGCACGGGGGCGTGTTGAGTGGGGACGGCCCCGTGTTCAGCTACTGTCTGACTTAAAACAGGATTGCCAGTTCCAATGATTGGGCACGGGGCGTGTTCAGCGGGCACGGCCCGTGCTGAGTTCTGCAGAAGCTGAAAAATTAAGAAAAAATCCTAAAAAAAATGAAAAATAAGAAAAAAGATTAGGCCGTTGATTCCTAACTTTCTTAAAATCCTTGTGTCCCCGGCAACGGCGCCAAAAACTTGATGCGTGTGAAGTGTTATATATATTAGGTGTATATTTTAAGCCCCTTTAACACTTTTTTTAGCCAAGTTTTAAATTCATAAAACACGATATTTTACTAACATTAAACACACATATGGGCAAGTGCACCCATCGTGAGCGTAGTATAGTGTTGGCAAGATACCGAGGTTGTCCAAGGACACAAGAGCTTTTAGTACCGGTTTATCCTCAACGTCTAATCAAATCAAACCGTTTAGAAAAATGTTTTAAGCTAAGAAAAATAAAAACTAACTAAAAATGCTGAAAATAAAAATAAAAGAAAAACAGATAGACAAGATGAATCACTTGGTTTCGACTCGTGTATAGTGTAACCTTTGATTATTTCCGCACTTTTGCACTTATTTAAGAGATTATCTTAGTTATTGTAGTAGGCCCCTCTTTTGAAGGCGACGTTACCCTCAACCCAGTAGTTTGATTCAGCAAGGATACAATCCTAAAGGGTCGGATTATTGAAAGATAATTAATTAAGTTATTAATGCAAATTATGGTAGGCCCCTCTTTTGGAGGTGACGTTACCCTCGACTAAGTAGTCTAAGTCAGCAGGGATACAGTCCTAAATAGTCGGGTTATAGTATTAATAGTAGTTAACTTATGAGGGGATCAAAGAGTTTGGACCCCCGCCATCCAATACCGTTAAGTATTGAAGGAGGTCCTACTAAATTTGACCCAGGTCGATTGCAGGACCTCTCGCTGAACAATGGCAAGACTCTTACCAAACCGTTCCCTTAACCCCCGACCAGGTAGCCAACATACCTCCATATAGACCGTGGAGATATGAATGGTGTAAATCTTTTATTTTATATAGACAGTAAAATAATGCGAAGACACCACGGACAAACGATAAGGAAGAATCACCTTCAACATAAGAAACTAGTTATTAAAGTCATTAATACAAAACCAAGTAAAAAGTGCGAAAAGATTAGAAATAAAAAGTATTACACTAGACACTTGTCTTCACCAAGTGATGTAAGAGACTTAGGCAAACATGGCCTTGATTGTCAAGAACTCTTACGATCAATCTTGGATCCCGAGACGACTCACACACTCTATGATGGACAATGGATGATGGTGGTGGATGATGGTGTTATGGTGGTGGTGGGTGGTGGGTGAAGTGTGAGAGAGGTGGTGTGCCAAGGGATGGTTTGAGCTTGAGCCAAGCACTTCTATTTATAGGCTGAACAGAAGCTCGGGCACGGCCCCGTGTCCAGTGGGCAAGGCCCCGTGTCCATCCTCTGCTCTGTCTTCATTAATTGCTCTTGTCTGTATTAGTTGACCACAGCCCCGTGTCCGCTGGGCACGACCCCGTGTGCAGAAGCATATCTGTACTATCAAGATTTTCCTGGATTCTGTGAATCTTATAGTTGACCACGACCCCGTGTCCGTTGAGCACGGCCCCATGGTGGGCCATGGAAGCTTCTACAACTTTGTCTTTTATGCTGACACTTGGCCACGCCCCCATGTTCGTTGAGCACGGGGCGTGTTCAGCCTTCTGTTCTCTTGTTTTGCTTGGGAAGATGCTTTTGGGGAGGTCGGGCATGCCACGTTTGTTCCTTTTCTTGTATTTATGTTAGATTTAGCTGCCTTTTTGCTTCTTTTGTTAATTTGAGCTCATTTAATCCTGAAAATACAAAAGGAAGACAAAAACACACTTTTTCCAACATTAGTACTAAAAAAGGGTTAGTTTTATGCCACAATTGATGTAATTTATATGTTGCATTTTGCACACATCAATTCACAAGAAAATTAAGTCACATACTTTTGCGTATTTCAAAAGAACCGAATTTTACTAAAATAAAGGGGTGTAAAAGATGGTTTTGGCTGATAGGTGATTTATGCAAAATGGTGTTTTGCGGGTTTTGAAATGAAAGGTTTAGACTCAAAAGGTTTGATTGAGGGAAAATATTGTGGGGAGATAAACAAAAATTAAAGTTGAAAAAGAAAAAGGGTTCATGGCCCTAATGCCTCAATCATATACTTACTTGGATTAGTCGATAAGGACCGGGAATGTATTGTCTTCTCAAGTTCTAGATTCGTAAGAACCGTATGGGCTTTTCACACAAGAAATGAAAAGTGATCATTTAGTAAAGATATGATACTGAATGCTCGGTAAAGGCTCAACACTCACAATTTGTGAGAAAAGGGTAAAAATGTGAAAACATATATATAATCAAATTTTAAAAAGATTGCCATGCTTTTGTATGAATTTTTCTTATATGGTTTTTTTTATCATAGCGTTATCGGTTGTAAACTTGTAGAAACAAAAAGTTTTAGAACTTGGTTTTCTAACTTAAACTAAAAACAAGACAAAACAAAGTAAAAAAATATTTTGAAAAATATTTGGGGTGTTTTAGCGGTTCCGGGTAGAGTTTTATGAAGGTTTGTTTTATGACAAAGAAATTCAGGTTCCCTTCCACACTTAAATTACACATTGTCCTCAATGTGTCGAAAATAGGTTAGAAATGATTAAATGTGTAAATGTGGGTTAAAAACAACAAATTTTTAAAAATCAGATACTGGACACGGGGACGTGTTTGAGAGGCACGACCCCCTGTAAAAATGCCAATAACGTCTTTTTCTCAAAACTTACAGAAGGTAGACACGGGGGTGTGTCTAGGAGACATGGTCCGTCTAACAAGTCCAAAAGAAAATTTGTTTTCTTCATAACAGAGGCACGAGGGTGTGCTTACCTTACACGGCCCCATGCGACACTTACTGTAATGAAGATTTTGAATCGGGGGACTTCTGTTTACGTGCATGGGGTTCAGTTTCAACACCCTTAGGCTAGCTCCAATCTTCCTTGGAATGCGTTTTATTCCATACAAAGAGAAAACTTAAACAAAAGCATCAACTAAAAATAAAACTAAATCTTAAACACGAGTGTCCATTCAAAAAAAAAAGAAGCCATACTTTTGAAAGTTGAACAAGTGTGTTTAAGTAAACTACTTATATTAATTCAAAGTCCATGAAATGCCTCAATGGTGTGCCACGTTTATAAGGGTCCTTGGCTAGACCCACGGTATCGGGTGGTTCTGGCTCATCTTCCAACAAGGGGTCTGTAACACCCCAAAAATATAAATTTTATATTATAAATTAAAAGTCGGTTATGGTCAAGATAAAATAACTAGGAATAAATAACCTAGTTAGTTAAAAGACTTGAAATAATAGAACAAACATGGTTAAAATGGCCTTATAAAAACTTGAATAAAGTTGAGGGGCTAAACATGGACAAATGAATTAGAGTTTTAATTAAATCAAGTATTAAAAGATAAAACACACACATACGTGTGTGTTTCCTGCGAATTCAACCAGAGCCAAGAAAGGCTCTCATGCTCAAACCCTAAACTTCAGAAATTCATCAAATTGAAAGGGCAAATCAAGCCCAAATCGAAATCCAAGCACAAAATAGTGATCACCACAGTAAAGGGATCATAAGGTATGTAAAACTTTACTATTTGGTTCCATCTTAAATTCTGGATGAACACATAAGATTTGAAATTTATGCTTGCATGATTGTTGTTTGGATGAAATTGGAATGAAATCATGTCTAGGAGTTAACCCTAGCCTTGTTGAATTTTTGCTCATCATGATGAAATTCATAATCACCAATATAGGTATTTAGTGGGTTTTGTAGAAATATTTTAAACACTAGGATTATGATTGTCACTCTAGTGTATTTTGAGCTCTATGAAGTAAATCCAGAATGTTGATGAGAAAATTAGGCATAAATTTGTCTAATTGATGTTTAATCTTGGCTAAATAGTTAGTCATGAACTTGATTGTTAATTGTATGAAATCATGCCCACAAGGTGTTTGATTAAATGCCTAAACAAATGCTAATGTATCGAAAATTTTGAATGAAACACGTAATTGAATAATATGGTGAATTATGTGTAAAATGAAATGATATGAGTTCTAAACACGGTGTCGGTTGAACTCTATAGGCTCGGTGGTTGAATCTTCAAGCGGTCAAGTCGGAGTGGACACGCGCATGAAGGATATGCTTTAAAAGGTACGAGACTTGTCGTCTCTTTACATTTATGTAGACAAGCCTGATCATAGATATGCTTAATGTTGTTATAGCGAAAATTGTAATCATTTGGTAAGTCTAAGAAGTGATGGAATTCACTCGACAAACCAAACGGGTCAAAATAAATAGTTGGTTAGATATGTTTATTGATAATGTTGTTTAAATTAGTCATGTTTAGAGTGTATATTAAGTGATGCAATTCACTAGATAAAGAAGGGGTTAAAATAATGGTCGAAATGGTAGTGTTCGAAGTGACTTGAACGTCACTCGTTAAATTTGAGTTATAAAAAGCGTCAACCATGGAATGGAAGTGATACGCTAAGATGGATAATCCCGGGAATGGGTAATTATGGTTAGAAATTAATGACGATAAATTATGCAAGTATGTAACTTGGCTTCGTTACAATCTGTTGTATATTGGATATTGTTAGTTAACTTGAATTAGTCTAATTGTGCAATTTGTATAATGTCGAAATGACGAAGTTCATTAGGCATGATATTAAGTCAAAATATTTGTTGAAATAAGTTTGTATGATGATAAAAATGGAGGTTTCCATTAGGTGAAAACGGGTCAAAACAAGGGTAAAATGGTAAAATTAAAGTGGCGCGAACGTCACTCTATAATTGTAAGATATGAAAACGTAAAACCATAAAATGGTAATAATACGCTAAAGTTCACAAGCCCGGGGAATGGGTATGTACACTTTGAAATAAAAATTAATGATCAATATGTTTGCAAAGTATAAAACAAACTGGTCGAATAAATGAAACAAGAAATTATAAACTATTCGTTTATAATTCAGGTTTCATATGAAGAAAAGAGGATAAATTGATGCGTATTTTTATTACAAACGCGTAGGAAAAAGAATCGCGAAAAACGGACTTGTAGAATGAAAGTTACGGATGTTTAAAGTTGGGATTTTGGTAAATTTTAGAGCTGGGAATTTGCAGCACAAAACCAAGCAACCTGCTGTCGAAAATAGGGTGTCGCGTCGCGCGACCCCACCACAGCTTCATGGTCACGTCACGCGACGTCTGTCGCGGCCCGCGTAAGCCAGGATGGAATCTGTCGCGGGGCGCGACAGACCAAAATCTCAGAATTTTTATTTTGTGTTCATTGTTCGATATTGGAACTTGATTATACTTGTTTATATGTTGTCAAAACTAACATTTAAGTTGGTTTTGATGTTAGGTAATGTTGGCAATACTCCGGATGGCGATCAAGCAATCTGTCAAAGAACCGAACACGACACTTTTGAAGCTTCCGCGTTAATATATTTTGTTCTAACTAAATGTGAACATGTAACTCTTGAAGTCACATTTTGTACGTTTTAAACCAGTAGGGATGTTATTCCTAAATACTCTAATCATGTATGAATTTTTAACTTAACAACTTTTTATTAACCCGTATTTTAAGCAAAATAAATGCATATTTGGTAGTAAATTCATATTAAATTAAGACGGCCGTTACAAGTTGGTATCAGAGCTCAAGGTTATTGACAAAGTGTGTTCGGTTCGAAGCTTGATCAAACATCCGGTAAGAATTATTTATAGGAGTAGATTGTAACGAAACATTAGGAGAGGTATATGAATTTAAGTGCATGGGACGAGTGTGTTAATACACTCAAACCCGGAAAGTGCACTAAACATGAATGGTTTAAGCAAATTACAAACTTGGCTAAATCAAAATGAAAGATGTAAACGATAATGAACCGAAATGTTTGACAATTGATATAAACATTTCAGAATTGAGATGTCTAATGTCGGTAAAAGACGATTAGGTAGGATAATGCCTAACCATAGATTGATTATAAAATAAGTACTTGTGAAATAAGTATAATTGAATGTCACGTATAACAATACGGGCAACATTGAATAACAAGATTATTAATAAATTGGAAATGTCCGAAAGATATGATGACTGCATTTGGAAGATGATGGGAGTTAAACGATTTAAATGACGGAAGGTTCGAAGGCATGACAGAGAACATGCCAGCAAAGAATCTAAATCAAGTGACGATCTGAGACAACGGAGGACATCAGGGCGAGTAGCAATCAGGTACACATTCTAAATTACGATAAGACAAGTGGAATATAAAAATCCACTTGATGAATAATAGTTGCGTATGGGTATATAAGGTTGGCGAAATGAGTATATAATGTTGAAATATATATATATATATATAAACAAGTAAATGGTAAACAAGTGAAACCGAGGTAAAAGTAATCTCGATATATATATATATATTGCAATGGGAAGGAGTGCGTGTGCACTCGAACCCGGGAATGCAATGAAAGATAAGTGTCATAATGGGAAGGAGTGCGCGTACACTTGAACCCGGGAACTTAATGAAGCGAACAAATGTCATAATGGGAAGGAGTGCGCGTACACTAGAACCCGGGAACTTAATGAAGCGAACAAATGTTGTATTGGGAAGGAGTGTAATTACACCCGAACCCGGGATTGGTAATAGTAGTAAGCAGCGAAGACAAGGTAATATACTCGTCCAAACTTAATAAAACGCGTAGAAACATCATTTATATTGATAAAAAATGTGGGTAAATTCCATACAACGACATGGAATAATAAAATGAAATGAGTTGAAATTGGTTATTCTTACAATGGAATAATGTCAACAGCAGTTGGCGACGACACGATAACCCTCATGACTGAGGAGACATGCAAAAAGAATCTATGGGAAAGTTGGAAAGGCTATTGAAGCCATTTAACCCGGAGTCATGGAAATGCTACAAGTCACCATGATGACGGCAAGGAAAGAAGAGATGAACGAGTTGGGAGTAAGCCCATCGGGGTGAGTAACGCAGGTACATGTTATAAAATTTTAACAAGATAACGTTAGACAACAATTAGATAATGGATTAAGGTTATGAATAAAAATGTTAAGACATAGGGATAAAGTTTGACTGTCATAAGTGATGAAATTCACACGAACAAGTCAAACAAGATGAATGAAAGAATAAAGGACTTGGTTGAGTAAAGGCGATGGATTTCACTAATACGACCAAATAAATCAAAAAGAAGTCATAAATGCATGCCAGAACGGGTGCGATGATAATGACTTCCATAAAATACCCGATAGATGGGTAGGATTTCTGATATATGTATAAACCAAGGGACGAGAACGCGGATTAAAAGTCAAAAGACTCGGATTAGGAGTTATGACTAAAAGACGATAAAAATTTCGCAAAACATGAATTTTGGTAGTTATGTTCAACTATTTCAATGTTGAACGGGCCGAATATAGTGTGACGTTTGATAATGTAAGTAAGCGTGAACCGAATAAATAAAAAGCGCGAGATAATAACAAATCTATATAAAGGGTTATGGGAAAGTATAGAAAGGAAAAACGCAAATAAGTGAAACTGGAGAGTTAAAAACATTGAGATAGAGAACCCGGGTAACGGACTGTAAATAAAAATAAGTATGAACCGGATAACGGTAAGCGAAGAACAAACCGACGTGTAAATGATGGAAGAAGTCATAGAGTCAGAAGAATAGTTCAAACGAAAACAAATGTAGTCTTGGACTACGGTCAAGGTCAATAAAATTCAAAAGCGAAAGTGAATGATTCCAAACATAACAAGGGGTGCCTTGAAGCTATAAATGTAGATATACATTTTTATAATGACGCAAGTAAAAGATGAATCTACAAGATCATCATAACCTTCGGGATTACAAGAAAATGTTAAGGTCTACGGGACCAAAAAGACCCTTGGGTCACAAATAAAAAGAAACGAACTATACGGGTCTCACCTTAAAAAAGGAGAAAATCTAAAGAAATAGCCTATGAGGATAAGTGAAAGAACCTACAGGTTATATGGGTTAAGTAAGGTAACTAGTTATAACCCCCGCCCTAAATAATAATGGAGTGGAATAAATCCTCAGAAGTAAAATTCCCTGACATAAGTAAATGACGTAAGACAAAGAGAAAACGTTAAACTAAAAATTCAATTTTTAGTCAAAAGCAACGTTTTAACAAATATATGTAATATGAAGTGGTTTGGGAAATAGTAAACACACAAAGGGTCGGAGATGGCGATATGGTGCACCCGGATGATGGGATATGAAGTAACAGTGACTAATTCGTCTAGCTGGTAAAACCATTCAAGGTCAAGGTAATGTTATGGCCTATGTAACGCGTTTGTCAATATAGGATTAGCATGAAGTAAACATGTTGACTGATGTGCGTGAAGTGTGTTATGGTTTTAATGTTTATTTTAAGCCCTCTTACACTTTTTTAGCCAAGTTTTAAATTTATAAAACACGATATTTACTAACACTAAACACACATATGGACAAGTGCACCCATCGTGAGCGTAGTATAGTGTTGGTAAGATACTGAGGTCGTCCAAGGACACAAGAGCTTTTAGTACCATTTTATCCTCAACGTCTAATCAAATCAAAAAGTTATAAAAAGGTTTTTAAACTAGAAAAATAAAAACTAACTAAAATGCTGAAAATAAAATAAAAGTAAAAACAGATAAACAAGATGAATCACTTGGCTCCGAATCGTGTATAGTGTAACCTTTGATTATTTCCGCACTTTTGCACTTTTTAAGAGATTATCTTAGTTATTGTAGTAGGCCCCTCTTTTGAAGGTGACGTTACCCTCAACCCAGTAGTTTGAGTCAGCAAGGATACAATCCTAAAGGGTCGGATTATTGAAAGATAATTAATTAAGTTATTAATGCATATTATGGTAGGCCCCTCTTTTGAAGGTGACGTTACCCTCGACTAAGTAGTCTGAGTCAGCAGGGATACAGTCCTAAGTAGCCGGGTTAAATTATTAATAGTAGCTTACATATGAGGGGGTCAAAGAGTTTGGACCCCCGCCATCCAATACCATTGAGTATTGAAGGAGGTCCTACTAAATTTGACCCCGGTCCTTGCAGGATCTATACACTGAACAAGGCAAGACTCTTACCAAACCGTTCCCTTAACCCCCGACCAGGTAGCCAACATACCTCCATATAGACCGTGGAGATATGAATGGTGAAAATCTTTTATTTTATAAAGACAGTAAAATAATGTTAAGACACCACAGACAAACGATAAGGAAAAATCACCTTCAACATAAGAAACTAATTATTAAAGTCATTAATACATAACCAAGTAAAAAGTGCGAAAAGATTAAAAATAAAAAGTATTACAATAGACACTTTGTCTTCACCAAGTGATGTAAGAGACTTAGGCAAACATGGCCTTGATTGTCAAGAACTCTTACGATCAATCTTGGATCCCGAGACGACTCACACACTCTATGATGGATAATGGATGATGGTGGTGGATGATGGTGTTATGGTGGTGGTGGGTGAAGTATGAGAGAGGTGATGTGCCAAGGGATGGTTTGCAATTGAGCCAAGCACTCCTATTTATAGGCTGAACAGAAGCTCGGGCACGGCCCCGTGTCCATCCTTCATCTCTTTCTTCATTAATTGCAGTTTGTCTGCATTAGTTGACCACGCCCGCGTGTGCACTGGGCACGTCCCCGTCTGTAGAAGCAAATCTGTACTATCAAGATTTCACAGATTCTGCGAATCTTAGAGTTGACCACGTCCCCGTGTCTGCTGAGCACGACCCCGTGGTGGGAGATAGAAGCTTCTACAGCTTTGTCTTTTCTGCTGGCACTTGGGTACGCCCCCGTGTTCACTGAGCACCGGGCGTGTTCAGCCTTCTGTTTTCTTGATTTTGCTTGGGAAGATGATGTCGGGGGGTCGGGCATGCCACATGTGTTCCTTTTCTTGTATTTATGCTAGATTTAGCTGCCTTTTTGCTTCTTTTGTTAATTTGAGCTTATTTAATTCTGAAAATACAAAAGGAAGACAAAAGCACACTTTTTCCAACATTAGTACTAAAAAGGGTTAGTTTTATGCCACAATTGATGTAATTTATATGTTGCATTTTGCACACATCAAATACCCCCACACTTGAATCTTTGCTTGTCTTCAAGCAAAACTCTTTATAATGTGGCTTTACACTCCCAAATGGAATGGGTAAAAGAGAAGGTTTTTGGGCTTGTCATAGAGTGTCGGGATTTCCAAGATTCTTTATTAAGTTTTATTTTTATTTATTTACAGTCGTATTCGTCATGATTTATTTAAAACTTTTCATAAGATAAATTACTTATTAGGGCATAACATGCCTCTTTAAAATTTCATTTATATACAAGTTCACATACCTCACGGGGATCACTCGACACTCGGCCGAAAATGTATTTTAGTGAATCACTCGAGAGCGGCATGGAACTTACTCCTACCATAGGCTTGCCAAGCAATCAATCTTCCTCCTTTTTAACTATGCACCTTTGTAAATATCAAGAGGACTTTTTGGGTGAAGGGTTAGACTTGGGTTAAAGGTAGGTGGTTGGGTTAGTGGTTAGTAAAGGGGTGAAAGGCGTAAAAAGCGTCGGTTTTCGTAAGACTTTTTTTTTTTGCAATTTTTATTTTGATGAAGCCTTTATTCAAAAAAGTAATTTTTTATATTTGTTTGTTTATTTTTTTCTTTTGCTTCATCATTGATTTTTTTTTTGAAAAGTCATACGGAAAACCGAGCTTGTTACTAAAACAAATGGTTAAAAGTAAAAAAAAAGTTTTGGTGGGTGAAATGGCGTTTGGTTTGGGTTATGAAATGAAAAGGTTTAGGCTCAAAGGGGCTAACTAGGGGGATTTTGGGTAGGTGGTAAAAAAAAGAAAATAATGGTGTAGAAATAAAAAGGGGTTAGTCCTAATGCCTCCATCATTTACTTACTCGGGTTTAAGTTGGTAAGGACCGGGAATGCATTGTTGTGGCAAGTTCTAGAGTCGTAAGAACCAAGCGGCTATTCACACAAAAAACGAAAAAAGAGCATTTAGTTTAAAGATATGTATTTGCATGCTCAATAAAGGCTCAAAACTCACTTTTGTGGGAATGGGTTTTTATGTGATCAAGTATATATAATCAAATTTTAACTAAGCTTGTCATGCCGTTTCATAATTTTCTTATGTTGGTTCTTTTTATCACGACGCTATCGGTTGTAAATTTGTAAAAATATAACCTTTTTAGAACTTGAAATTCCCGAGTTAAACCTAGACAAGTAAAAAAAATGAAAATTTTTGGAGTGATTAGCGGTTCCAATAGAGTTTTGTGTAAGGCTTGTTATTAGGACTTGCAAGATTCAAGGTTTTAGCATCCCCCCACACCTAATTTACGCATTGTCCTCAATGTGTCCCAAAAATAAGTTTTTAGGTTGATTGAATGAAAAATGTGTTAAAAAGCAAAAAATTGTGTTACTGGGCATCTGGACACGGCCCCGTGTCTGATGGACACGACCCCGTGTTCAGGTGCTAGTAACGAAAACTTACAGAAGGCGGACACGGGGGCGTGTCGACTGGGCACGGCCCCGTGTCTGTCAAAAGCGTGCCTAATTGAACAAACAGCAGGTCTGGGGAAGTGGGCACGGGGGCGTGTCGGCTGGACACGACCTCGTGTAGACAATCTGCAAGGTTGAAAAAAAAACAGGTTTCTGGCTCCGGTTTTCTTGTCCCGGCTTTAGTAGCACTAATGCTTAGTGCTCTAAGCCTCGTATGTACCTGTTTTTATCAATAAACACTACACCAAACCATAGCAAACATCCTAAATTACCAAGTTTAACATCCATGTCACAAAGTTAAAAAGAAAAACAAATGCAGAAAATAAAAAGTTAAAGGAAAGTAAATTGTTCAACACTCGACACGCCGGCCGGAAATTGTTCAAGAAAAGGGGGGTTAACCTATGGGATCTTCAACCAAATGTTCCTTCCTCTACTCCTCCCGCCTAGTCCATGTCCTCGTCCTCATCGTCATCCTCTCCTCCTCCTTGCCCTGTCGTGTACTCCCGGATGCTCCCTATGTCATCCTGGATGTCGGATATGTTTCTCTCAATAGCTCCGACCCGGGCGTACGTGTTGCTCGCCATATTCTAGGTGTTCCTGGTGCACATGAGGTTTTCCTGCAACAAATCATGTAAACTTTGGAAGTTAGGAAAACCGCCTCCTTGTGATGAGGACTGGCCCGGATCACCGTGGGGCTGGTACTGGTACTGTGGAGGATGTTGAAACTGTGGAGCGTGAAGGACGAGTGCCGCTTGCGAGTTCCATGCATGCCCCTATATCCTTTGAAAGCTAACTGTCCCGTCTTCAGCTTCATAAATTAAGTTCACGGAACGGAAGATCTGTACATCCACCCTTCCCGACCATGGGCTCCTCTCAAAGGACCTAGGTATGTTGGTGAAGTGCTTGAAGAGATGGTATATCCACCCTCCAAAGAAGATAGGGGTTGGTGAAGTAGCAAGCTTGTTCAAATGCCTGTTTCGGAGCAGGAGGAACGGAACATCGAGGTGTCTGCGGTTATGAATGCAGAGAAGGACTATCAAATCTCTCAACCCAACAACGCCACCGCTATTATGCCTTTGGCTAAGAGAGTAGCCGAGGAGCCTATGGATGTATCGGTAGAGCGGGTCCCTCAACTTAGTGCTCTTAGTGCTGCTCGGGTTGTAGTGCCCTTCACCAATCTGAGCCCACGCGGCTTGGCGATCGTTCTCATCCATCTCTCGCATCCATCCGGTATTCTCCTCATTACCCGCATCTTCTTCCGAATATCGTCCAACTATCAACCCAAATTATGCCTTTGAAATCGAGTACCTAGTACCACCACATCGGAATATCACCCCATCACTTTCGAAAGGGTCGCACCTTGAATTGAGCGTGAAGGTGCTGTAGAACTCCATAGTGCACTCGTGGACGGAACGAAGTCGAGTGGTTAAGGCTACTCTTAGCGGGCCGGTAACGAGGTTGTTAAACCGGTCAAGTTGGTTCACCATTGCTAACAGATCCGTGCACACTTGTCTTGGGTATTCTTCTTGTCTTGTTTGAAGTACTTCATATCTTGCCCTAGCATCGAGCTCATTGGCGTTAAACCTCATGAATTTCTTCTACATCTGAAAGAATACACCAAAAGTTAGCACGAAACAGTAGAATTTTCGGACAAAACTGCAAACAGTGAGTTGGACACGACCCCATGTTCAGCGGACACGGCCCCGTGTCCAGGCGTTTGTTACTCAAAAACATCATTTTTCGACCCGGTTTCGAAAACTATAAAATTTCTGGTCCAATAGGTGCGGTTTCCCCCGAAAATGAAACCCCAAGTGCCATTTTTCCCAAAACAACCTGTTTGCCCCTTCAATTTTATCTTTTTCGGTTCAAAAACAAGGGTTTGGGGTTTTTGTGAGAAATAGGGCGAATTCTTTGAACAATACAAGTGGATTTACTTCCTAAAACATTAATCTAACTAAATGCTAACAGATTTAGGCAAAAAGTTTCAGTTCAATCCGGATGGAGTTAATAAACCCTAGAGTTTCCCCCAAATTCTTGTTGTTTTAACTACATGCAAATGCCTAATCTAACTACCAATAGTGATAGAATCATACCTTGATGTTGTTAGGAATAGAGGAGACGTCGAAAATCTGCTGAAAATTGCTTTGAACCAGGGCGTTTTTTGGGGAAACGGGGCATGTGGAATGGTGTAACTGTTATGAAAAGGGGATATATCCCGACAGTTGCGTGGACACGGCCCCGTGTTCAGCGGACACGGCCCCGTGCCGAGCAAAGTTTTGAATTTTTTTTAGTGTTCGTGTGAGTGCCCTTGTTTTCCCAGAAACTTGGTTAGTAGACTTACCGATTTAGATGTCATCCCGTTTGTTCGTAACTTAACAGGTATGATGTTGTTTTTTACTCTTCGACCGTTTGAAGTGAGATCTCCTCCTCTTCATCCTCAATGAATCCTTGATAGAGTTTCAGTCGTTGGCCATTGACTTTGAATGGAATTCCATTTCGAGATTTAATTTCTACTGCACCATGCGAGAAAATATGGGTGATGGAAAAAGGTCCTGGCCACCTAGACTTTAATTTACCAGGAAACAATCGAAGTCGTGAATTAAACAAAAGAACTTGATCTCCTACTCGAAATTCATTAGGCTTAATATGTTTGTCATGCAAGTTTTTCATTTTTTCCTTATAAATTTTGGAGTTTGAGTATGCATAATTCCTAAGTTCGCCTAATTTATTCAATTGACAAAATCGATTTTTACCAGCAAATTCTAAATCCAAGTTTACATTTTTAGTTGCCTAGTAGGCTTTGTGTGCAATTTCTACTGGCAAGTGACAACTTTTTCCATAGACGAGCTTATATGGGGTTGTACATATTGTTGTTTTATAAGCAGTTCGAAAAGCCCATAAAGCATCATCTAATTTATCTGCCCATTCCTTTTTAATTAACCCTACGGTTTTTTCAAGTATTCGTTTTAAACCTCTATTAGTCATTTCGGCTTGTCCGTTTGTTTGAGGGTGATACGCTGTTGAGACCCGGTGATAGACCCCATATCTTGTTAAGATTTTTTCAAGTTGATGATTGCAAAAATGGGTACCTCTATCACTTATTAATGCTTTAGATGTTCCAAAACGAGAGAATAGTTTTTTCAGAAATCTTACCACGACTCTTCCATCATTTGTTGGAAGTGCCTCGGCCTCGGCCCATTTAGACAAGTAATCTAGTGCCAGTAGTATATATTTGTTTCCTTTTGACGGTGAGAAAGGTCCCATAAAGTCGAGTCCCCACACATCAAAAATTTCACAAACAAGAATGCCATTTTGTGGCATTTCGTTTTTGGAAGAAATATTACATGTTCTTTGGCAAGAATCACATGTCTTGACAAGACTTTGGGCATCTTTGTAAATGGTCGGCCAATAAAATCCTGAATCAAATACCTTTCGTGCGGTACTAGCGGCACCATGATGTCCTCCGTATGGACCTTCATGACAATGGCGGAGAATTCTTCGTGCTTCGCTACCATGTAGCATCTTCGGATGAGTTGGTCGGCACACATTTTGAAAAGATATGGATCTTCCCAATAATAATGTTTCACATTAGCAAAGAATTTTTTTCTTTGATGATGTGGCCAACCTTTTGCAACTATACCGCTAGCTAGGTAGTTAACATAGTCGGCGTACCATGGCTCTTCTTTGTATTCCACCATTTCTAGGGACTCCGTTGGGAATTTTTCGTTGATTTGCTCGTCCCTAGTTGCCTCCAAAGCTGGGTCTTCTAAGCGCGAAAGATGATCTGCCGCAGTATTTTCTGCTCCTCTTTTGTCTTTGATTCCAATATCAAATTCTTGGATGAGTAAAATCCACCGAATCAAATGTGGTTTTGCGTCCTGCTTTTTGAAGAGATATCGAATGGCTGCATGATCTGTATAGACTATAGTTTTAGAAAGAACAAGTTAAGATTGAAATTTATCAAAAGCAAATACCACAGCTAGCAATTCTTTTTCAGTTGTTGTGTAATTTTCTTGTGCATCGTTAAGTGTTTTACTAGCATAATTGATGCGTGTGAAGTGTTATATATATTAGGTGTATATTTTAAGCCCCTTTAACACTTTTTTTAGCCAAGTTTTAAATTTATAAAACACGATATTTTACTAACACTAAACACACATATGGGCAAGTGCACCCATCGTGAGCGTAGTATAGTGTTGGCAAGATACCGAGGTCGTCCAAGGACACAAGAGCTTTTAGTGCCGGTTTATCCTCAACGTCTAATCAAATCAAAAAGTTTAGAAAAATGTTTTAAGCTAAGAAAAATAAAAACTAACTAAAAATACTGAAAATAAAAATAAAAGAAAAACAGATAGAAAAGATGAATCACTTGGTTCCGACTCGTGTATAGTGTAAGCTTTGATTATTTCCGCACTTTTGCACTTATTTAAGAGATTATCTTAGTTATTGTAGTAGGCCCCTCTTTTGAAGGTGACGTTACCCTCAACCCAGTATTTTGAGTCAGCAAGGATACAATCAGAAAGGGTCGGATTATTGAAAGATAATTAATTAAGTTATTAATGCAAATTATGGTAGGCCCCTCTTTTGGAGGTGACGTTACCCTCGACTAAGTAGTCTAAGTCAGCAGGGATACAGTCCTAAATAGTCGGGTTATAGTATTAATAGTAGTTAACTTATGAGGGGATCAAAGAGTTTGGACCCCGCCATCCAATACCGTTAAGTATTGAAGGAGGTCCTACTAAATTTGACCCAGGTCCATTGCAGGACCTCTAAACGCTGAACAATGGCAAGACTCTTACCAAACCATTCCCTTAACCCCCGACCAGGTAGCCAACATACCTCCATATAGACCGTGGAGATATGAATGGTGTAAATCTTTTATTTTATATAGACAGTAAAATAATGCGAAGACACCACGGACAAACGATAAGGAAGAATCACCTTCAACATAAGAAACTAGTTATTAAAGTCATTAATACAAAACCAAGTAAAAAGTGCGAAAAGATTAGAAATAAAAAGTATTACACTAGACACTTGTCTTCACCAAGTGATGTAAGAGACTTAGGCAAACATGGCCTTGATTGTCAAGAACTCTTACGATCAATCTTAGATCCCGAGACGACTCACACACTCTATGATGGACAATGGATGATGGTGTTATGGTGGTGGTGGGTGGTGGGTGAAGTGTGAGAGAGGTGGTGTGCCAAGGGATGGTTTGAGCTTGAGCCAAGCACTCCTATTTATAGGCTGAACAGAAGCTCGGGCACGGCCCCGTGTCCAGTGGGCACGGCCCCGTGTCCACATCCTTCTCTTTCTTCATTTAATGCTGCTTGTCTTATTAGTTGACCACGCCCCCGTGTCCGCTGAGCACGACCCCGTGTGCAGAAGAATCTTTATACTATGAAGATTTGCCTTGATTTTGCGAATCTTATAGTTGACCACGGCCCCGTGTCCGTTGAGCATGGCCCCGTGTTCAGTCTTCTGTTATCTTGTTTTGCTTGGGAAGATGCTGTCGTGGGGTCGGGCATGTCACGTCTTGTTCCTTTTCTTGTATTTATATTAGATTTTGATGTCTTTTTGCTTCTTTTGTTAATTTGAGCTCATTTAATCCTGAAAATACAAAAGGAAGACAAA
Organism: Helianthus tuberosus; assembly: GCA_030545235.1. NCBI lineage: Eukaryota > Viridiplantae > Streptophyta > Magnoliopsida > Asterales > Asteraceae > Helianthus > Helianthus tuberosus. The sequence goes on from CM060378.1 coordinate 26,801,211, forward strand.
AGCACACTTTTTCCAACATTAGTACTAAAAAAGGGTTAGTTTTATGCCACAATTGATGTAATTTATATGTTGCATTTTGCACACATCAAATACCCCCACACTTGAATCTTTGCTTGTCCTCAAGCAAAACTCTTTAATATGTGGCTATTACACTCCCAAATGGAATGGGTAGAAAAGAAGGTTTCGGGCTTGTCATAGAGTGTCGGGATTTCCAAGATTCTTTATTTAGTTTTATTTTTATTTACTTACAATCCTATTCGTCATGATTTATTTAAAACTTTTCATAAGATAAATTACTTATTAGGGCATAACATGCCTTTTTAAAGTTCTATTTATATACAAGTTCACATACCTCACGGGGATCACTCAACACTCGGCCGAAGATGTATTTTTGTGGATCACTCGAGAGCGGCATGGAACTTACTCCTATCGTAGGCTTGCCAAGCAATCAATCCTCCTCCTTTTTAACTTATATACCTTTGTAAATATCAAGAGGACTTTGTGGGTGAAGGGTTAGGCTTGGGTTAAAGGTAGGTGGTTGGGTTAGTGGTTAGTAGAAAAAGGGCGAAAAGCGTAACAAGCGTCGGTTTTCATAAGACTTTCTATTTTTCCATTTTTATTTTTATGAAGCTATTTTTCAAACAAAGTCATTTTTGATAAACTTGTTTGTTTATTTACTTTTGCTTCATAATCCACTTCTTCTTCTTCTCTTTTTTTTTTTTTTCACGAGAGTCATATGAGAAATCGAGCTAGTTACTAAAACAAAGGGTTAAAAATGAAAAAGGTTTTGGTGGGTAAAAGGGTGTTTGGTTTGGGTTATGAAATGAAAAGGTTTAGGCTCAAAGGGGCTAACTAGGGGGATTTTGGGTAGGTGGTAAAAAAAAGGTGTAAAAATAAAAAGGGGTTAGTCCTAATGCCTCCATCATTTACTTACTTGGGTTTAAGTTGGTAAGGACCGGGAATGTATCGTCATGGCAAGTTCTAGATTCGTAAGAACCAATTGGCTATTCACACAAGAAATGAAAAATGAGCATTTAGTCTAATGATATGTAATTGTATGCTCAATAAAGGCTCAAAACTCACTTTTGTGGAAATGAGTTTTTATGTGATCAAGTATATATAATCAAATTTTAACTAAGCTTGTCATGCCTGTTCATAATTTTCTTATGTTGGTTCTTTTTATCACGACGCTATCGGTTGTAAATTCGTAAAAATATAACCTTTTTAGAACTTGAAATTCCCGAGTTAAACCTAGACAAGTAAAAAAAATGAAAATTTTTGAAAAAAATTGGGGTGATTAGCGGTTCCAATAGAGTTTTGTGTAAGGCTTATATTTAGGACTTGCAAGATTCAAGGTTTTAGCATCCCCCCCACACTTAAATTACACATTGTCCTCAATGTGTCCCAAAAATAAGTTTTTAGGTTGATTGAATGTGTAAAAAGGTGCAAAAAGCAAAAATTTTGTGTTACTGGGCGCTGAACACGACCCCGTGTTGTCCGGGCACGGCCCCGTGTTGTCCGGGCACGGCCTCGTGTTCAAGTGCCAGTAACAAAATTAAATCAAGAGAAACAGAAGCCTGGACACGGGGGCGTGTTGGGTGAACACGGCCCGTGTCCAGTTACCTGAACTGGGTCTTTTTCTGCAGACTGTGCAGCACGGGGCCGTGTTGGGCGGACACGGCCCGTGCCGAACTTACTGTAAACGAAGAAAATCGTCGGACGGTCATGTTTTCCTGCATGGGGTGCTGGTTCAAGTTTCCCTCGTATCCTTTGCCATCTCAAGTGTGTTTTATTCATTTCAACACCATCCAAACACCAAATTAACTAAAACCATCATTCATTAGTCATAGAGAATTACATAATAGTCCTAAAATTAAGATATTAGATAGTTAGGTCAAAGAAACACAAGAAATCTCAATCCAAGAAGTTCTAGCCTACTATTTAATTTATTAGCAAAATTTCCGAGAAGATAGATCTCTTGGTTAAAAGTGGCTTGACAAACTTCTTTCTCCGGGTATGGGTTCCTCACACGTCGGCGAGCCACTCTTCGATCTCCCTAGGGAGAAGAAAAGCGGGCTCATGAGCATTGGTTTGAGGAGGTGCAACTTCCACCGGGATTTCTTGGAGTTCTTCAAGAGGAGGTTCCGCCGGAATGTCGTCCCAACCGGTAGGATTTTGGATTCCAAGTGCTAGGTTCCAATCCTCTTGAGGGAGGATTGGTTCCATGGGAGGTGTTACAAGAATGTTTAACCTCTGGTGCAAGAGGTTTATTTCTTGAAAACTGTTTTCCAACCCCACCGAGAGATAATTTATACGGTCAATGAGGACCTCCTCCACCGAAGTCATCTCGTCAAGGGCCTTACGTAGCGCCATTACGTATCTTACGAGAGTTGCTTCAATCGATGGCCTCCTTTCCCGTCGACTGTTCCTTGAGTGCGCAGAAGAGGTTTCACTGTTTTGGCTAGATATTCTACGAAACCAAAAATAGTTTGTTTTAATGAAACAGTACCATAGACACGGCCCCGTGCTTAGTGAGCACGGCCCCGTGTTCAACTTTCTGCAGATTTTTAGAACAAGGAATCTTGGAGTTTCAAATTATTTTCTCAACTTATGAAGTGTTTTTGAACAAAAATAACTTAAAACAATGTTGTGCACCTTATTTTTAACAAGATTCCTTGAATAAAAACTCAACAATCATCACAATGAGGCTTGAAATCAAGCTTCAATGGAGTAATTGGTGCAAGAAAGATGAAGAATAAGGTAATGGATAAAAGAGGAAAGGACAAGATGTTTGTTAGAACCTTCTTTTAGAACATACCTAGGATGGAATGTTAGAAAATCCTTTCAAATCTCTGTCCCTGGATGGTCCAAATGTGCAGGATTCTTGGCTGCATTTATAGAAAACGACAACATGCTGGACACGGCCCTGTGTCGGGTGGACACGGCCCCGTGTGCAGGCAAGATCCTGACATGTTTTGTCCGTATTCAGACAAAAGTCAGAAGGGAATCTTTTGGTGGACACGGGGGCGTGTTGACCTGGGCACGGCCCCGTGTCGGAAGTCTGTTTTATGAAGTGCGTCTATTTTTAAGGAACTTTTCCGGATCGGGCGGTTCCTTACTGGATGGAACAACCCCAAAGTGCCTAAGATACCTTAATTGATCTAGATTAAGACGAGAACGCAAGAGGTTGTCGGTAAGGGTGATTCCTATGCTATATGTAGGTGGACAAGTCTAACCCTTTTCCGGGCTCTCGTTAAAGAAGGTGTATGTCGAATCGCTTAGGTCTATGTATGCATCGAATGAAGTCGATGGGGAGTCCTTCACGGCACAATCGACACAGGGACGACTATCGCTCAAGTCCTCACTAGAGTTAGGAGTATCTTTGGAAACAACGAAGTTGTTTGAATGCGTTTCCAACCCTTCTTCTTGGCTATTGTCTTGGAAAAGATCATTGAAATCTTTCCTAAGTTCATCATCATCATACTCAGTAAATCCCACCAATAGCAAAGCTAAGGTAGGGTCTGAGGAGGGTAAGATGTAGACAACCTTACCTCTATCCCGTAGGAATAGAGAGGCTGCTTCCAGTGAGACCCCCGGCTCGATAGTAGTTTTGCATCAAGCCTTGGACATAAGGAACATAACACTCGGCAATCGGGACAAAGACCAATTAGTGCATGTTCCCTTTTGTCTTTCGGCTATCAACGCCACCACATGATGCATGATTAACCGTCCACCGCTTTTAACGTTATTTTCGCGAACTTAGTAAAATAACGTTAAAATTAGTGCAATTTCACTTTTGCCCTCCAAGTGCCCACACATATATACATTATATGCGCATACTGCAAGTAGGGCGTAAATTAGATCTTCTAATTTACATATATACATATATACATTATATACATTTCCTAAGTTCTTTTAACCAATCAATAATTAGATCTTCTAGTTGAAATAATTCATCGAGAAGCATTTCTCCTAGAAAATCCGGTTGGGAGCATTCGAGGGAGAGATAGGGATTATTTTTACTTTCGCCCCTCTTAAGGATATTAGGAAACGATGGGTCTATATAGTGGGGTTTATAATTTAGAAAATAGCATTCTAATTCTTTATGGTTACCACCACATAATTGACACCACATAGTACCATAAGAGTGCCGAAAGTAAAAAGTATCAGTATCACTCATGTTTGTGTCAGAAATTACCAACCGTCGGGATCTTACGGTTCTGTTTTCAGTAACTGAAACTTGGGCACGGGGGCGTGTTGAGTGGGGACGGCCCCGTGTTCAGCTACTGTCTGACTTAAAACAGGATTGCCAGTTCCAATGATTGGGCACGGGGCGTGTTCAGCGGGCACGGCCCGTGCTGAGTTCTGCAGAAGCTGAAAAATTAAGAAAAAATCCTAAAAAAAATGAAAAATAAGAAAAAAGATTAGGCCGTTGATTCCTAACTTTCTTAAAATCCTTGTGTCCCCGGCAACGGCGCCAAAAACTTGATGCGTGTGAAGTGTTATATATATTAGGTGTATATTTTAAGCCCCTTTAACACTTTTTTTAGCCAAGTTTTAAATTCATAAAACACGATATTTTACTAACACTAAACACACATATGGGCAAGTGCACCCATCGTGAGCGTAGTATAGTGTTGGCAAGATACCGAGGTTGTCCAAGGACACAAGAGCTTTTAGTACCGGTTTATCCTCAACGTCTAATCAAAACAAACAGTTTAGAAAAATGTTTTAAGCTAAGAAAAATAAAAACTAACTAAAAATGCTGAAAATAAAAATAAAAGAAAAACAGATAGACAAGATGAATCACTTGGTTTCGACTCGTGTATAGTGTAACCTTTGATTATTTCCGCACTTTTGCACTTATTTAAGAGATTATCTTAGTTATTGTAGTAGGCCCTTCTTTTGAAGGCGACGTTACCCTCAACCCAGTAGTTTGATTCAGCAAGGATACAATCCTAAAGGGTCGGATTATTGAAAGATAATTAATTAAGTTATTAATGCAAATTATGGTAGGCCCCTCTTTTGAAGGTGACGTTACCCTCGACTAAGTAGTCTAAGTCAGCAGGGATACAGTCCTAAATAGTCGGTTTATAGTATTAATAGTAGTTAACTTATGAGGGGATCAAAGAGTTTGGACCCCCGCCATCCAATACCGTTAAGTATTGAAGGAGGTCCTACTAAATTTGACCCAGGTCGATTGCAGGACCTCTCGCTGAACAATGGCAAGACTCTTACCAAACCGTTCCCTTAACCCCCGACCAGGTAGCCCAACATACCTCCATATAGACCGTGGAGATATGAATGGTGTAAATCTTTTATTTTATATAGACAGTAAAATAATGCGAAGACACCACGGACAAACGATAAGGAAGAATCACCTTCAACATAAGAAACTAGTTATTAAAGTCATTAATACAAAACCAAGTAAAAAGTGCGAAAAGATTAGAAATAAAAAGTATTACACTAGACACTTGTCTTCACCAAGTGATGTAAGAGACTTAGGCAAACATGGCCTTGATTGTCAAGAACTCTTACGATCAATCTTGGATCCCGAGACGACTCACACACTCTATGATGGACAATGGATGATGGTGGTGGATGATGGTGTTATGGTGGTGGTGGGTGGTGGGTGAAGTGTGAGAGAGGTGGTGTGCCAAGGGATGGTTTGAGCTTGAGCCAAGCACTCCTATTTATAGGCTGAACAGAAGCTCGGGCACGGCCCCGTGTCCAGTGGGCACGGCCCCGTGTCCACATCCTTTTCTTTCTTCATTTAATGCAGCTTGTCTTATTAGTTGACCGCGCCCCCCTGTCCGCTGAGCACGACCCCGTGTGCAGAAGAATCTTTGTACTATGAAGATTTGCCTGGATTTTGCGAATCTTATAGTTGACCACGGCCCCTTGTCCGCTGAGCACGGCCCCGTGGTGGGCAATAGAAGCTTCTACCACTTTCTTTTCTGCTGATACTTGGGCACGCCCCCGTGCTGGCTGAGCACGGGGCGTGTTCAGTCTTCTGTTATCTTGTTTTGCTTGGGAAGATGATGTCGTGGGGTCGGGCATGTCACGTCTTATTCCTTTTCTTGTATTTATGTTAGATTTTGATGTCTTTTTGCTTCTTTTGTTAATTTGAGCTCATTTAATCCTGAAAATACAAAAGGAAGACAAAAGCACACTTTTTCCAACATTAGTACTAAAAAAGGGTTAGTTTTATGTCACAATTGATGTAATTTATATGTTGCATTTTGCACACATCAGTAATAAATTGGGTGGAAATGTTTTTCTTTTCTTTGTCCCAAGACAGCTCCAACTGCAAAGTCACTTGCATCACACATGATTTCGAAAGGAAATTTCCAATCAGGCGCTATTATGATAGGTGCATTGACTAACATTTCCTTTAGGGTTAGAAATGCTTGATTGCAATCCTTGTCAAAGATGAAAGGGGCATCTTTTTCAAGTAATTTTGCTAGAGGCCTTGAAATTTTAGAAAAGTCTTTGATAAACCGCCTATGAAATCCGGCATGCCCTAGGAAACTTCTGATAGCTCTAACGGAGGATGGGGGTGGCAATCGAGAAATGGTGTCTATTTTGGCTCGATCAACCTCCATTCCTTCGCTTGAGATTTTGTGACCGAGTACTATTCTCTCCGTTACCATGAAATGGCATTTTTCTCAGTTAAGGGCGAGGTTAGTTTCCTCACATCGGGATAGCATTCGTTCAAGGTTATCGAGGCATTGGTCATATGAATCCCCAAAGATAGAAAAGTCATCCATGAAGACTTCCATTGTCTTTTTTATCATGTCATGGAAGATGGCTACCATGCAACGTTGGAATGTTGCGGGGGTATTACATAGACCAAACGGCATGCGTCGATAAGCAAAAGTCCCATAGGGGCATGTGAAGGTTGTCTTTTCTTGGTCTTTGGGTGCTATCGGGATTTGAAAGTAACCTGAAAAACCATCCAAGAAACAATAAAATTTATGACCGGATAATCTTTCTAACATTTGATCAATGAAGGGCAGAGGAAAGTAATCTTTCCTTGTTGCTTCATTTAATCGTCTGTAATCTATACATACTTTCCATCCTGTGACGGTTCTCGTTGGTATTAATTCATTTTTTTCATTAGTTATTACCGTCATACCTCCTTTCTTTGGAACTACTTGGACGAGACTTACCCAAGGACTATCGGAGATAGGATAAATAAGTCTGGGGTCAAGTAATTTGATGACTTCGTTTTTAACCACTTCTTGAACATTTAGATTTACTTGGCGTTGTGGTTGTATTAGCGATTTGTAGTCATCATTCATTAAGATTTTGTGCGTGCACAGGGAAGGACTTATTCCTTTAATATCTACAAGCTTCCAAGCGATCGCATTTTTGTGTTTTTTCAAAAGACTAACTAATTTTTCTTTTTCTAAACTTTCTAATTTAGACGAAATAATTACAGGTAATTTACCATCTTTGTTTAGAAAAGCATATTCCAAACCTTTTGGAAGTTCTTTGAGCTCAAGAGGTGGGTCTTTAGGAGACTCCTTATTTGGTTGCTCATTTTGATCAAAAACTTTAAAAGTTTGTTCTATGGTGACCTCTTTTTCAACAAAGTGGTCAATCTTTTCACTTGTATCGGGTGGTTCATCTTAATCTTCAATTAGGGGGTCATTATTTCCAAATGGATATTTCATTGACCGCTCAAGATCGACACTCTTTTTAAATGCCCCTAATTGAAGAGGTAGATTGTTGTACTTCCGGTTTTCAAAGCTTCGTGTGTTTTTACAAATGGTCGTCCCAACACTAGAGGAGCGTCATCGAGGATGACAAAGTCGGTTGGGACTACCATTTGATTTGTTTGAACCAAGACATCCTCAACTATACCAATTGATTTTATTACTTTCCGATTAGATAGAAAAATGGGTATTTGAAGTGGAGAAAACTCACTAATACTTAATTTTTCGAAAATGTAGTTGGGCATTATGTTAACGCAAAGATCTTTATCAATTGTGACATTACTATTAAATGAATTTTGAAAGAAACATGGAACCGGTGTAATGTTAATTTCAAATGGGTCTTCTTTTATTAGCGAGGTTTGATCATTAGTTAACTTAACACTTACCGTTTCGTCAATTTTAGTGTTAGTGTTTAACTCTTTTAAAAACTTAGCATGAGTGGGAACTAAACAATGATTTTCAAAAGAAGGTGACAAGAGATTAATTTCTTCAAAATTAGACTCTTCTTGAATTTTAACGTTGTCGGACTCACCTTTTTCGTTGTTTAACTCATGTGTCGGTGTTTCGTTTATTTGTTCTTTCATTTTTACACTTTCAGTTATCTCTTCTTTATTTAATTATTCTCTTGCGCGGGACTCCTCTTCCCTTGCACGAGATTCTTTTATATAGCGATCGATAACTCTAAGGTGTTCTAATATCCTATCGGTCACTTCGGTTATAGAAAAAGGATCGGGATTTTCAAAGCTTGAATCCGGTTGTTCGATCCTTTGTTCCTCATAATACCCATATGAAGTAGATGGTTCACACCATTGTTCTTCATTGTAAGCATATGATGGATAAGGGTCGTAATTTTGTTCTTCATAGTACTCATACGAGGTGGGTTGTTCACGCCATGGTTCCTCATAATAAGCATATGAAGGTGGTGGCTCATATTGTTGGTGCATTAAATGTCTGTTGATTACGTCATAATCAAGTCTTGTGTCTAGATAGTTTGAATGAACACACATTAGGGTTTTTACATGTTAACTTGATGATTTAGCTTGAAATGTTTCAAGGGAAATCATGATTTAGCTTGAACTGTTTCAAGGGAAATCATGATTTAGCTTGAACTGTTTCAAGGGAAATCATGATTTAGCTTGAACTGTCTCAAGGGAAATCATGATTTAGCTTGAACAGTCTCAAGCGAAATCTACAAGGTTATAAATAGGGTTGTGTGGTTCATTTGTAGAGTAGACTTGGATCATTGCTTGTGGAACGAAACTCTGTCAAATTGTCATCAGAAAGCAATAAAAAGTAGAAATTAAAAGGAATAGCTGTTGTAACTTCGTATGCATTGATTCCGCCTTTACATATGAAGATGAACGTCCTTGACTGACTTTTCGAGGTCGTAGAACGGTCCAACAAGTGGTATCAGAGCTCAGGACGAGGAGTTCATACTACTACAGCTTGATTCTACCAATTTCTCTCTTTTCTACTCACTTCTTTTCTTATTTTTCAGATCTGAACTAGTTCCAACGGTCGAAATGGTCTGATTTTCGAGTATATCGTGTAAAAGGTAGTTTTAACAAAGCCTACAAAGTTTTGGATTAAAATTCTGGTTAAAACTTGTTAAAATTGATCTAAAACTGAATTTCGCTTGAAAAGGTTTCGAGGTTACAGGTAGATTTCGCTTGAAAACATAAGGTTTAGCTTGAAAATCAGAGGTTTCACTTGAGAAGTTCAAGCGAAATAGAGTTTGTGGATTTCGCTTGAATCTATTTGGTTTTAATTGCTGGATTTCGCTTGAACTCAGTTGAAGCGAAATAGGTTGCTATTGATTTCGCTTGAAACTATTGGATGTGATCTGACTGGATTTCGCTTGAAGTAGTTGAAGCGAAATAGTTGATTTCACTTGAATCAGTTTTGTTAGCAGTTTTCGCTTGAACAGTTATATAAAGCTGATTTCGCTTGAAGCTGTATATACTTCAAGAATTTCGCTTGAAGTTGCTGAAGTTTCAAAACTTTGAAAATTTCTAAGTGTTTGACTGATTTTTGTTCAGGTACGTTCACGATGGATGATAATTTCATAAACCCGTTTAGCGATATGTACGCATTCACTTCCGAATCGTCAGATAGAAGATCTGAGATGAAAGAATATTCAAAAGAGATTTCGGAGAATTTGAAGTTTGAGAACATGTACGGGAGCCAACAGAAGCCACCAAAGCTAATGAAAGTGGAAGATTATCACTGGTGGAAAAATAGATTTGAGGGTTGGGTAAAAGCTTTTGCTACTGAAAGCTGGTTAAAACTGACAGATGAATATGTTGCACCAGTAAAAGAGGGAGGATAGTTAATAGATGCAAAAGATTTTTCAGAAAAAGATATAAAAAATGTTGTGGCTGAACATAGAATGATAACTTTGATCAAACAGTCAGTAAGAGAGGATATTATTTCATTGCTCGAACAAGAAAAGACTTCAAAGAGTTTGTGGGAAGCGTTAGAGAGAAAATGTGTAGGAAGTAATGAAATTGTTAAAAACAAAAAGAAATTGTTGCGTAAAGAGTTTGATTTATTCAATTGTATGAAAAATGAGTCGGTTTGTAAAATGATTGAGAGATTCGGACATCTGAAAATGGAGCTGATCAGACACCAAATCTTACCTTCTGAAGAGGAGCTGGTGGATAAATTGTTTGATTCATTGCCAAATGATCAAGAGTGGCAATACTTCGCTCTAATGTTGAAAAATACAATCAAGCCTGAAGATTTGAAATTGGATATGCTGATTGAAAAGCTTGAAAGTCATGAGTTGGAGATAAAGAGATCTAAAGTCAACAATCAAGCTTATCAGCAGAATGTAGAGCTTTACTACAGAGTACCGCAGGCTGGGTCTCCAAGAACAGCGTTTTCTGCAGAAAGTTCAAGTTCAGTGAATAATGAAAGTTTTCACAGTGGTTTTCACAGTGGATCTTCTTCAAACACTTCAAACCAATCTGCTTCAAAGAATTTGTTTCAGTGTAATATCGCAGTGGATCTGAAGAATGGGCAGAATTTCAGCGAAGAGTCGGCAAAACAACAGATGGTTTTCTTGGCATCTGTACTTGAATCGTATGAAAGCCTCGTTGCAGGGAAGATTGGTAATACCAATTTGACTAAAGAAGATTATGACCAATTAGACCCCGAGGAGATGGAACTAATGGATATCAGATGGTGCATGGCCAGTGCGGTTCGTCGGGCACAGCGGTTCATGGAGATCACGGGGAGAAAGTCAATTGGTGGACCATCTACCAAATTGGGATTTGATAAATCCAAGGTGACATGCTTCAAATGCAAACAAAGAGGTCACTTTAAGCGCGAGTGCAGAAATGCGTATGCTGCTGATGATTCTGAAAATCCATTCAATGAAGATTACTACAGGAAGGCAATTTACCATCAGAACAAGTCTGAGCCACCAAGATTAAAGCAACCAGAAGAAAGATCAAGGGCTCTTGCAGTTATATATGATGATGAAGGGTATGACTGGAGTCAAGAAGTTCTACCTGAAGAAGATGCAGTTGGTTATGCATTTGTTGCAAATGATGATCATGATAGATGGTGGAGAAGAGACAGTGCAAGATGGGAGATTGGCAAATTGAATGAACCATTCAAAGAAGCCCAGAGAGCTAAAAGATGGAATGAAGAGTTAGAGTGTTACATGGATCCACATGGTAATCCAGTAGTTGATCCATCAAAAGTGGATTTTGATGCTGTAACCAATGTGTTTCCAAGTGAAGGCACTTTCAACACAAGAAGGCTTTCTGATAAAAGCTATTTGCCAAATTTGATGATCAAGTTAAGAGAAGTTTTTGAAGCAAGTTTACCGAAGGTGGTAGAGATGAAGAAGAGAAAAGAAGAAGAACTGAAGAAGATGATTGAAGAAGTGAAGACTGTTGCAAAGCTTGCTGGAGAGGAACAGAGAACTGGAGAAGTGCAGAAGAATGAAGAAGCTCAGAAAGAGGAGATCAAAGAGCAAGATCAGAAAGTTGAGTCAGAAGAATCGGTGCTGAATGAGACTGAGGTTAGAAAATCTTCTGATCTATCTAATGTTGAAATGGTTGATGAAAAGGAAAACAAATGCAGGAATTGCATAGAAATGTGCAAAGTCTGTATTGAAAAAGATGAACTGATAAAAACAAAAGATAATGAATTAAGCAAAATTGAAAATGGTTTCACAATAAAATGTAAAGATATGATTGAAAAAGAAGAAATTTTGAAACTAAAAGTTGAAAAATTGACACAGAAATGTCAAGGTCTTGAAAAGGATAATGATGTTTATAGACAACTGTGTTCTACAAAATGTGTCGATTGTGTTGAAAAAGAATCTAAATTTCAAGTTTTACAAAAACAGTATGATTCTTTAAAGTGGTCGAGTCAGAGAGTACAAGAAGCTTATGATACTTTGAAGAGCCAAGTCAAAAGTTTTGATCAAAGATTGTCTGAAACTTTAACAACCAAAGAAATGTATGAGAGACAGTTTAAAGAAAAGCAAATTGAATTAAACAAATGTGTTGATGAAATTGCAAATCTTAAACAAGTCTTGGCTGAAAAAGAAAAGGTTGTTACCAAACTTCAAAGTTATCATAACTCTTCGTACATTCTCGAACGCATTTTCAACATCACACCAGATGACAAAGATACTGAAAATTGCAAAAAGGGTATTGGTTCAGAATTTCATCAGGTACCACCACCATTGAGAAACAATTATACTTTTTATGATGAGGAAAAGGTGGCAAAGGGTTTGAACATAGCTGACCAGTTACCTGATAGTATCGATGTGACTTACTCCAAATTTGATGATGCTAATGATTCAGAGGTGGTAAGTAAGGTTGTTGAAAGTGTTTTGAAAGATGAGTCTACAAAAGGTAAGTCTGAATCACAGGATGGAGATGAAGGAAATCTTTATGATGGTTATCTGAAAAACACAAAATCCTAGAAAAATTTGAATGATGATTCAAAAGGATTGGTTTATACCATGATTGGATCGGACAAACTATTCTTAGATGTTGTTTTCCCGATTCAGAATGTGATTTCAGAAAAGGTCGATCAAGTTTTTAAAATGGTTGAGATTGAGAAGTCTGAAATTCCAAAGTTTGCTGGTAAATGTCATAAATCTTTTTATAACAAACCTGGTTTTAAGAAGAAAAACATGAAAACTGGTTTGGGTTATAAAAAGAAACGGAATTGGAATCAAAGTAAAAAACCAAATTTGCTACAAAAGATGAGTTTTGTTCAAGGGAAAAGCTTGAAAGAAGAGGAAAAACTCAGATTTGGACAACAGTCTAATGATGAGTTTGATGCTATGAAAAAGAAACAACAACAGGCCAAGGATGTTTCAAAGAAAGTGTGTTTTAAATGTGATCAAATTGGACATGTTGCACGAAAGTGTCCAAATCCAAAGCCTGTTGATGTCGAAAAACAGAAATCTGAGGATGTGAAATTAAGGTCAACCAGATTTGATTCGAAACAAACTTGGAGGTACAATACAAACAAGTTTGCTTCAAATCAAAATTGGAAATCAAACCCGAACAGGTTCGATTCAAAACAGACCTGGAATTCTCACACACCCAGATTCAGAACAACACAGAGTTGGAGAACATCTGTTGATATGACAAAACCTCAAGAGTTTTGGAAACCTAAAAATGTTGTTCAAAATCAAAAGGTTCAAAAAGAGACAAATTTTTACAAAAGAGGTACTCCGGAAGGTCAAATGTGGAGTATTAAGAAACAAGTGACGTCAGTAAAAGATGAGAAAGTTGAAGTCAAAATTGAAAACGTTTTAAATGACAAAGAGTTTCCAAAATTAAATGAACATTATTGTGTTGAAATGCCTCAGGTCCAACAGACCTGGGCTAAATTGTTCAAATGATTGATAAAGTTTGGATGTGCAGGTGCTCAACGAAGCTGAAGATTGTGAGAATGATAGTTGGAGCAGCCTGGCACAGGAAGAGGTTGCAGGACCCTGGTTTGGTTGAACAGGGAGTTTAGTTTGAGTGTTTTCTGTACATAAATAAACAATATTTTCAAAATCCTAAAAAAAAATTGAAAAATTAAAAACCAAAAATATGTTTTTAAATTTGTTAAAATTTGAAAAACCAAAAATATGTTTGTTTTTAATTTTGTTTGAATGTATGTTAATTGAATACGCCGAAACCCTCACGGCTGAACAAACATGATTACTTTCATCAGATTGAAAAACGGTTTTCAAACTGTTAAGATCAATGGGTTGTAAATCATGGGGGTACGTTATCTTTTCTGCAAATCAGAGCACTTTTAGCAGAAAATGGATGGCGAGACAAAGCTATCAGTGTTGGTTGTCAAATTTTCTTTAAATGATTTTGCATTTTAGGGGAGAAAAATTGTCATTAGAAAATACAAAAACATTTGAAGAAATTTGAAAAAGCCAAAAACATGATAAAATTAAAAAAATTGAGTTTTGCGTAAAAAGAGGAAATGATAGTACATCAGTAGACGGTTACAGTACGCTAAAGAAATGGAAAGTATAAAAGAGTTAAACAATCTTACTGATGATGTGTCGATAGGTTTTCGCACATTTAGTAGATTTTTTCAGGATATAAACCTAAATTCAAACTTGCTTATTTTGTGGGGAACACTACTTGGATATATAGGTAACCCCTGAAATCTCGTTTGAAAGGTCTCTTAATCTGATATACTAGGTCTTTATACTCAATGATGTCTGGGGTATTATTCCGGGACTTCTGCTGAACGGTGGTTCTGACCTAGTCCCTGGCTAATACTTTCTGCAAATGCTTGAAACACAGCATTAAACCCTCAGCATGCTGAAACAATTAAATTGATAAATGCTGCTGTTGTAAGCAAAAAGATCCTCTAAAGGGGACACACCGAAAAGTCGAAGCTGATATCTCTCTGTGTATACGGAAGTATCGATCTGAGATCCCTTGGCCCTCGCATACCTAAATTATATACAGATATCATTGTAGTATACTCACCTGTAAGACTGATTATTGAGATTCTGGATACGGGAGTATATTCAAGAGGTGGGACACATGAATGAGCTAAGTTCTTAATTCATCTAAATCGTATCCTGAGTAAATTGAAATTTGTGTGAAAATTTAAGATGGATCAGTATATCGACAATCGAAGTAAATTGTTTAAGTCTGTGTATGAAATGAAGCTTAACGGTACTTGTGACTTGTCATTAACTGATATGATTCTCTAACGCCTACTCAAACAAAAATATTGTCTGTAAATATGTTTGTACATATTTCTTTACTGCTTTATATTTTCAGAAAATACAAAAAGATTTTGATTTCTACTTTATTTTCGACAACCGATGTCTGAGTGCTGAGTTTTAAAATCTAAGTAAGCTGATTGTGTTTCTGAAAATAAAACAAGTTCATTAATTTGAAACTTGAAGTTTTAAAATCAAAAATCAAAAACAGTTTGTGATATCTCCAAGGTCATTAAATTGGACTTGGATGATTAACTGAGGGGGAGTTGGATGCTTATATTGTTATAGTGTTAGTTTCCGATACGATTCGGTGAAACTACCAAATTCATGAGAAGTGGTTTAGAAGGTTTGAATTGTCAGATTATATTATCTGAATTTTTTTTTTAATGTTGTTACTTATAGTTGGATGAGTGATTGCAGGTTTCAGGAATTTCCACGGAAGCTAAATATCAAAGCTTGAACCAGACATCTCAGATTCTAGCATATCGAGAGGGGGAGTCTGTGAAAGGGGGAGTCTGGGTCAACGGTCAAAGGAAAGATTGAAGTTTGAAGTTTAAAAGTTGAAGATAAAGATTGAGAAAAGTTTTTACAAGGTTTGAAGATTGTTAAAGACAAAGACTTGAAGCCAAAGACTTCATCAACATCCAAGGGGGAGTCTGTTGGTGCATTAAATGTCTGTTGATTACGTCATAATCAAGTCTTGTGTCTAGATAGTTTGAATGAACACACATTAGGGTTTTTACACGTTAACTTGATGATTTAGCTTGAAATGTTTCAAGGGAAATCATGATTTAGCTTGAAATGTTTCAAGGGAAATCATGATTTAGCTTGAACTGTTTCAAGGGAAATCATGATTTAGCTTGAACTGTTTCAAGGGAAATCATGATTTAGCTTGAACTGTTTCAAGGGAAATCATGATTTAGCTTGAACTGTCTCAAGCGAAATCTACAAGGTTATAAATAGGGTTGTGTGGTTCATTTGTAGAGTAGACTTGGATCATTGCTTGTGGAACGAAACTCTGTCAAATTGTCATCAGAAAGCAATAAAAAGTAGAAATTAAAAGGAATAGCTGTTGTAACTTCGTATGCATTGATTCCGCCTTTACATATGAAGATGAACGTCCTTGACTGACTTTTCGAGGTCGTAGAACGGTCCAACACATATCTTGGTTCCTCAAAGTATAAGTAAGAAGGCTCATACCTTTGTTCATCAAAATACGAGTATGAGGGAGGAGGTTCATACCTTTGGTCTTCATAGGATGTGTATGAAGTTGATGGCTCGTACCTGGGTTCCTCATAGTAAGTGTATGAAGTGGATGGTCGATATAAGTTACAATATTGAACCGAGTGCGGGTCACCACAATTAGTGCAATAGTTATTCCTATAATCATCCTCCTCATAGGTGTAGTTGTAACCTCCTGAGTATTGATCCATAAGAATCACTCAGCAGACCACAACAAAGTCTCGAGATCAGAAAACAAAAATAAAAACGGAAACAGAGGCTGGACACGGCCCCATGTTCAGTGAACACGGCCCCGTGTACAAAATCTGTATCTGGGCGTTTTAATTAAATTTACTGATTTCGTTGAGCACGGAGCGTGTTCAATGAGCACGGCCCCGTGTTCAGGCTACTGTATCTGGGTGTTTTATGAAAAATATGCAGCACGACCCCGTGTTCAGTGAGCACGGCCCGTGTTCAACCTACTGTAAATGAAAAACTAAACTAAATGCAGAAAAATGTGTGCGCGTTTTGAAAAAGTTTTGAAAAACTGATTAGGCCATCGATTTTAAGCTTTCTTAAAATCCTTGTGTCCCCGGCAGCGGCGCCAAAAACTTGATGTGCGTGAAGTGTGTTATGGTTTTATTGTTTATTTTAAGCCATCTTACACTTTTTTAGCCAAGTTTTAAATTTATAAAACACGATATTACTAACACTAAACACACATATGGGCAAGTGCACCCATCGTGAGCGTAGTATAGTGTTGGTAAGATACCAAGGTCGTCCAAGGACACAAGAGCTTTTAGTACCGGTTTATCCTCAACGTCTAATCAAATAAAAAAGTTAGAAAAAGATTTTTAAACTAGAAAAATAAAAACTAACTAAAATGCTGAAAATAAAATAAAAGTAAAAACAGATAAACAAGATGAATCACTTGGCTCCGACTCGTGTATAGTGAAACCTTTTTATTATTATCCGTACTTTTGCACTTTTTAAGAGATTATCTTAGTTATTGTAGTAGGCCCCTCTTTTGAAGGTGACGTTACCCTCAACCCAGTAGTTTGAGTCAGCAAGCATACAATCCTAAAGGGTCGGATTATTGAAAGATAATTAATTAAGTTATTAATGCATATTATGGTAGGCCCCTCTTTTGAAGGTGACGTTACCCTCGGCTAAGTAGTCTGAGTCAACAGGGATACCGTCCTAAGTAGCCGGGTTAAAGTATTAATAGTAGCTTACATATGAGGGGGTCAAAGAGTTTGGACCCCCGCCATCCAATATCATTTAGTATTGAAGGAGGTCCTACTAAATTTGACCCAGGTCCTTGCAGGATCTATACACTGAACAAGGCAAGACTCTTACCAAACCGTTCCCTTAACCCCCGACCAGGTAGCCAACATACCTCCATATAGACCGTGGACATATGAATGGTGAAAATCTTTTATTTTATATAGACAGTAAAATAATGTCAAGACACCACGGACAAACGATAAGGAAAAATCACCTTCAACATAAGAAACTAGTTATTAAAGTCATTAATACATAACCAAGTAAAAAGTGCGAAAAGATTAAAAATAAAAAGTATTACACTAGACACTTTGTCTTCACCAAGTGATGTAAGAGACTTAGGCAAACATGGCCTTGATTGTCAAGAACTCTTACGATCAATCTTGGATCCCGAGACGACTCACACACTCTATGATGGACAATGGGTGATGGTGGTGGATGATGGTGTTTTGGTGGTGGTGGGTGGTGGGTGAAGTGTGAGAGAGGTGGTGTGCCAAGGGATGGTTTGCAATTGAGCCAAACACTCCTATTTATAGGCTGAACAGAAGCTCGGGCACGGCCACGTGTCCATTAGGCACGGCCCCGTGTCTATCCTTCATCTATTTCTTCATTAATTGCAGTTTGTCTGCATTAGTTGACCACGCCCCCGTGTCCACTGGGCACGTCCCCATGTGCAGAAGCAAATCTGTACTATCAAGATTTCACAGATTCTGTGAATCTTAGAGTTGACCACGGCCCCGTGTCCGCTGAGCACGACCCCGTGGTGGGCGATAGAAGCTTCTACAGCTTTGTCTTTTCTGCTGGCACTTGGGCACGCCCCCGTGTTCACTGAGCACGGGGCGTGTTCAGCCTTCTGTTTTCTTGATTTTGCTTGGGAAGATGTTGTCGGGGGGTCAGGCATGCCACGTTTGTTCCTTTTCTTGTATTTATGCTAGATTTAGCTTCCTTTTTGCTTCTTTTGTTAATTTAAGCTTATTTAATCCTGAAAATACAAAAGGAAGACAAAAGCACACTTTTTCCAACATTAGTACTAAAAAAGGGTTAGTTTTATGCCACTATTGATGTAATTTATATGTTGAATTTTGCACACATCACTGACAAACTCAGTGACCGGGTGTTCAAATGACAACTCGGTCAAATAGGCGAGAAAATAAGAAATACAAGATACGAGTTACATTCCATGAGGACTTACACGTGAAAGACACACGCGTTGATGTGAATGATGAGTTTTGACTAAAACAGAGAATGCCTTGAAAACGAAAATAAGTTTGTTTGGACAAAACCAAAGAACTACTTAAAGAAGGTTTCGGGGACGAAACCTCTTTAAGGGGGGTAGACTTGTAACACCCCAAAAATATATTTTTTTTATTATAAATTAAAAGTCGGTTATGGTCAAGATAAAATAACTAGGAATAAATAACCTAGTTAGTTAAAAGACTTGAAATAATAGAACAAACATGGTTAAAATGGCCTTATAAAAACTTGAATAAAGTTGAGGTGCTAAACATGGACAAATGAATTAGAGTTTTAATTAAATCAAATATTAAAACATAAAACACACACATACGTGTGTGTTTCTTACGAATTCAACCAGAGCCAAGAAAGGCTCTCATGCTCAAACCCTAAACTTCATAAATTCATCAAATTGAAAGGGCAAATCAAGCCCAAATCGAAATCCAAGCACAAAATAGTGATCACCTCAGTAAAGGGATCATAAGGTATGTAAAATTTTACTATTTGGTTCCATCTTAAATTCGGGATGAACACATAAGATTTGAAATTTATGCTTGCATGATTGTTGTTTGGATGGAATTGGAATGAAATCATGTCTAGGAGTTAACCCTAGCCATTAGCTTGTTGAATTTTTGCTCATCATGATGAAATTCATAATCACCAATATAGGTGTTTAGTGGGTTTTGTAGAAATATGTTAAACACTAGGATTATGATTGTCACTCTAGTGTATTTTGAGCTCTATGAAGTAAATCCAGAATGTTGATGAGAAAATTAGGCATGAATTTGTCTAATTGATGTTTAATCTTGGCTAAATAGTTAGTCATGAACTTGATTGTTAATTGTATCACAAGGTGTTTGATTAAATGCTAAACGAATGCTAATGTATCGAAAATTTTGAATGAAACGCGTAATTGAATAATATGGTGAATTACGTGTAAAATGAAATGATATGAGTTCTAAACACGGTGTCGGTTGAACTCTATAGGCTCGGTGGTTGAATCTTCAAGCGGTCAAGTCGGAGTGGACGCGTGCTTGAAGGATATGCTTTAAAAGGTAAGCGACTTGTTGTCTCTTTACATTTATGTAGACAAGCCTAGTCATAGATATGCTTAATATTGTTATAGCGAAAATTGTAATCGTTTGGTAAGTCTAAGAAATGATGGAATTCACTCGTCAAACCAAACAGGTCAAAATAAATAGTTGGTTAGATATGTTTATTGATAATGTTGTTTAAATTAGTCATGTTTAGAGTGTATATTAAGTGATGCAATTCACTAGATAAAGAACGAGTTAAAATAATGGTCGAAATGGTAGTGTTCGAAGTGACTTGAACGTCACTCGTTAAATTTGAGTTATAAAAAGCGTAAACCATGGAATGGAAGTGATACGCTAAGATGGACAAGCCCCGGAATGGGTAATTATGGTTAGAAATCAATGACGATGAATTATGCAAGTATGTAAATTGGCTTTGTTACAATCTGTTGTATATTGGATATAGTTAGTTAACTTGAATTAGTCTAATTGTGCAATTTGTATAATGCCGAAATGACGAAGTTCATTAGGCATGATATTAAGTCAAAATGTTTGTTGAAATAAGTTAGTATGATGATAAAAATGGATGTTTCCATTAGGTGAAAACGGGTCAAAACAAGGGTAAATTGGTAAAATTAAGTGGCGCGAACGTCACTCTATAATTGTGAGATATGAAAGCGTAAAACCATAAAATGGTAATAATACGCTAAAGTTCACAAGCCCGGGGAATGGGTATGTACACTTTGAAATAAAAATGAATGATCAATATGTTTGCAAAGTATAAAACAAACGGGTCGAATAAATGAAACAAGAAATTATAAACTATTCGTTTATAATTCCGGTTTCATATGAAGAAAAGAGGATAAATTGATGCGTATTTTTATTACAAACGCGTAGGAAAAAGAATCGCGAAAAACGGACTTGTAGAATGAAAGTTACGGATGTTTAAAGTAGGGATTTAGGTAAATTTTAGAGCTGGGAATTTGCGGCACAAAACCAAGCAACCTGCTCTCAAAAATAGGGTGTCGCGTCGCGCGACACCACCACAGCTTCATGGTCGCGTCACGCGACGTCTGTCGCGGCCCGCGTAAGCCAGGATGGAATTTGTCGCAGGGTGCGACAGACCAAAATCTCAGAATTTTTATTTTGTGTTCATTGTTCGATATTGGAACTTGATTATACTTGTTTATATGTTGTCGAAACTAACATTTAAGTTGGTTTTGATGTTAGGTAATGTTGGTAATACTCCGGGTGGCGATCAAGCAATCTGTCAAAGAACCGAACACGACACTTTTGAAGCTTCCGCGTTAATATATTTTGTTCTAACTAAATATGAACATGTAACTCTTGAAGTCACATTTTGTACGTTTTAAACCAGTAGGGATGTTATTCCTTAATACTCTAATCATGTATGAATTTTTAACTTAACAACTTTTTGTTAACCCGTATTTTACGCAAAATAAATGCGTATTTGGAAGTAAATTCATATTAAATTAAGACGGGCGTTACAGGGTCGTCATTGCTTATTGGATATTTCATATCGAGATTAAAGCTTCGTTTGGCCCCAAGTCTAGTGAGAAGATTATGGTGTTTATGTTTGAGCAAAGCTTGATGGGTTTTCGTGAATGGTTGTCCCAACACAAGTGGAGCATCATCTAGGATGATAAAGTCGGTTGGTACAATCGTTTGGGGCGTTTGAATGAGAACGTCCTCAACCTCTCCTGTAGTGTGTTTAGTTTTTCGA
The DNA here is from genome assembly GCA_030545235.1 of Helianthus tuberosus. Taxonomy (NCBI): domain Eukaryota; kingdom Viridiplantae; phylum Streptophyta; class Magnoliopsida; order Asterales; family Asteraceae; genus Helianthus; species Helianthus tuberosus. Next base: position 26,822,673 of record CM060378.1, read on the forward strand.
TTAGCCAAGAGGATAGGAATTTTGATCGAAAGGTAATCACCAATACCTAATCTTTCAAATACGTAGCTAGGCACTATATTTACACAAAGATCTTTATCTATTGAAATATTACTAATATAGATGTTTTGAATAAAACATGTTGCCGGTTTTATGTTTAATTCAATTTGTTCATCTTGTATTAGTGAAATTTGATCTTTAGTTAAATTAATAGTTGCTAATTCCTTGATTATAGGATTAGTGTTTAACTCTTTCAAAAACTTAGCATAAGATGGTACCAAACTATGATTTTTTAAAGAAGGTTGTGGAATATGTATTTCTTGGAGGTTTTGTAGTTCCTCTTTGAAATTTACCTTTGTGGACTTACCTTCCTTGTGACTTCGTTCTGTTTTTTCATCTTCATGCGTAGGCTTTTCTTTGAGTGGTTTTTCTTTCTTCGGCTCTTGAGATTCTACCTCTTTGGTACAATTAGCCTCATCGTGTGACAACTCGAATTTCCGACGTTCTTTATTCGCATTTAATGCACGTTGAATTTGACTATATAGTTGTGTTATGATAAAACCTAGTGTGTTTGCATGGTTATGTGTGATTGTATAACTTGTGTACTGTTTGTAAAACTTAAACTGTTAAGAACCCGACGAAACACAAAGGCTGTTTCGCCATAACCCGTTCCGACGAAACAGGCTGTTTCGCCATGAACATTCCGACGAAACAGAAGTCTGTTTCGCCGGCCTAGTAATTCGCGAAACCCGGTTAGGGCCCAACATGTTATTTCGAGTTTAATACGTAAAACAACATCACTTTTACACTTGCTATCAACACAATCGAAACCCTAGAGCTCTCTCACTGTGACGGCGAACTAGAACCCACCGGAAACCCTTGTGCGATCAAACCATCATCTCGGTTAGTAAAAATTATGTGTCTTGATTGATCGTTCATCCATATACGTGTTTATGTGCCATGTGATTCTACTTTGATGATGTATATCTGAAACTGATGCATGTTAAATATTAGGGTTCTTGTTATGATGATGATAATATAGATTTCGATAGAAAGGTTGTTGTCAGATATATATAGTTTTATGTGAAACTCGATACGATTGAATACTTGATTTCTGGATGGGGTTAATCTGAATCTGGTTAGCATCTTGATAGGGTTCGATAATTTGATATTGGATGATAGTCGATTTTGAGATACGTTTAAACTAGGGTTCATGCTAGACGATGATTCTGGAATGATTATGTTATGTTGAGATATGCTAAATGAATTCTGGATGATTGCTACTTGATAGTGACGGCTGTTAGGGTTTCTGCATGTATCTGTGTACGTAACTGATTTCACCACGAATCTGTCTTGACGAAACAGATCTCTTGGCGAAACAGAAGTGTTTCGCCAAGGGCAGTCGACGAATCTGACCTTTGTTTCGCCAAACCTGACCTCGACGAAATAAATGTGTTTCGCCAAGGACCACCGACGAAACTGAAATCCTGTTTCGCCAACCAAGGCCCGACGAAACAGAATGTGTTTCGTCAATTTGTGTTTCGCCATTATGTGTGTTTCGCCGAACCGTATTCTGCACAGTAACTTGGGTTAATTCTGCTAAGTGTTAACTGGAATATTTAACTGCTGTTAAGTGTAATCATCTTGTATACGATTGTGATTACGTGTTACATGTTTATGTGTGCACAACTTGAACACAAACTGATTTCACATACGTGCATAATCTAGGACGTGATTGATTTACCTTGAGCACATACTTAGCATACCGAGCAAACCAAGGTGAGTTCACACTCTTACCAAGGCATGGGATTCCCCAGTTGGGTTGGGAATGGGATTGAATGATTACCTGCACTTACATTAACACTAGACTATTTACCACGGTCCTCGGTTGGGAAGGATGCCTGTGCCAAATTCTACGCAAAGCCTACGTACTGTCCTCGGATTGGGAAGGACACCAGCACTAAACCTACGTAAAACCTATGTACTACCGTCCTCGGATTGGGAAGGACGCCAGTGCTAAACCTACGTACTACCGTCCTCGGATTGGGAAGGACGCCAGCGCTAAATCTACGTACTCGCTACGTACTGTCCTCGGTTGGGAAGGGCACTTACATAAAACCTGCGTAAACCTATACTTACTACTATCCTCGGATTGGGAAGGATACTTATGATTATGAATAGTCTAGGGGATATATAACATGGGAAGCCCCCACCAATAGAACGCACTATCGGCCCAGTAGAGCCACATGTTACATACGAACTTACTATTACGCATTTACTTTCTGTGAACTCGCTCAACTAGTTGTTGATCCTCTGTTACATGCCTTGCAGGACCTTAGGTACTTATGGAGCTTGCACGGGAGGCGTAGTCGTTGTGGACATGGATCATGAATGCTTGTTTAGACTCTATGACATTTCATACTTTATTATGTTGGGTTTAATTATACGCTTCCGCTATACTGTGATAACATACTTATGTTTTGGAACACCTCTCATATGGATTGTTTGGATTTAAATTGCAATTACTTTTACTTTATACATTGTTCTATATGATTGGTGGCTTGATCCTGGTCAGTCACGCCTCCAAGCGGTGATACTCCGCGTGTGGATTTTGGGGGTGTGACAGATTGGTATCAGAGCCATTGGTTATAGAGAACTCGGTTTTAATATGGGGAAAACGATTTTATTAAAACCAGACTATAACCAGAACTGTGCTCTCAACGATCCACAACGACGCTTCGCTCCACGTGCAAGACTCGACATCCTAGGTAATAAGGTTTATGTTTATTGCCTACATATTAGAATTACATAGAACTTTGCTCGTGGTATGCTTAGATTACATTGCTCACTATTTGTTATTACATGAGAACACTTGTGTGCTTACACTCTTCTGTCATCGCACTATTCGCGAACCTATCTCACTTACGTTATCTTTACTATGAAGATCATGTCTGCACGTATCAACATGACCCAGGACCAGTTGACGGCCCTCATTAACGAACGAGTTACCGCGGCGGTTGCAGCTGCACAAGCAGGAGGTATACCCTGCAGTTACAACTTACACTAGGATCCTTAGATCCTACAATTCCTAAACCAACTCTTGTGTTTAAACTTGTCCTAATTCTTTTACACAACAGGTCAAGCACCTGTTTGCACTTTCAAGACTTTCATGGACTGTCGTCCATCCACTTTCAGCGGCACTGAAGGAGCCGTAGGTCTCCTGCACTGGTTTGAAAAGATAGAGTCTGTGTTTGAGATGTGTGAATGCCCTGAGGCACGCAGGGTGAAATATGCTACCGGGACCCTCGAGGGTTTAGCCCTCACATGGTGGAAAGCACAGGTCCAAATACTGGGGTTGGTTGCTGCTAACGCCACCCCATGGAATAATTTCAAAGAGATGATCAAGGAAGAATACTGCAGTAGAGATGATATTCATAAGCTGGAGGTCGAGTTTTTCAACCTCAAGATGACGGGGTCTGAGATCGAAGCGTATACCAAGAGATCGAACGAGCTTGCATTACTATGTCCTACTCTGGTGGACAAGCGTATTGAACTTTATCTTAAGGGTCTGGTGCCAGAGATCCAGAGTCATGTGACTTCAGCGAATCATGCCACTTACCAGCAGGTTGTTCAGCTGGCTCACCGTCTCACTGATCAAGTGGTGGAGCAAAACAGGTTGCCTAAACGCATCAACGCTACCTCTACAGCTACTACTTCGGTTACTCCTACTACTCCCAGTGACAGCAAGCGAAAATGGGAGGGGGATTCCAGCAAGGGATCAGCTTCAGTTCAGCCCCAAGTTCAGCAACGAAAGACTGACACCTACCAGAGCCCTAGTCAGCACTCTTCGGGCAGTCACAAGCAGGGTGGTTATCGAGGGAACCTCCCAAAGTGCAACATCTGCAACAAGCACCACAATGGCCAGTGTAACAGGGGTCGTTGTCAAAGGTGCTTCAGGACGGGCCATGAGGCCAAGGATTGTAGGAGCCCACAGCCCGTAAACCAGAATCAGCCGCAGCAGCAAGCACGACAGAATCAGCAACAGGGCAACAAAGGATGTTTTCAGTGTGGCGCCGAAGGTCACTTCAAAAGACACTGCCCTCAGCTAAACCGAAACCAGAATAACAACAACCAGGGCCATGGGAACAACAACAACGGGGGTAACAACAATGATGGGAACAATGGTGCTAGGGGCCGTATGTTTGTGATCGGTCAGGGTGATGCCAGGAATGATCCCAACGTAGTTATGGGTAAGTTTCTTCTTGACGACTTTTATGTTACAGTACTATTTGATTCTGGCGCGGATACAAGTTACATGTCTCTAAAAGCTAGTGAAATGTTAAAACGTACACCAACTCTCTTAAACACCAAACATGTTGTAGAATTAGCTAACGGTAAAAGCCTAGAGGCCACACACATAGTTAAAGGGTGTAATCTTATCCTAGCTGGTCAGACTTTCTCCATAGATCTCATTCCTATAACCTTGGGTAGTTTTGACGTCATCATTGGTATGGATTGGTTATCTCGACAACAAGCGGAGATTTTATGCAAAGAGAAAGTTATTCGTATTCCTCGGTCGGGCAAGGAACCTCTCGAAGTTCAAGGCGACAAGAGTGGTGTCGTGAGTGGCATCATCTCCTTTTTGAAGGCTCAGAAGTGTTTACGAAAGGGCCACACAGCTGTTTTAGCTCTCGTTACAGATACCTCGAAGAAAGAAAGAAAGATTGAAGATATTCCTGTAGTACGCGACTTTCCTCAAGTGTTCCCTGAGGAATTACCTGGGTTACCGCCTCATCGTCAAGTTGAATTTCAGATCGAGCTCGCTCCAGGAGCAGCACCAATAGCTCGAGCACCTTATCGTTTAGCTCCAACTGAATTGGAGGAACTGTCGAAGCAATTACAAGAACTCTTGGAAAAGGGTTTTATACGTCCTAGCTCTTCGCCTTGGGGAGCTCCAGTGTTATTCGTGAAGAAGAAAGACGGTACGTTTAGGATGTGTATAGACTACCGTGAACTCAACAAGGTGACGATCAAGAATCGTTATCCTCTCCCGCGCATAGATGATTTATTCGACCAGCTGCAAGGGTCGAGCTACTACTCCAAGATAGACTTAAGGTCAGGGTACCATCAGCTGAGAGTCCGGGATGAGGACATCTCTAAGACAGCATTTAGAACTCGCTACGGCCACTACGAGTTTATGGTCATGCCATTCGGGCTAACAAACGCGCCTGCCGTATTCATGGATCTTATGAACAGGGTGTGCAAGCCCTATCTCGACAAGTTCGTCATTGTTTTCATCGACGACATCCTGATTTATTCGAAGTGTCAGGAGGAACACGAGCAGCACCTACGACTCATACTGGAACTTCTACGAACGGAACAGCTATACGCTAAGTTTTCTAAATGTGACTTCTGGCTTCGTGAAGTCCACTTCTTAGGCCACGTGGTGAACAAGGATGGGATCCATGTCGATCCATCCAAGGTAGATTCGATTAAGAACTGGCCTGCACCTCGCACACCAACAGAAATACGCCAATTCTTGGGTTTGGCGGGTTATTACAGAAGGTTCATCAAAGACTTCTCAAGGATTGCTCAGCCACTTACACTACTGACGCAGAAGGGTGTGGTATACCGTTGGGGTAATGCACAGGATACAGCGTTCCAACACTTAAAGGATAGACTCTGTAGCGCACCTATCCTCTCATTGCCTGAAGGCACGGACGATTTTGTAGTCTACTGCGACGCATCTATCCAGGGTCTTGGATGTGTATTGATGCAGAGGGATAAAGTCATTGCATATGCTTCGCGCCAACTTAAGGTTCATGAACGGAATTACACTACGCATGATTTAGAGCTGGGAGCTGTTGTTTTTGCGCTCAAGATATGGCGACACTACTTGTACGGTACCAAATGTGCTATCTACACTGACCACAGAAGCCTTGAGCATATCTTCAAACAGAAAGAGCTGAATATGCGACAGCGACGATGGGTTGAACTGCTAAACGACTACGAATGCTCAATCAGGTACCATCCAGGCAAGGCCAATGTTGTGGCTGACGCCCTCAGTCGAAAAGACACTGCGCCTAAGCGCGTGCGAGCTTTACAACTCACCATACAGTCTAGCCTTCCTTCCCAGATACGAGATGCTCAGATAGAAGCATTGAAACCAGACAACGTCAGGGCTGAAGCCCTACGCGGCTCAAGGCAACGGTTAGAACAAAGGGCAGATGGCGCTTATTACGTAACAGGACGCATTTGGGTCCCACTGTACGGCAACTTACGCGAGCTAGTAATGGATGAAGCTCACAAGTCTCGCTACTCGGTACATCCTGGTTCGGATAAAATGTACCACGATATCAGAACTACATACTGGTGGCCTAGCATGAAGGCTCACATAGCCACATACGTTAGCAAATGCTTGACTTGTGCGAGAGTCAAGGCAGAATATCAGAAACCGTCAGGACCACTCCAACAACCTGAGATACCACAATGGAAATGGGAGCAGATTTCCATGGATTTTGTTACTGGCCTACCTAGATCTCAGCGCGGAAATGATACTATTTGGGTGATCGTGGATCGACTCACAAAGTCTGCTCACTTCTTGGCCATCAAAGAAACGGATAAGTTCTCCACACTAGCAGACGTATATCTTAGGGAAGTTGTTTCGAGGCACGGTGTGCCCACCTCCATCATCTCTGATCGCGACGCACGTTTCACTTCAGAACTGTGGCAGGCAATGCATAAATCTTTTGGCTCTCGTTTAGACATGAGCACAGCGTATCATCCTCATACCGATGGGCAGTCTGAGCGCACTATTCAAACTTTAGAAGACATGCTTCGGGCGTGCGTCATTGATTTTGGCAATGGTTGGGAGAAACACTTGCCACTCGTGGAATTTTCATACAATAACAGCTACCACACCAGCATTAAAGCTGCACCATTCGAGGCACTGTACGGGCGTAAGTGCCGGTCACCTCTCTGTTGGGCAGAGGTGGGAGAAAGCCAAATCACAGGTCCAGAAATGGTAGTTTATACTACTGAAAAGATTGCTCAAATACGACAACGCATGGCGGCAGCTCGGGACCGTCAGAAAGTATACGCTGATAAAGACAGGAAACTACTCGAATTCCAGGTTGGGGATCGAGCGCTACTTAAAGTTTCACCCTGGAAGGGTGTGGTTCGTTTTGGCAAACGCGGCAAACTAAATCCACGATACGTCGGACCTTTCGAAGTTATTGAGAAAATAGGCAAAGTGGCTTACAGATTGAACTTACCACCTGAACTCAGTGCAGTTCACAATGTCTTTCACGTGTCGAATCTGAAGAAATGTACGTCAGATGAGACCCACGTAGTTCCCTTGAAGGAACTCACTATCGACGAACGGTTGAACTTCGTCGAGGAACCTGTTGAAATCACGGACCGGGATGTTAAGGTCCTCAAGAACACGAGAATCCCTCTTGTACGAGTTCGTTGGAACTCCCGCCGCGGCCCAGAGTTCACCTGGGAGCGTGAAGATCAAATGGAACTCAAATACCCCCAGTTATTTGGAACCAATGCAACTACTACTGAGGCTGAAGCTACCAATACAGAATTTCGGGACGAAATTCCAAATCAACGGGGGGATAATGTGACACCCCAAGAAAACCAGTAATCTTCGCAAACCTGCTCGAGGAGCCGCGATACGACACAGGTAAACAACGTCACACTACTAGCTTCCTCAGTAACTGCATGCTAAATTTCGGGACGAAATTTCTTTCAAGTTGGGGATAATGTGACAACTCGAATTTCCGACGTTCTTTATTCGCATTTAATGCACGTTGACTTTGACTATATAGTTGTGTTATGATAAAACCTAGTGTGTTTGCATGGTTATGTGTGATTGTATAACTTGTGTACTGTTTGTAAAACTTAAACTGTTAAGAACCCGACGAAACACAAAGGCTGTTTCGCCATAACCCGTTCCGACAAAACAGGCTGTTTCGCCATGAACATTCCGACGAAACAGAAGTCTGTTTCGCCGGCCCAGTAATTCGCGAAACCCGGTTAGGGCCCAACATGTTATTTCGAGTTTAATACGTAAAACAACATCACTTTTACACTTGCTATCAACACAATCGAAACCCTAGAGCTCTCTCACTGTGATGGCGAACTAGAACCCACCGGAAACCCTTGTGCGATCAAACCATCATCTCGGTTAGTAAAAATTATGTGTCTTGATTGATCGTTCATCCGTATACGTGTTTATGTGCCATGTGATTCTACTTTGATGATGTATATCTGAAACTGATGCATGTTAAATATTAGGGTTCTTGTTATGATGATGATAATATAGATTTCGATAGAAAGGTTGTTGTCAGATATATATAGTTTTATGTGAAACTCGATACGATTGAATACTTGATTTCTGGATGGGGTTAATCTGAATCTGGTTAGCATCTTGATAGGGTTCGATAATTTGATATTGGATGATAGTCGATTTTGAGATACGTTTAAACTAGGGTTCATGCTAGACGATGATTCTGGAATGATTATGTTATGTTGAGATATGCTAAATGAATTCTGGATGATTGCTACTTGATAGTGACGGCTGTTAGGGTTTCTGCATGTATCTGTGTACGTAACTGATTTCACCACGAATCTGTCTTGACGAAACAGATCTCTTGGCGAAACAGAAGTGTTTCGCCAAGGGCAGTCGACGAATCTGACCTTTGTTTCGCCAAACCTGACCTCGACGAAATAAATGTGTTTCGCCAAGGACCACCGACGAAACTGAAATCCTGTTTCGCCAACCAAGGCCCGACGAAACAGAATGTGTTTCGTCAATTTGTGTTTCGCCATTATGTGTGTTTCGCCGAACCGTATTCTGCACAGTAACTTGGGTTAATTCTGCTAAGTGTTAACTGGAATATTTAACTGCTGTTAAGTGTAATCATCTTGTATACGATTGTGATTACGTGTTACATGTTTATGTGTGCACAACTTGAACACAAACTGATTTCACATACGTGCATAATCTAGGACGTGATTGATTTACCTTGAGCACATACTTAGCATACCGAGCAAACCAAGGTGAGTTCACACTCTTACCAAGGCATGGGATTCCCCAGTTGGGTTGGGAATGGGATTGAATGATTACCTGCACTTACATTAACACTAGACTATTTACCACGGTCCTCGGTTGGGAAGGATGCCTGTGCCAAATTCTACGCAAAGCCTACGTACTGTCCTCGGATTGGGAAGGACACCAGCACTAAACCTACGTAAAACCTACGTACTACCGTCCTCGGATTGGGAAGGACGCCAGTGCTAAACCTACGTACTACCGTCCTCGGATTGGGAAGGACGCCAGCGCTAAATCTACGTACTCGCTACGTACTGTCCTCGGTTGGGAAGGGCACTTACATAAAACCTGCGTAAACCTATACTTACTACTATCCTCGGATTGGGAAGGATACTTATGATTATGAATAGTCTAGGGGATATATAACATGGGAAGCCCCCACCAATAGAACGCACTATCGGCCCAGTAGAGCCACATGTTACATACGAACTTACTATTACGCATTTACTTTCTGTGAACTCGCTCAACTAGTTGTTGATCCTCTGTTACATGCCTTGCAGGACCTTAGGTACTTATGGAGCTTGCACGGGAGGCGTAGTCGTTGTGGACATGGATCATGAATGCTTGTTTAGACTCTATGACATTTCATACTTTATTATGTTGGGTTTAATTATACGCTTCCGCTATACTGTGATAACATACTTATGTTTTGGAACACCTCTCATATGGATTGTTTGGATTTAAATTGCAATTACTTTTACTTTATACATTGTTCTATATGATTGGTGGCTTGATCCTGGTCAGTCACGCCTCCAAGCGGTGATACTCCGCGTGTGGATTTTGGGGGTGTGACACATCGTTTGTATGAGATTTCTTGATCAATAATTCTAAGTTCTTGAGACTCTGTATGAGGCTTTCGGCTTCGGGGATGTTGGTGGGTGGTGTCTCGTACATTTCAAACGGTGGAGTGTCCCAATCAAAGCTTGACTTTGGGAGCTCAAACTTTGGTTCCTTATATGTTGTGTATGAGGTCGATGGTTGAAAGAGGTAACAATTTTGTACCGAATGAGATTCATCGCATAAGGTACAATATGGTTTCTCATAATCATCATAACAGTAGTAGTCATAATCTCCATGTAATAATCCATTGTTTGGATAATACCCAGAAGATTACGGCTCTCGGGAAAGAAATAATTTTTTTTTGAACCCATAAAGTTACCATAACCCCGTGTTGATTAAGCACTACCCCGTGTTTAGAACTGGGTTTTATCTGATACTGGGCGTTTTTAACACGGCCCCGTGTGAGCCTTCTGTGAAAAAGTTTTTTGTTGATTTTCAGCTACTTTAAGTTAGACACGACCCCGTGTTTGATCAAGCACGGCCCCGTGCTGAACCTGCAGAAAGTAGAGAAAATGCAGAAAAAGAAGAAAAAACCTAAAAAGAAAAACTAAAGAGTATTAAAAATGATTAGGCTGTTGATTTTAAACTTTCTTAAAATCATTGTGTCCCTGGCAGAGGAGCCAAAAACTTGACATGGAGCGAGGGTGTATGCTTTTTATTATATTTTTAATTACTCTTTTTTAATATTTTATCAAGTTTAAAATTTATAAAACACGATATAACACTAACACTCTCTACAACACGCTATGGCAAGTGCATCCATCGTTAGCGTAGTATAGTGATGGTAAGATACTGGGGTCGTCCAAGTACACAAGAGCTTTTAATATCGGAATATCGTCGGTGTCTAATCTAATTAAATTTTGAGAAAAGATTTTAATAAGTAAAATAAAGAAGCTAAATAAAGAAAGAAACAAATAGACAAGATAGAATCACTTGGCTCCGACTCATCTTTTATGTATCATTTGCCGACTTCCGCACTTTGGGCTTTTTAAGATATTATCTTAATTATAGTGGCATGTCCCTCTTTTGAAGGCAATGCTACCCTCATCCATATTGGTCCGATTCGGCAGGGATACAGTCCCTAAAGGCCAGAATATTGAAAGATAATTAAGTAAATTATTAATGCAAAATGTGGCATGTACCCCTTTTGGAGGCAATGCTACCCTCGGCCATATTGGTCTGCGTCAGCAGGGATACAATCCGGCAAGGTCGGTTTAAAGTTTTAATAGTAATTTATTTATAAGGGATTCAAGTCATTCTTACTTCCCCCGATTTGATGTTATCTGACTCAAAGGAAGCCCTAATAAGCATGAATCAAGTCTTCGCAGGATCTATACAATGAACGAAGCAAGAACTTTACCCCTACCACCCTTCTAACCCCCTTCCAGGCAGTTAACGCGCTTTATATAGAATGTAAAGACACGAATGAGTAAATCAACGAAACATGAAGAGATGATAGAATAAAATTCATTTTCAATATAAAAAACTAGTTATTAAAGTCATTAATACATACCCAATTAAAGAGTTAACCAAAGATTGGAAATCAAAAGTAATACATAAATGACTTGTCTTCCCCAAGTGATGTCAGAGATTAGCCAAACATGACATTTGTTTGACAAAAACTCTTACTATCAATCTTGGATCCCGAGACTACTACACACACTCTAGAGATGGATGATGGATGAATGTGGTGGATGATGGTGGTATTGTGGTGGTGGAGTGGTGGCAGGTGTGAGAGAAGTGGTTTGCCAAGGGACACATTGCTATTGAACCAAGCACCCCTATTTATAGCTGAAAACAGAAGCTTTTCACGGCCCCGTGCCTGGTGGGCATGGCTCCGTGCGTTCCTTCTTCTCTGTCATCATTTAATGAGCTTGTCAATCCGGATGCTCACACGGCCTCGTGTGTGAACGGCACGACCCCGTGGCCATTGTTCTTTTCGTACTATCAAAGATTTGCATATCTGAAAGTTGACCACGACCCGTGTCCATGAGACACGGCTCCTATGTCTCTTGTATGCTTCTGTTTGTCTTCTTCCTGGAATCTTGGGTGGGGCACGACCCCATGCCCGGCAGGCACGACCCGTGCTTGTCTTCTGATTTGTTGGTTTTGGCCTTGGGTGAAGCTCGGAGGGTTGGTATATTGTATCAACTTCCCTCCGTTTGTATTCATGCTGGTTTTTGCCGTTAATTTGTTCCTTTTGTACATTTAAACTCTTTTAATCCTGAAAATCAGAAGTATACAAAGAAACACATATTTTTTCCAACATTAGAACTAAAAAGGGTTGTTTTTATACCTTATTTGATATAATTTATATCTTGCATTTAGCGCGTATCACATATGAATAAGAAACTACCGAAAACGAGTATCACAATGCGATGTGTTACTCCCGACGCATCGCGCATGTATTTTGCTAGTATATGTATATATATGTGTGTGAAAGTATTTTTCTTTTACAATTCCATTTTTAGTTATGGTTATGGTTTAAATGTTGCATGAGTGAAAATAGTTATCTTTGTTTGAAAGTTTGGCACGATGAATAGTATTTATACAACATTGTTGAAACATAAGACATTAATATAATTTAATGTAAAGTATCTAAATATAATTATAAATAGAGAAAAATGCCCAGATAGTCCCTGTAGTTTGCCCATTTTTCACCTTTAGTCCCTATCTTTCTAAAATTACAGCTATAGTCCCCAACTTTTGCAATTTCGTTCTCGGATAGTCCCTATCGCAGATGGGGTTTAGTTTTCTCGGTTAAGTGAGTGTGAAATGACTATAATACCCTCACTAATAAAAATATTATTAAATCATTATAAGAATATAGATAATATTACCAATCCCTTCCAACCTTTATGGGACCCACCCACAACCCACCACCATCTTCAACCCCACCCCCAATCTCACCCCACCATCAAACACCCAATCCTCTGATCCTCATCTAACAAGATCAACCACCAACCTCCACTACCTTTTAATGACCAACAACCACCATCTTTCACCACCATTGAAATACCTGCAACAATGGTGGTTTCTCCACCATATCTTTCTTGGAGACATTGAATCAAACCCTCACCACCTTCAGATCACCATCTGTAGTATCCGCTAACCGATTGAATCCACCATGCCTTCATTCTCATCCTCTGGTGCTCCGTCAACGCCCGCGCAACCACACATTCTTCATCAATGCCTCAGTTTCTGCCGTTGAACAACAGTCGCAGAAGAAGGTCACTCTGATCAGAATTGGCACTAGAGGAAGGTACACCTCACTCATAATCATTGTTTCCTATTTGTATGTTCTGATCGGTCTGTTTGTTGATTGAGATTTGATATGAAATAGTGAAATTACTGAGCAGTTAGTAGGATATGAATTTTGTGTGTTTGATAAGAAATAGTGAAATTACTGAGGATTTAGTAGGATATGTTTGTGAAACTACATGTTGAATTCTTCTTTGTAGGTTGAGATTCATATGTTTAGTTAATGCTGTTTTGTCTTGATTTATCGTTGTCATATGAGTGAATCGAGTTATAAATGGTGTGTGAAATAGTCCATTAGCTCTGGCACAAGCGTACGAGACGCGCGATAAACTCATTACTTCAAATAGCGAGCTGGCAGAAGAGGGCGCCATCGAAATTGTGGTGATTAAAACGACAGGTGACAAAATCTTGAGTCAACCTCTTGCAGATATCGGTGGCAAACCTCTTGCAACAATGGTGGTGAAAGATGGTGGTTGTTGGTCCTTAAAAGGCAGTGGAGGTTGGTGGTTGATCTTGTTAGATGAGGATCAGAGGATTGGGTGTTTGATGGTGGGGTGAGATTGGGGGTGGGGTTGAAGATGGTGGTGGGTTGTGGGTGGGTCCCATAAAGGTTTAAAATTGGTAATATAATTTATATTCTTATAATGCTTTAATAATATTTTTTAATTAGAGAGGGTATTATAGTCATTATACACTCACTTAACTGATAAAACTAACCCTCATCTGCGTCAGGGAATATCCGGGAACGAAATTGCAAAAGTTGGGGACTATAGCTGTAATTTTAGAAAGTTAGGGACTAAAGGTGAAAAATAGGCAAACCACAGGGACTATCCGAGCATTTTTCTCTTATAAATATCGTAGAAAAATTCTAAATGTATCTTAATACAGTTTAATTCATAAAATCCTTTTATAATTGTTTATAGTTATTAACAATTACAGCTTGGTTTATTTTTTTATACGTTTTGTTAATTAACATACAATTTAAGTTTATAAAAAAACGATATTCTTTTAATTATATATAATACTATAAAAAGGAAAAGTGACGTACAAGATTGTAATTTTATCGTACGTATAAATTTTAAAGCATAATGTACAAGGAAGTAAAAGCCATTTTAGAGAGGTAAATTAGGAAGTGGCACACAATTTTAAGACACCTAAGGGGCATTCACGGGATTTCATCCATCGAAATCCATGCTCATCATTCATCACCAATTAAATAAGATGCCACCGATAAGTCGGAGAAATCCAACCGCCTTCATCTTCCTTCTTCTTCACTAATAAAACCAGTTAGGGTTTATCACCATAGCAGCAGGCTTCACTTCCATTGCTTCGCTAAAATTTGGAACCAGATGATTGCTATTGCTATAAATAAATAAATAATTATCAATAAAATCGCCAGCCAAAGTGGAATACTTTCTTCCTCAAGTCTTAGATCCACCAATCAACAACTAATCAAGGTCTTTCTCATCTATCTATCTTAGGGTTTTTATAATTCCATCTTTTATGTGTATAATTTCTGTTTCAGTTTCGTTGAATTCTCACCTCTGTTTCGTGATTTGAAATTTGCAGTCCGTCGATGGCCGTCGCCTCTTATCGTCCCGACACCACAAAAATTTGCACTCACTGGTATATTATCTATAGCTGATATAATGCATCGTGCATATGACTTCAAAATTTTTTAGTGTAATTCATATGTGTCACACTGTGATATTATCTATAGCTCTGCAGTTAGCAATGTAATATTTGTTATAACCCTAGAAAATAACAGATCAAAAACAAAACCCTAAAATTAAAAAAAATCAGGATCTAACATATCAAAATCAAAACAATACTTGCACTGCAAGAGGTAGGAGGATCCTTCTGGAGATCCTTGAGTTCTTTCAAGATCCGTTTCGAAGCCATCAGGAGTTCCTATAGTTTACAAAATTAAAACCCTAATTTTGAATCTGAACGTATATAGAAACAATAATATCACGAGAAAAGAGAAGATCGAAAGGGGAAGTTTTTTGTTTCAACACATTTATATGTTTTTTGGTTTTAAGTTTTAACATTGTAGAGGTTTATTGTCATTATTTGTTATACGTAGTTCTTAGAGGGATTTCTGACGGGTTAGCTAGAGGAAAGAAACCTGATGAAATGGAGAAATTGGGTTCAACCTGAAACTGACCTGAACACGTTTAGACCTACAGATTCGTTCGAGTACTATGACGTGGTCACAACCACCACCTACAAGAGTCTTAGGGGACCGAGAGCCGGTATGATCTCTCAAAACCACCGAAGAAGATGCATTTTATGACAAGATTAGTTTTGTTGTGTTTCCAGCTCTGTATGGTGGTTCCCAGATCAGTTTTTGTTGTTTACTTATTTGTGTTTACTTATCAGGATCTAACGAAGAAGCCAAAGTACTTGCTAACTTTCACTGTCGGTTGGGACCAACGTGACAACATCGACGCAGCAGTTAAAGGGCCAACAATGCCCTTGGCCATGCCCACACCCACCAGTCTTATGAACGGGTCAAACAAACATTGCTTAAAAGCAGGCTTGTTAAATGCTTCAAACGGGTTAAAACTTGAAAGTGTATTTTTAATGCATAAATCATCCCAAATTGTTTTACTAAAAACAAATTAGATTATTACTGAAATATTATAGTTTTATAATTATATTTGACTTCTTAATTATATTTAAAAAAATAATTTTGGAAAAAAAATGTTGTTTCTGGTCATCAAACCTGGCATGTTTCGACCCAAAAATCCAAATCAATACTTCAATACTACCATTTCATGTTTTATTTCAATATTTTCATTTGATGGATATTTTTTTAATATTTGCAGGTCACGATTGATATAACACCAGATTTAATTGTTACATATTTACTATTTAGTGCACAAAAATTAACACTATTATTTGTCTGTCATCGTTTTGGGTTTGCCAATGACTTTATTCATTATTTGGTTATATTTCATATTTTTAAGCTAAATAGGCTTGTTAGATTAAAGGTTTTGTTCAAGAACTCTGATCCATTACAACTGCTGGTATCACAAGTTCAGGTCTTTGATGTTGCTGGGTCTCAGAGCTTATTCAGGCTGCATTGCTAGGCTGCTGAGAGCTAGACGCATCAGACTTTCATATGGACCTGGTTGCATCATTGGAACAAGCTTGTTCTGTACAGTCTGCAGACTGTAAGTATAAAGCTCCTGCTGCAATGGTTTATAACTGGCTTTCTGATCATGTCTGTTAGTTTTAAGTAATGTAATAATAACCTTTAATCGTTTTCTATATATTATTTATATTTCATACTAACTAATACATCCTGTTTGATAGGTTGATATGATTGTTGTCACTGATGGAAGCCGGTTAATGGGTCTTGGCGATCTTGTAGTTCAGGGGATCGGCATTGCAATAGGTAAGTTGGATTTATATGTTGCTGCGGCTGGAATAAATCCTCAAAGAGTAATACTTTTACATTATTTGTCCTCATATTTTTTGGTAATTGTTTGTCACCAACTTATACATCTTTTAATAGGTACTTCCTGTCATGATTGATGTTGGAACCAATAACGAGACCCTTCTTAAAGATCCCTGGTGTAAGGTTCTCTTCACTCATAAAGTACTCAGTGATGCATTACACTACCATATTCTGGAACTTATATAACATTTTTTAACTCGTGTCATAAATAAATTTATCCAGATCTTGGATTGCAAGAACACCATCTTGAAGGTGAGGAGTATGTTTCTATCATTGATGAATTTATGGAGGCTGTATTCAATCGTTGGCCCCACGTGATAGTGCAGGTATTAATTCCAGTTCTAGAAGCCATGATCCGATAACAATTATTTGTTCTCACATCAACTGTTTTATGGCGTGTGATTTTATTTTAGTTTGAAGATTTTCAAGCCAACTGGGCCTCCATGTTACTGAATCGCTACAAAAATACTTATAGAATGTTCAATGATGATGTCCAAGTGAGCACTTAGCACTTTATCAAGCTGGAGATGATTTTCATTGAAGTATTATTATTACTATTATAACTTTATTATTATACTAATTTAATAATAGTAATATTATTTATTAATGTTTAGGGAACAGCAGGAGTCGCAGTTGCTGATTTTCTAGGAGCGGTAAGAGCACAAGACAAGATGATGACTGATTTCCCGAAGCAAAATATTGTTGTTGCTGGTGCTGGAAGGTATGAAATACGAATCGTCATATTTGGTTTTATATTATAGTCACTACATGTTGATTTTATTTTTAATTATATGGCCCTAATATTTTTCAAGTGCAGCGAAAGAGTTGGGGTTCTAAAAGCAGCCAGAAGAACAATGGCTAGAATATTGGGAAATAACAAACATGCTTTCAAGAGTGCAAGGAGTCAGTTCTCGGTAGTTGATGTTAATGTATGTATATATTCACTACTTTAAAATTTGGGTTAATAGTTAATACCTTAAAATCCATCATGCGTTTTCATTTGCATGAAAAAGTCCTCGAACCCAATTTTGGTATAATAAAGTCCTTCAACTTGTTTAAATACATGTATTTATTAAATCGACAATACATTTCCGTTGCTTGCACAATCATCACCTATTTGGAGGCTATGTAGGCAACCCTTTGTTGACATGGATGCCATGTAGACTCTTTTGGTGACACGGACCATCATTTAATTAATATTAATCGCTTTAAACACAAATTCCTATCGTCTTATATGATAAAAGAAAATATCCACGCAAGTATTTTTGAACACTTGGAACATCACTTCATCAAATACTGACCCGTTTAAGGGGTAAAACATTGCTTTAATTTCTTATTTTTTTTGTTCACAAGTACGTGTAGTTTAAACATGCCATGGGACTGTAATATAACAAAATTGGGTTGGGGTTAATATAACAAAATTGGGTTGGGGGACTTTTCGTGCAAAACAAGTAAGTACGTCGTTTTTTTAATGATATTGACCCTTCATTTTTTGCTTAATTTAGCTATATAGAAATACGTCAATACTGGTTATGTTTAACTCAATAAGGTTTATCTTTTTAACAATTGTCTTTTCACTTTCAAACTATGCTGTCTTTCACCTACACATCCAAACTTCACAGTTCTAAAAAAATATAAACCAAATAAACGAACTTCGTATATATAACAAAAAATAAAAACAAACCTCCTGCTACCCCCCACAAAAATATTTGAATACCTTGGTTCCTACGAAGAACTATGTTAATCTACGCCAACGGGATTCCACCGATTACCCAACTAAACCATTGTGCAACCTCTAATTCATCTTTTTAACCACATTCTTTATAAAATACAAACGCCTAAACCAGGATTCCTTGCGTTAAATACAACCATTACAGGAGATGATTACATGCTTGTCTCTGGCCAACTCGCTAACCCAGGTGACCTATGTGAAACTTTCATAAAACTCCCACAACCCTTTTAACCTTCACCCTCTCGACTTGGTCATATATTCATGCCCGATATTATTGGCTCCGTCGCAACGCGCGGGTCTCCCACTATATATATATATTATAAAGGAAAAGTGACGTACAAAATTGTAATTTTACCATATTTACAAGTTACGAAGCACCATGTACAAGAATGTTTTAGCAATTTGACCCAAATTTTTAAGACACCAAAGGGGTATAATCGGTAATTTGCCATCTTCTAGAACCCTAATACTAAATACTAAATACTAAATAGTAAAAGAAGCCGTAGGTATTAAACACACGCTGCTTCACTTCAACGAGTGAAGATGCTTGCCCTTCACCTTCATCACCGACTGAAGGGCCTGCATAACCCCCGTTAAATCATCCTCTCAAATCCCCCTTCAGGTCCAGGTTTCCGCAGCAGGGAACAAGCAACGGCGGATTAGGGGTTCAATAGGGAGACCGACACAATTAACCCGGAAGCACCTGAACATTCTTATTCTCATTCCATGTTGCGCTACCACTGGAATGGAGTCCTGCCACCACCACCGACGATCGAAGATTTACTCTGCCCTCACTGACAGTCACCTGAGGAGAAAAATAAGTAAGAATCTATCTCCCGTTTTCTCATATCAACAAGTTCTAGAATTTGACACCCTTTTATTTAAATGTCAGCTTCATTAGTTCTAGACTCAACATTGACATTCACTGTAAACTCCATGAGAAAAAAAGAGTCATTTGTATAATAGTATGTTAGATTAATTAAGCATTATCAAAATTGTGCCCACAAGGTGTTTGATATAATGTCCGAATGAAAGAATTGTGATCAAATGAGCATGAGACCACCACCTGATCCAATAGCTGTAGTGAGAGGTCATCGTGTTTCTGTTATGGATGTTTGTTTTCATCCTTCTCAGAATTTGGTGTTCTTAAGGTAAATATATTAATCATGCTTTGAAGCATTGTTAAATTATGTCGCAATTTATAATCCAAACTATTTTACTTATATTAATTTTCTAATTTCCTTTTTTCTCTTGTTTGCACATTGGGCTGATGGTTATTTTGGCTTCATGTTGGGCTAGCTTTGTTGGTCAAAGTTATCAAGGTTTTATTCTAAGTCAAAGATTACGTTAATTACAGAAAAATGAGGTTAAATTTTCGAATATGTATTTATACTGTATAATTAGAGGGATCCACATTATTTACATTATGTTTTGTTCATTAATTGATAGAGTTATAGCATGGTTTCACCAAACTATATGTTAACACACCAATCTAACATTAGTGAGAAGATGAGAGCCATGCTAATGGACTGCCTTATTGAGGTACCGTCAAAGACCTTTTTTTAACAACTACTAACAAAACAGGGCCGGCCCTAAGAATTCGTGTACCCTGTTCGAGCTCGAAAAAATGTGCCACTAGGCGTTAACGAAATTGGGTATTTGGCTCACTAAAGGTCTAAACCTAATCTAAACCATAAGAATAGTTTTGTAAGGGGGCCTATGTTGGTGTTTGTATGGATGTACCCGATTAAAAAAATATTTTACATATACATATCGGGTTTTTTTCATAGAAAACGTGCCCCTTGAAATGTCGGGCCCTGGCCGGTGGTCCTCCCCGCCCACCCTCAAGGCAGGTCATGTAACAAAAAATTTGAAAATAACCAGGTGCACTAGAAAAAAAGTTGCGGCTGGTTGGTATTGGCGGCGTTGGGTGGTGACTTGGTTGTGGTGGTGAATGGCTACAACGTTGGTGACTTGGTAGCGGTTAGGGAAGATCAAACGTATTCCAGAATTTACATTTTTCTGTTATATGAATCTGATCGAATGCCTTTTCTCGAACAAAATCATTATACTTCGGTCAAGCCATTGACCGTGTCGGCTGCGGTCTCTCACTTCTTTGAAGAACGAGGTAAACTCTCTATAATCATTGTTTCACTTGAATTCAAAAACCCATTTGTCTTGATTTTCTTTGTTTAGGTGTTTAATGCTAACTGTTTGCGAAAACATGCCAAGGGGAACTTGAAATTTTGATATGAAGAAGCTCTTGAGTCTTGAACGACAGGAAATTCTTGTTCGCTTGGGCTGCTGCTCGACAGGTAATTATTTCAATCAACACCTTCAGATCGTAACAACCGATTATTTGTTTGTTTTGAAATATGTAGTTGTTGTTGGATATAGGGCCATGGGATGTTGTTACAGAGGCAAGATTCATTCAAGTACAAGTTTGGAACCTTAGACGATCATAATACCTGCTGATGATTTAACAGATCAAGCTCCCGCCACTACTTTTGCTCACTTGGATGCTACCACCGTGTTATCCCGATAGGTTTGCTTTCTCCCTTAAAAGAACGGGTCAAACAGGTTGGGTAATGGTCAAAACGGGTATATTTTAGTGCAAGTTAAAACATAGTTAATGATGGCGAATAGTGGTCGAATATATTACACATTTTATTAATAAAGGCAAATAACACCGATCATCCTGTTGCTTATAAACAGGTCAACATGCCTAAATGTTGATTTTGTCAGTAATTCCATTATTTTACAGATTTCTGAGCTTGGTATCTATCCTCCTGTTGATCCACTCGATTCTACATCTCGTATGCTTTCACCACATATTTTGGGTGAGGATCATTACAACACGGCTCGTGGTGTACAAAAAGCTCTTCAGAACTACAAGAATCTTCAAGATATTATTGCAATTCTTGGTATGGACGAGCTTAGTGAAGATGATAAGTTGACCGTTGCTCATGCTCGCAAGATTCAAATGTTTTTGAGTCAACCCTTCCACGTTGCTGAAGTTTTCACTGGTGCCCCTGGTAAATACGTCGAGTTGAAGAAAAGCATTGGTAGTTTCCAGGTCAGTTTATTTTGCTTTAAGTTGTATTATTAATTTGTTTCATTTTCTCTACAACAAACTTGCTTTAAATTTGATCAGTTTTAGCTGACCCTTATTTCAAATCATAAAATTGTAGCTTTTATTCACATCTATACTTTCTTGCCTTTTCGGGCTGCTGAGATCACTTATTTCACTAAAAAAACCATGATTAATTTCATATATGGCCTTACAAACTTGAAAATTTTCATATATACCCAACAAAAACTAAAAATATCATATATGCCCTTAAAAATAGTTAAAATATCAAATACACCCAATATATTAAAAACAATATAATAAATAGTCATTTTATCCTTATTTTTTAACTTCCAAGTTTTCATATATGCTCATCATTTAACTTCATATTTTTATACAACACATTTTAAGCTTAAATATATTTTTTCTCATTTTTATTTATATTTTTCCCATAACCAATAGTATTCTCCATATATAATATTTAAGCTAAAAAAAAGGTCCAACTTCGGTTTAATTTCTCATTTGGAGAAGCCTAGAAAAGACCTTCAAATTTAATTGAAGGTAATGGTTGTCATTGGTTTCCTAATGCCATGTCAGCATTATATTAAAAGTCAACATGCTCAACTAGAAAAAAAAACGCAACTGTGTGAAAGAAATGAAATTTTGAGTTTCGGCTCGAATGTTTGGTGTATATGGTGTGTGAGAGCATAGTTTTAAACGGTCTGAACCAGTCAAAATAGTTTTAAACGGATCGAACCATCCAAAACCAGTCTAAACTAGCCGAAAACAAGTCTAAAATAGTTGAAACGGTCGTTTTAGCTGTTTGCTCAATGAAATTAAACTTGATTTCTTCAAATTGCAGGTGCTGTCATAAATGGGTTAATAGAATTTTCTACTATGCAGGTGCTGTCATAAATGGGTTAATAGAATTTTCTACTATGGTCTTCCTATAGTCACATATTTAAAGTAAGTATAGTGACAAACACACATATACTTATACTCAGAAGACATTAGTGTGAAATGTATACTTATATTTTAATGATGGACCCTATATTTTTAATCCTTATTAAAGTAGTAGCATTTATGTTCTTAAAACTTTGTTTAGTATTATTACTAACTAGATGGTGATGTTGGTGGAGATGGTAGTGGTGGTGGTGTTGGTGTTAGTGGAAATGGCAATGGTGGTAGCAGCTGATGGTGGTGGTGCTGGCGGCTGATGGTGGTAATGGAGGTGGAAGTGATGATAGTGCCACATTAGAATACACATAAGCATCAATATAATCTAATAACTAAGTTTGTGCCATGTAAGCTGCCACTCAGCAAAAAACAAACTGGGTTTTACAAGATGGGATTGTCGTAGGGAATTTTTGAAGTTGTGATTATTATCGGCCAACTGATAAAACTTTGGATTATTAAAATCCAATAACCCTTATAAATTTAATATACAAAAAAATCACCAAAATCTGTTTTTGGTTATGGTTTAATTCAAAAACATCATTATAATAATTGCCATTATCATTATAAATTATAGAAATATTTGAAATAAAAGCGGATTTTGTGGGAAAGCTTAACATATTTAATCTAATAAAAGATACTGGTCAATTTAAAGATATATTTGAAAAAAGAACAAATATTAAAGTAATGGGATTAGGATCAAATATAAATGAAGGGGTAAGGTCCCAAAAACCTCATAAAAAGGATTTGAGACCATACCACAAACTGGTTTTTTCAACCTTTTTAACCTTGCGCGGCCGCACATGGGTCTTATTAAAGGAAGAAAACAATCAGTAACTTATAATCGCGCGCCCAAAGGATAACATGAATCCTTGCGCCTTCCCCAAATTAACAAAGGATCAAAACCTTTTGTTCAGATACCTCCGCCTAAATATCCAAACTTGGATATTATTTTGCCCAGACCTGGGAGTTATTCATCTGCGTCCACACGGTAAGGTACCACACCAGATTACAACAATAATCTAGAAGGAAATACAATCGTGCACCACCCAGACGGTTATAACCGTCTGGACACGTGTCATCACCATAAGCAACTCTGAAATCACAACAAAGGCATGCAATTGGAGAGTAATCTCCACTTAATCACTTTCCACGTGGCAACTCCCCAGCCATAGATCAAACCACGATCCGTGTGCACTCACATCGGATCGAGACAACTTAACAAAGGATCAAAGAACTTAACGGAAGAAAAGATAACCGCTACGGCGTTAGCATCTTCCGTCATCTTTTCAATAACAGGTTTTCCCTCCCAAAACTCCCGGTTATAAATAAGAGAACTGTTCAGGTATAAACCTAGATTACTCTCACTCCTCAAATACTTATCTTCTCCGATACCAATACTTATTCTCACGCCGGAGTCGGGTCAAGGAGAGAACCCTCTTCTCCCCTTGACGAGGCTAACGATGTTCTTTTTTGCAGAATCACCGGAGAAGGAATTCCATTGCAACTGAATCAACCGAGAGAGAGCTAACCTTTTATGCGGATTCAAACCCCCTAACTATCTCGGTTCCGACCATATAGTTAGTGTTTCTTCATTGGCGCCCACCGTTTTCTCAGTTTTTCTAGTTTCTATCTCGTTTCGATTCAGTTCATTCCATTTTCTGTTTTTGCACATGGCAGAAAATTCGTCATCTCACCGACAACCTGGTCCTCGACCAAACGTCGGAAACAATTTACCAATAGAAAGGATCGTAGAGGAAGCCTCGGACGATAATGAGGTCCAATCCAATCGAGCAAATGATCCTGTAACCCCAGGAATGTTACCAGCAAATCCTGCACAATCAATTTTACCACCAGGAGAAACTCCGATATCATGGTATGTCCGGTCCCAAGGAGCATTAAACGCAGTATACTCACAGTTATGTGCTCAAACTGCTCCTATAACCCAATCCCGGAGGCCGGGATCAAGAGCTCATGCCTCTCAACGAGAAGAATCAACTTATGATGATACAAGCAGTTACCGAAGACAACATCATGATGAACTACACCCTCGTCGAAGACAATCGGTCCATGACAGGTTGGGTTCCCAACGAGACATTCATACCGATGAATCCGATCGAACATATCGTTTGAGTGAAAACACCAGCGTATTCAATAGACTACAGCCAAACCATAACAAATGCAGGCCTCGAGCGGTTTATAACCCTGAGGCCGAGCACAACTATGATTTAGTTTATTGCCCGGACGAAGCGGCAGAAAACTCGAAGTTCATATTAGAGATAGCTCTGGCTCCGTTGGAAAGGGCCAAGTTACCATCTAACGTTGGGAAATTCAATGGGTTAACTGACCCTGATGATCATCTAAGAGTATTCACCAGCGCAGGGTTGGTCGGCGGTTGGACCCTTCCGCTGTGGTGTCATTTGTTTGTGCAAACACTAACTGGCCCAGCGCGAATCTGGTTTGATAACCTGCCAACAGGACAGATCGAGTCGTGGAAGGATCTGCGAAGAAAATTTTTAACACACTTCAGCCAACAAAGGCGGTCAAAACGTGATACATCCGACGTCATGAACATCTGGCGCCGCGATGATGAGAATCTGGAAGATTTTATTACCAGATACAATAAAGAAGTGTTAGAAATTGGAGGTGTTAGCGAACAACTAATCCGTGCTCAGTTTAAGTACGCGGTTAGGTGTGACGACATGGTCAAGGTGTTATCGAGAACAGAGGGTCTCCCCACGAGTTGGGAAAAGATAATGGCAGCGGCCAAGGTTTATGCGCAGACCGAGAAAAACCTTACTACAAACAGGCCACCACCACCACACAACAGGCCAGCAGACTTAAGCGCAAATGGAGAAAAAAGGTACAAAAAGTCATGGCGTGAAGCATCAGGAAGTCGATCCTCGGAAGACGGCCGCACAACAACTAACAAATTCTCTGCTCAAAGAGAAAACAAACACGAAAATAGGGAGAGACAGTGGACTCCCCTAACGAAAACCCCAGCAGAGGTACTAAGTACCGAGGATCACCAATTCAAACCCCCGATTCCGATGAAGAGTAAACGTGGTCAAGACCCGACGCAGTACTGCGAATATCATAAGGATAACGGGCACACCACGAACAACTGTATATCTCTGCGCACGGAAATCGAAAAGGCTCTCAAAAATGGAGAACTTACGCATTTGCTCCAGAATATGCGCAAGGAGATTAAACAGATTACTCGGGGAGAAGAAGGCTCAAACAAACGGGCTAAGACTTAAAGAACTCTGTACGTTTTCCGCGGAAAAGACACGACTTATCAAAAGCGGCGGAACTATCAGGGAGTAAGTTAAGTTCCATTTAATTATCCAAAAAACTTTGTAACGCCTCTGAGCATTATCCATGAATAAAATTACAAAGTTTCTATTATTTTTGTGTTTACAAAGTGCATGCAATTTCTTTTTAGTAAGAGCAAAAACATTATGGTAGTTTAACACAAAGCTCCATGCGCGGTCAGTGATCCCGTCACAAACGACCATAAACTCATACATGAGCTTCATACCAACTTTATTCGCCTTACTCAAAGAAAAAGTAATTGTACTCATGCAAGATATTGTAAAGTCATTCAACAAAACAAATAGAAACCTGCTATTTTTAAGCGTACAAATACGCTCTAGAGAGTTTAGACACGGCAGTGTTTAAAATCCTCGCGCCACAGCGCACCAACAAAACAAAGATCTACATCCTACGCAAAACAAAAAAAAATTGTTCAATACAATCCTATTCAAAATCTTCTCCCCCATCCGGAAAGATTTCCTTAAGTTGCGCAACGTGATCGTCCGATTGCAGCGCCACATTTATCAACTCCATCACTGGAAGTTGTAAGTTATTAAACTCTGTCTTCATACCAGCCAGTGCGCTGGCAGTATTAATGCCAAAGGTAGCGGACTTGCTATCATCCCAGTTAACTTTCAAAGCGCTATTCACATGTTGGGAGCATTCCGCATAACCTTGCGCATAACCATCTCGTCGCGCAGCAACCATCAAATTAGCAACAGTTTTGTCCAGTTCTTCAGAGTTTAAAACAGACTCAGCAACCTATGAAATCAAATAAAGATAAGCATCAAAACAAGCGCATACATAGACAAAAAAGAAGAAAGGAACTCACACATGCAATCCCGCGATCTTTCAACCAGGCCATATCATTCTTCAAGGGTTCGAGCTCGCTTTCCGCTGAAACCCGCGCCATTTCTGAATTCTCCAGTTTCTCTTCAGCCTCAGTTAAACGGCGGGAGGTTTCAGTATTTTCGGAACGCGCAAGCTCCAGATCCTTCTTCAATTGTTCCTGGTCAGAAACCAAAGCGGTAAGTTCCTCTAATTCTTTATCTCTAACGGCAAGAGTGGCTAAAGCTTGTACCTCCCGTTGCTCACTTCGTTCCCTATGAGAACGCGCCTCCATCAACATAGCTTCCATATCAGCTTTTTCTTTCTTCAATCTTTCTACCTCCGCATCTTGATTCTTCAGATTTTCAACCTCAGCCTTGAGGTTATTTATGATATTGCGAAGGTTTGCCTTCTCGGCATTATCTTTCTCACAAATTCTTCGCCAATTTTTGCGCTCCTCAGATAAAAGCGCGGCTTCAGCTTCAGCTTTTCTTTTCCAACCAGAAACTGACCATTCTTCAGTCTTGCGCTCCGCTTCAAATTTAGCTTGCTCAGTCTCTAATTTAGCCTTCAACTGAGCCACATGTTTTTCATCTTTTGCAAACTTCCTTTGTGATGCTACAAAAGATGCTCGCTCTTTATGCATGCTATACCACTCACGCACTATACGATGAGTAGTAGAAACATGGAATGCAGTTTCTGCAAGATAAGATTGATAGGTCTGTTCATAAGGCTGATTTTCCTGAAATTTAATCTCGCCAGGCGGAAGTATCCCCTGCAAACCAATCTTGGCATACACGCCAATCCGAGAAAGTATCTCCTTTCTTCACATTCCAAACAGGAATATGAGGATCAGCAGCATCTTTCTCCGCATACATCCGGTAATAATACTCTCCTAAAGTTTCTTCTGGACGAATTGGAGATTGTTTCTCAACACCAGCAGAAGAACCTGCATCCTCAGTAGCGGCCTTTTCAGTATGCTCAGGAACAGTTTCAGAAGGTCTGGGAGGAGAAGATTGAATTGTCTCAGCAGTTTCCTTTTCCGGTGTCGGTTGATTATCATCATTTACCACACTTGGCTCAACAATCTGTTCAGTTTCTATGTTAATACCAACAGGCTCCTCAGCCTCAACAGTTTTCTCAACACCTTCCCCAGCTATCTCTGAAGACTCTAACGGGCGTATAACGGTAGCGCGCGGTGGGGAAGGGGGAAGTTCTTTATCAACCACAGTTGGTACGTCCACAGGAACAGAAGAAACAGGAATTTCTGGAAAAACAAAAGTCTATAAAAATCCTATCCGCTCAAAGAAAACAAAGAACAGCAATACCTACCAGGAATGGATTCTGAAACGAAAGCATCTAGGTTTCCCTTTCTAGTAATTTTCTTCCTCTGCACTTTCTTGGGAGGTTGACCCTCCGCATCAGCATCAGCTGGCTTTCTCTTACCGGCTTTCCTATGAACCAAACGCTCGGGACTGGAATCCAGATCGATAGGCTCATTTGGGTTAGAAGGAGGAATATCGGCAGAATCCTTCGGTTCTGGCTTCGGTTCCCGCATGGTCACTACAGGAGTAAGACCCTCCAACGAGTCAGAAACCACCACATAGTCACACCTGGAAACAGAAGAACGGCGCGTACCTTTCTTCTCTCCAGCATTTTTCGCCTCCAAAGGTTGAGTCTTAACAGTTTCACTTCTCTTCGGCGCGGAAGTGGACATAGTTGCGCGTTTTTTCTTCTCAGGGCCTATGCCCAAATTCAACAACTCACCTACAAAAAAGCGCAAGACAGAGAAATTTACTCAAAGCAAAAAAAGAAAAGAAAAACAGATATAAACTCACCAGCACCAGCTGCCGGTTGAACAGATAGGTCCGCGTCCTGCGGAAGCACAAAATTCTTCACAATACGGTGATACCAGAGCTCCTCTTCAGGTTTCTTCTTGATGGTCCCCATTCTTCCGCCTTCCCTCTTAAAAGCAACAACATATAGAGAAACAACTACATTGAAGAGAAAGCAGGTCAAAAAAAAAAAAAGAAGAAGAACAGTGACAAAACCCCAATACTTACTATGACCATCCTCAGTGTACACGGGTTTATCATCACGTTCCATCTTCCAGTTCAAACTCATGCCAGCTCCGACTAGGGCTTTCTCCGGCAAAGCAATATTGGGAACATCCTTCAGATCTTGGTACCAGTTCTCATCAACAGGGGTCTGAATTGATTCAATCGGAATATCGTCCTTCCCTCTTAGCGTCATCTTCATCGGAATCACTCCAGCCTTGATGAAGAAAAATTTCTGTTTCCAATCATGAAATGATTTTGGGGGCTGATGAAGAATTTTCTTTGCAGAAGCCCTCTGAACAAATGAGTAAAACCCTTGGGTACAGTGCATATGATAAAAAACCCTAAATCGGGGAACGGTTGGCTCCACATGCATCGTTCGACATACAAATTCGAAATGACGAACCCTAACCATACCAATAGGGTGAAGTTGGGAGATATGCAGATTATAGAATCCAAGAATTTCAAGGAAAAATCTCATAACAGGCAAACGAAAGTTACCATCGCAGAAAAAATCCCAAAAAAGGGTAATATACCCGGCCGGAGCATTCGCTGCCGTTTGCCCTTCTTCGGGATACAAGGCAACCCAGTTCTCCGGAAATTTAAGATTCTGAATCAAACCCTCAAAAGACGCCCTGGGCCACTTCAATGGTGGAAGTTCAGTCGACATCTCTTCAACAAGATCCTCTTGACGTTCTCCGGTTGACATAAGCAGGGGAATGATGGAAAGTTTTTCTTAAGAACAAGGAATAGGACAAAGTTTTCAAACAAAACAATGATTACAGAGAAGAGGTTACCCAAACGATTATATACCCATCGCAATAAATAGCATCGGTAACCGTCACAGCACTGTTCCGGGTATCACGGTTCCCCAAGCAACAGAAAAAGCAGATGTCAGAACATACACGCGTTTACACGCGCGCGTGTAAGACACGTGCAGTAAAAAACAACTGACAATGACAGGTTGTCAAAATCAATTTACTGTGCTAGCTTCAAGTCAAAGATTTTCCATAAAAAAAAAAATCTTTACAAAATTCAAATCTTCTAACAGAAGCTTTCTTACCTTTTCGCGCCCAAAAACTTTTTCCCTCTCATAAGTCCAGTGCTCCACTTACTTACATAAGTACAACACTAGACTGGGGGGACTTGAAGGGGTAAGGTCCCAAAAACCTCATAAAAAGGATTTGAGACCATACCACAAACTGGTTTTTTCAACCTTTTTAACCTTGCGCGGCCGCGCATGGGTCTTATTAAAGGAAGAAAACAATCAGTAACTTATAATCGCGCGCCCAAAGGATAACATGAATCCTTGCGCTTTCCCCAAATTAACAAAGGATCAAAACCTTTTGTTCAGATACCTCCGCCTAAATATCCAGACTTGGATATTATTTTGCCCAGACCTGGGAGTTATTCATCTGCGTCCACACGGTAAGGTACCACACCAGATTACAACAATAATCTAGAAGGAAATACAATCGTGCACCACCCAGACGGTTATAACCGTCTGGACACGTGTCATCACCATAAGCAACTCTGAAATCACAACAAAGGCATGCAATTGGAGAGTAATCTCCACTTAATCACTTTCCACGTGGCAACTCCCCAGCCATAGATCAAACCACGATCCGTGTGCACTCACATCGGATCGAGACAACTTAACAAAGGATCAAAGAACTTAACGGAAGAAAAGATAACCGCTACGGCGTTAGCATCTTCCGTCATCTTTTCAATAACAGGTTTTCCCTCCCAAAACTCCCGGTTATAAATAAGAGAACTGTTCAGGTATAAACCTAGATTACTCTCACTCCTCAAATACTTATCTTCTCCGATACCAATACTTATTCTCACGCCGGAGTCGGGTCAAGGAGAGAACCCTCTTCTCCCCTTGACGAGGCTAACGGTGTTCTTTTTTGCAGAATCACCGGAGAAGGAATTCCATTGCAACTGAATCAACCGAGAGAGAGCTAACCTTTTATGCGGATTCAAACCCCCTAACTATCTCGGTTTCGACCATATAGTTAGTGTTTCTTCAATAAAGGACAACATAAATAAGAAGGGTAAGAAAGATTTTAGTCAATTGATCTTAGATCTGAATGGTTGAAATTAATTTTAGGGAAAAGAAAAGAATGGAAGGGCATAAATGAAATCTAATATTTATTTACTTTCTCTCCACATGCAAGACACATGTCGATTCCCCCATCAATTTAAAACGTCTATAACTTTTTCCTACGACCTTTGCTTTTTAAAAAAAAATCACCATAACAACGAGTGTTTTTTAGCTTTAATATGAGTATGATATTGTTATATAAAAATAAAATAAAAAGTTTCATTTTTACTGGGTCTTCTTTGTATTGTGTTAAAGGTTCTGGTCATTGTGTCTTTCAACTGGGTTCTGGTCTTTACGTTTTTACTAAGGTTTCTATACATTGTGTTATTATTAAAACTTATAATACAATGTTAATTTGGCTTATGTCCATTGCATTCTTATCAGAACCTATGACACCATGTATGACACAATAAATATAGTGTTATATTTGGGTTTTCTATACATTGTGTTATATGTTCTAGCCGTTGTGTTTATTATGCTATCGATTGTGTTTCAACTGTTGTCCATTATGTTTTTTGTTTTGTTGCGCATTGTGTTTTAATCCGTTGTCCATTGTGTTTTAGTCTGTTATCCATTGTGACTTTTATCTACTGTCCATTGTGTCTTTTATCTGTTGTTATCAAGTGTGTTTTTAGTTTGATACTTATTCTGTTTAATTTGCTATCCGTTGTGTCTTTTATCTGTTGTCATCGATTGTGTTTTTGGTCTACTTTCCATTGTGTTTTTAGTTTGATTGTGACTTTTATCTGCTGTCCATTGTGTCTTTTATCTGTTGTCATCAATTGTGTTTTTAGTTTGATACTCATTGTGTTTAGTCTGCTATCCATTGAGTCTTTTATCTGTTGTCATCAATTGTGTTTTTTGGTCTACTTTCCATTGTGTTTTTAGTTTGATACTCATTGTGTTGTATGTTATGTACATTGTGTAATACGCAACTGGGTTTTCTCATTGTGTTTTATGTTATGTTAATTGTGTAATACACAACTGGGTTTTTGATTTTTTTTCCTAAATATAACAATATGGTACTCATATTAAAGATAAAAAAACACTCGATTTTATGGAATAATATTTTTTAAAAACACATACCGTGTAACACTAAATTTGCAGCGTGTTAATACGAAGAAATTAAACCAAAACGTAAACATATAAAAAAATAACTAAGTCGATATAGGACCCGAGCATTACGACGAACCTGTCAAACGGGAAAAATAGACGACATAAAAACGTTTAACCACACACACTTGTTGCGCCGTGTTTAAGCAACATGTACAACTTATAAACGCACACTTGGCAACATGTACAACTTATAGATGCACACACTTGTTGCTAAATAATAGTATATAAATAAATAAATTAGCATATAAAACAACTAAAGCAATATGTACAACTTATATGTACACACATGTGTTGCAAAATAATAGTATATAAATATATTGGAAATTTCATTGTCACCCTTCTTCTGATCTATTTTTTAGCCTTTACTATCACCCGTATGATCTATTTTTTATGTACTAAACTAAGTTATACTATCACGTAAAGATGCATTGAATATTGATGTCACATAAAGTTCTACTAGGTTATAAACATCACTCGAGAAACTAATCTTAATTATTGTCATTATTCATTATTAATCCACATTATATTGGTTATTGTATTATACATGTTGACATTTAGTTATCGATGCTGTGATTGTCATTTATAACCTAACATAAAGCAGAACAATTTATAACCTAATAGACGAGTATAATGATGTAAATAATCGACTCCGTCGCAACGCGCGAGGTTCCCACTAGTTTATCAATAATAATTTCTATACTTATTTATTGTTAACATTTATATACTAACTTTCTAGTAACACATTTTCACACTTCAATATATATATATATCATTTTACAGTTAAACTATATTTTATTTACGTTACCAATTTGATTAAAAGAAAAAGACTTGCTACGTGTTTTAAAAATAAAATATACGTCTTTATAGATTTAAAAAAAATAACTTACTACCAGTTGTGTCTCGTTAATTTGCGTAGCTAGTTGTCATCATCCATCACTGTTTTCCCATCAAGGAAGGGCCCAATATTGTTTGTTTTCGTTCTAGTCTAATCGACACCAACCTTCATGTGGGCCTATGTTAATGACTTTCTGTTTCTATTATGCGTTAAAACATACATGTAATTTTTTTTAAACGTATACTTCATTAAAACGATGCCACGCCAAACCCGAAAACCAGGCGATCTACATCAGTTTTCCCATGAGATATTCTTGTATTTAGATCTACTTCTAAACCATAAATAACCCACCGATTTCACTTCGCTTATAATTTCTTCAATTCGCAACTGTTTATTTGAAAATGAGCATTCGTTCCTCGCTCTCCAAATGCTCCAAACCCCATTAATGACGAGCCTGTGCAACACTTCTTTTTCCGGGTCCTTCAAAACCGATGTGCAAAATTATAAATATTATAGGGTAAAACACTAAAACGTACATGCATGTCTTGAGAAAATTATCTTTGTATCGAAACCGAAAATACAAACTTGTCATTATAATAAAACTCCAAACCAATTTTGTACTAACTATAATATCTATGTTAAAAATCTTGGATGGAATATAATTTGATAATTATATATATATATATATAGGGAGCCGCTAGAATGAGAACCACCACGAGTTATGAGAACCACGAGAACCGCGCCCCGCGGGTGGCCGTCGGCGACGAAATTTTTTTTACACCTAGATCCGTATATTTTAGTGGGGGGTTTAAATTTTCGGTTCAAACGGCGCGCCCGAGGGGGTAGTTTTTTACGCCCAAAGTTTGGTAAAAAAAAAGAAAAATTAAAAAAATTAAAAAAACCCAAACTTTGGGCGTAAAAAACTACCCCCTCGGGCGCGCCGTTTGAACCGAAAATTTAAACCCCCCACTAAAATATACGGATCTAGGTGTAAAAAAAATTTCGTCGCCGACGGCCACCCGCGGGGCGCGGTTCTCGTGGTTCTCATAACTCGTGGTGGTTCTCATTCTAGCGATCCCCTATATATATATATATATATATATATATAGGGGTAGGTTAACATACAAAAGGGCTTATCATACAAAACGTACGCGACGCGCTGAACCCTTGGATCAGGCCAAAAATCACGCATGGACCAGTTAATCACGCATGGGATCAATTTTTTTGACCTAATCACGCATGGGAACTTAATTACGCTAGTTCATTTTATGAAACCTTGTTGATAATCACGCATGGACTCTAATTACGCTAGTTGTCGTACGTTAATGTAGGTTAAGGGTTTTTGTACATTATACTTTCTCTCTCTCTCTCTCTATATATATATATATATATATATATATATTAGAAATAGAAGCTAACGAATAGTAATTTTAATATTATAATAATATATAGATTTTTTTAATGCTTTTATTATTTTAATATTATAATATTTAATATCACGGGTTGGGATAAGCTTGGTGTCAACCGGTATCGAGTCACTACTGGTATCTAAAATACCGGTACGGTCCTGTTCGGTATCGGTACATGAAGGTAAAAACCGACACTAATATAGAAAACACCAAAAGTTGGTGCCGAATTGATATTGGAAATCTTTTGGTTCGGGAAATTCAGTGCTGCTACCCGGTACCATTTGCTCATCGCTATTCACAAGTACCGTACGAACAACAATGGTATCGTACTACTTTTTTTTGTTGATTTTCTTCAACTTTTAATTTTTTCTTTTTTTAGTTTCAGGAGTAGGGATGAGCTCGGTGCCAATCGATACAGAATCGATACTGATACCGAAAATACCGGTTACGGTACCGGTATATGAAGGTAAAAAACAGTAGTGAACCGGTACCAGGAACGCCAAAATTCGATACCGACTTGGTACTTAAGATCCTTCGGTTCGGCAAATTTGGTACCGGTACCCAGAACCATTTGCTCATATCTGACCACGGGTTTCATACGAACAACATTGTTACCATACAACTTTTTTGGTTGATTTTCCTTCGGTTATCTTTTAGTGTTTTTTTCTACATTTTCTTTTTATTCTTGTCAGCAGTTTCGTTCGCAACGTGCTCGTAATGATTTCTAAACACATGTAAACACAGAGTAAATGACAAAAGAAATTCGCCGTACACGACACACTTCTTTCAACCTAGTTTCCATAATTGATCAATGTTGGAATTCCCCTATATATTAAAAATACAATGTTTTGAACAGTAAAGTTATAATAATAATATATATGGTTCTTTTTAATAGTTTCATTATCTTCTTTACTTTTTAAGTTAAATAATTTGTCTTAAATTCCCATTAAATCTAATTTAACACATGTGAGTTGTGACACGAACATGGGCCTAATGGCTGCTGTTGGGCTACAGCCTCATTAGCCACAAAAGATGTGGACTATCTTTACCAGAAGGACTAAAAAGGATAACATTCTTTTAATCATAGAGAGTAACTGTTGAGATATGTATATATACCCACTTGTTATACTTTGACAACTCAAGAAATCCAAGGGCCCTTTAGAAAAAAACACAATCTTACAAGTAAAACAAGACAAAACAAACTATTGTATCAAACTATCCATCAATAATCTGGACTGAACCAATAAAATATATGATTTGACATAAAATAGAGGGAGTTTTTTCAATCATGTTACGTTAATAGTTATATGATTCTTAGATCTACCATTTTCTGGCTTACGTCATCGCCTTATATAGGAGGTCTACTGGGTGGAGTAGAGTTAGTTTTGAAGATAAAGGGTCTTGAGAAGTTAAACCGTAAATGACTATTTAACAATCACATAATAGTCATGTGCGGTTTAACCATTGTATGTAGAGTTGGTTTTAGAATCAACCATGGAACGTTGTTGCAAGTAACAATGTTTGAATACGAAAATTGAAGACAAGATTTGGTGACTAGCACTCCCCACTTCAATATATCCATGACATACAATATAGTGAATTCATAGAGAGCATGCGCATGCATTTCTTAGTGTATGTTATGCCGTCATTCATTTCTTAGTGTATGTTGTTGCATACTTGAATGATATATAAACAATATATTACATACCATTATTATATAAATATGCATGTCAATCAAAACTATAGAAATAGATCTAAAGTATGTGATCGTTGTTTAAAAATAACATAACGCCAATTCATATGGTTTCTAAGGTTAAAGATTTTTTATTGGGGTCATAACTTTTCGATTATCGTATGATAATACTTATTTACGAAAGTTTAAAACAAAGTTACTTGGTCTTTTCTTAATTGTAGTGGCCAAAGGGTAAATTTATAGTAAAACAATAATAATTGATGTTTAGAAGTGTTAACTTGTAATGCATAATGCATTTATTTAATTTAACAGAAAAAACATCGTTAATTTATAGGAAACTTTTAATACAATAATGGATTTATTCTATTACGTGTAATACTCGTCCCTCGTCTGGTTCCTACTCAAACTTAGAATCTCTCTCATCAATCATAGGCCTCAGAATCTATCTATCAATCATAGTACCACATTTTTTTCTTTTTGCTTTTACAGTTTCAGTTGTTTTGTTTAACTTTAATGGTAATATATTTTCAGATTTAGTGAAATTCATAGCTTCATAATGCCCAAACATTGTTTTTAAAACAAAAGAATACATATAACATCGACTCATCGTGTATCAATCGATATTGCTTGCTTTCCCTGTATTGATTTTACAATTGTTTTTAGTTGTCAAAGTACACACTTCCAAACATGTCACCTATCATTGTATTGCTCTATCCAGACATGTTTAAGGATGGATTTTACAATTGTTTTAGTTGTCAAAGTACACACTTCAAAACATGTAGTATTTGAGGCGAAACATTTCTTATAAACTTAACATCATTTTTACACACAAAAAAAAAGTAGCATGTTTTTTAACCAAATTACAAAATAAAAACTTTGTAAATTAAAAGTTCTAAAATCCATTCAATTTATATAATCTAAAAAACTAGTATCAAAACACAATAAATATTTGTTACAGATTAGTTACAAAAAATATAACATGTTCTCTCTCCTCTCTACACTACTACGAAAAGTGTGTCAATGTCAGAAAATGTTGCAGATGTCAGTAAAAATGTTACAGCGAAAAAGTGTAACACGTGCCAACATTATATCCATCCATTAGGTTTTTAGAGTTTTTGCAACTCACATGGGATTTCTCCCTATAATTCACCTATATATATGTATATATAGGATCAAGATCTAGAGAAAACTCTTCCTAGTTGTGAGAACTTAGAGAACTCAACCTTTCTGTGCGAGTTTTGCCCTCATTTTTTCACACCCCTATATTAAAATGCAAGAAAAGACTACCGTAAATTATAATTTTTTTAAATCGAAATAGTGTTTTTCGTCCCCTTACAGCAGCTGTAAAAAGCTGATGACATAAGCATGACATCACTTTTTACAGCATTTACGGCTGCCATAAATAAAGAAAAACTAGTTTTTTTTATTTTTTTTGGAAAAGTTAATTTTTTTAGGATTTTTGGTAAAAAAATTTTGAAAAAACCTTTCGTAAGACCTAGTTCTCTAAGTTCTCACAACTCGTATAAGTTTTCCCTTTACCCTACCCATATATATATATATAGGGTAAGGTTCATGCGAGAACCACCTTTATTGCGAGAACCACCTTTATTGCGAGAACCGCGAGAACCAATGTGAACACAACCTAAAATAGCTAAAAAAACCTGACCCCCCCCCCCCCCCCCAAAAAAAAAAAAAAAAAACCTAACCCCCCCTCCCCCCAAAAACCTAACCCCCTCAAGCTAAATGCTAAAAACTAAAACCTCAAAAAAACCTACCCCCCCCCCCCCCCAAAAAAAAAAAAAACCTAAACCCCCCTCCCCCACCCCCCAAAAGCCTAAACACACCCCCCCCCACCCCAAGCTAAAATGCTACAATCTAAACCCCCAAAAACCTAAAAAAAACTAATTTTTTTTTAATATTTTTGATGTTAAAATCGCTACTTTTAGTAGCAAAAAAAATTAAAATTTTTTTATTTTTTTTTATTTTTTTTTTGCTACTAAAAGTAGCGATTTTTTTATAAAAAATATAAAAAAAAGAATTTTGTATTTTTTTTAGCTATTTTTAGGCATTTTTTGTTGTGTTCACATTGGTTCCCGCGGTTCTCGCAATAAAGGGTGGTTCCTAACGTATCTTTGTCCTATATATATATATATATACATAGTGGAGAGTTCAAATGAGAAAAAAAATTTTGTAAGAAGAAAAAAGAAGAAATTTCAACCAATAGGAATTCTGTATTTTACTTCATTTAATACTAGCCTAAGATCCCGCGAGCTTCGCGGATGGCTTAACACAAACATATAATATATACTAATATGGAGGTCATGGGTTGGAGTTCCATTTAGTGTAATTTGTTTGCAATTTGTTTCAAGTGGACCAAGAGTTTTAATATAGTATGCGTACGTGGGCGTGCCTGGTCACCAGCGTTGTATGCGTACGTAGGGCGTGGGTGGCCTTTCGTCAATAGGTTTGCCCGGGCTTGTATAGTATTCATTAGCCATAAAAAATTTAGTCTCATTAGTTATTTAGAAAATAAACATCACATTTTAGACAATGATTAGAAGTAGATGATTAAGGATATATTGGGTAAACCTGTTTTGCAATTAGATATTTTTAGTTACCATCTACTAACCAATTAAACAAAAACCAAATGTGAGAAGGCTTATAAGTTAAAATTCTTTAGATTAAAAACCAAAATAAATCCACAAATACATATTTTGAACATTAATATTAAAAGCTAGTTGACATACAACACTATACTATAAAGTGTTTGACATAGTCACCCATTTAGAGGTATTCGACAAAAAATACATAATTTGATCTTACTTCCTTGGAAAAAACTTAATTTTTAAATAAATTCTAATATAAAATACATAATTTGATCTTACTTCCTTGGAAAAAACCCACTAAGTAACCAGGTTTTAGCTTGGGCATTCCTCCTCTTCACACATCCGAGACCGTAGGTCGTCAATAATAATTGCAGCGTCACGGGAGATGTAGCCTCTCCATTATAACCCTTACCGAGCAGTATAACCCACCATAAGCGGGCCTTCGTCAACACGGAGCTAACAGCCCCTGGGTCGGTAATCGTTGGGCCTGCATACTTGCTCCATAAATCCTTGTCGTGCAGCAAAAACCAAATAAACCCAGGGGTAAACCCGTACACCTGGGAATAATACACCCCAAAACAACAAACCCGGAGCCAAAGCCAGCAAACACGGAGGGCCACAGTGAGCATGTCACAATTGTAATCCAACCTCGGAGTGCTGAAGACCAGGGGCCAAACTCGGAC
The DNA here is from genome assembly GCA_030545235.1 of Helianthus tuberosus. Lineage (NCBI taxonomy): Eukaryota > Viridiplantae > Streptophyta > Magnoliopsida > Asterales > Asteraceae > Helianthus > Helianthus tuberosus. Next base: position 26,861,763 of record CM060378.1, read on the forward strand.
AGCCAGATACGGAGGACCAAAGTCAGAAAAGTCAGGAGTATTTTGAACCACTTTACCCCTGGAACCTTTACCAGAATGAATCCAAGCACTGCATCGAACCTATACATACATATATAAACCATCAGTCAGATAAAAATACTCCTATTTCCATTGCTTATTGTTAAACATATGCAAGAAATGTTACCGAGTTTAGCAAGTCGATTAACCCATCCTGGGATTCGCTTCCCTGTTAAACGATAACAAATGTCGTTGCAGTAATGGTTGCAGTTTTTTACAATGAGGTGATACGTGTCGCCATGGTAGTTAGCAGCATGAAGCTCCATGAACTCCCAGACTTGGACCGGGTCAAGACATGTAGTCCCGATTAGTATCGACCTCCTAAATTTGAACCCAGGGCATTGGTGAGGTTCGACCTCAAAGACACCGCTACTCGGGTAGTCATGTGCTCCAAATGCATATTCTACACCATGAACTGTGACATAAAAGTATAGTTGTTTAGTTATTTAAATTGTTTTACATATATTTGTCAAAAAAAAAATAAAAAGAAAGAAGTTAATGTTACCTTGGACACCAGAATGAAAGATGCCAACACCGGCCCAATAAGCATAGTTAAAATCACCTTGATCGCCAGCAATGTGGTAGAAATGGTGATAATCTTCTGAACGCAAGAATGAATTTGCTGAAGGCAAACCTCGGCAATAGCGTGCCGCCAAAATTGATTCACCGAAACCCAAGTTCCAGCAGACGCCGCCGCCATTCATCAATCATTAAACTCAAATTCATCAATCTGCGCATGAAACTAAAAAATCAAATTAGGTCTCTGGTTAAAAACAATAAACATAGACTAAGCATACATGGGAAATCAAACAATACTCGCATTAACCATAAAATATAGACAATTTGATTTGAAACAAATTAAATCAATTAACTATCATTAATCTTAAATTCATCAATTTGCGTTGGAAAGTAAAGAAATCAAGCTGGTGCAGTATATATTTAGTTTAATACTAAGAGAACTAAAGTTTTTATATGGTTAATACAGTTAGACACAATAAAAATTATCTTATCTTAATCAACATTATGCAAAAGAAGAAGAAACCCAACAGTTGGTTTTATATTAAAGATTAAAGAATAATATATAATACAAAATAAGAAATTGCATTGTATTCAACTATTCATATAATCTGAACCATCTAATAGTAGAGATGAGCTTGGTACCGGTACCGGTACCGAATTTCCCACTGGTACCGAATTTCGCCAAATATGGATACCGGAACCGAAAATGTTCGGTACGATATCGGTATTTAAGGGTAAATTCCTGTAAAATACCGGTACCGAACGGAAAACGCCAAAACGTGGGTACCGATTCAGTACCAAAAAAATTGGTACGGGAAATTCGATACCGGTACCAAGTAACAAATGCTCATCCCTGTCTAATAGTAAGGTTGTGGTCATTTGAGTATCCATAAATGAATTTCAGCCACATATATGAACTAATAAGAAAAAAACATATTTCATATGAGCAGAAAATACTTACACCTTTACACATGATAACTCCCCCAATGATTGAAATCAACAACCAGCTTTGATCGGTTGAAGTTGCATGATCAACAATGATGCCAAAACCCTAAGAACCATGATTAAATACCCCTTTTCCAATATTTATGGGGTTTTCATCTTAAACTTATTGTAGCAAAACCCGCCTGCATAACACACGAACTACACAAATCACACACCATGAACATAATTAAGAATACCCCAACTCAAGATACAACGCCTCCAGTCAACAGCAACGCCTCGACCGCCTCCAGTCAACACAACGCATATAACACGCTATTGTCTGGTCGCCGAAGGTCGTCTCTGCCGCCTCCAGTCAACATCAACGCCTCTAAACACAAGAATAATAAATATCAGCCAATGTTTAAACTCTGGATCTAGCAAATTGGAACAAAGAACATGATAACCGTGCTTGCTGGATTAACATAGCTGGTCCCTAAATCAGTCGGCTCTGCTGTCTGGGTTGCCAGATTCTCCATTTCCACCATTAAACAGACACTCAATACTGCCTTTATGCACCGGGAGCTGCCACTTGTAGCCGGAAGCCTTTTGTCAGAATACGACCACTGATGCTACAATCGATCAATAATTCCAATAATAAGGATTTCAAAATCTCATAAATATATGTGAATTACACTTATGAGTAAACAGTAAAATAATTTATACTTAGATCATCATGTAGATCATCATTTTTGTTCTAGACCTTTCCAAACTAAAGTTTATTGTGTTCAGTTTTAACCGAACTATGACTTTTTGAAATCATGAATTCTTTACAGATGCTTTCTTTTTAAATGGTGGTCCTGAATTTTGAATTGATACAATGGCTTCATTACTTAATCTCAAGAATTCTAAATATGCACAAATATTGAAGCCAAATTATGTGTCTATGGTAAGGATACTAATCGAAAACCTTCTGTAAGCGGGACCACTCAGGCTTGAACCTTTGCCTGCAATTTTGTCCCAGCTTGACGGATTTCCTGTAATCAATTATGACCAATTTTGTCACAAAATGACATTAAAACAAACTGGCCCGACCATTCAGATCAGTTGCCAAGTACCGAGCTGCTAACTCATGGTTTTGACGACTGGCGATTGAGCTGATGTTTAGGAAAATCTCTTTTAGATCATAACATCCTGGTGTTATATTTATGGGTAGCTAAATTTAATACCCTTCAAAAATCTAAAATCGTTGTTTTTTTATTGTTCAAAACAATATATTTCATTTTCTTATATATAGAAGAGAAATAAACATAAATAAAAAAGAAACAAACATAAAACTTGAAGTATTTTCCAAGGGAGGATTCATTACCTCGATATGGTAGCGTGTTGAGAAGTGAGTCAAAAGAATCGCCTTCTTCCTAATCCACTTGGAATGTTCGATAATCTGAAGTTTGGTAGATACATGTTGCATTTAGTAAGATCCCAAATAGGTTGGGTTGACTTATTTGGGATAATACACAATCCAAATCGACTCACTCACAAGTAAAGTGGATCGAATTACAGCCTATACTAACTCAAAACACCATGATAAACAAAATAAAAGCTTTTGTATCAAACACAGGTTGGCTGAGTACCCATTCACCCTACTATTTGAGGCCTTGATAGAACACTTGTAAAAACACAACCAACCAGACTTCTTATCGATTTTGAATAAAAAGACAAATGTGGGAGGCTATGGCGACTACCATTACACACGTGGCGAAAGAGACTCTAGGGATTACATCAAGCAAGACCAGTGGAATGAACTTCTCCATGATATGAGATTTTAAACACATGATTCAGATTAAAGTTGGAATTTTTAGTTTATGTATGTTATGCATTCCTATCTGTATGGATATGGGTTGAAATTTCCACATAAAGGAAAAAATATATAGCACTTACTTCCCGAGTTACAGGAGCACAAAGATATAACTTAAAATTGTTGAGATAATACTTTGAAAGAAATAAACGATCAAGTAACGAAGCCTCATTTAAGCACCAATAGTTGATTCAGAAGCAACCTCTTCAGCTGGCCTTTTGACAAAAGATCCCAACAACGGCACCACATTCGAGCTTAGTTGTCACAACCCATTTCTTGTCTTCAACCAGCCCAAATGGTCTTGATTTCACCAAGACTGACAACCCCTTGCAAATAACCAGAGATTATAGTCTAAACCTACAACATTATCAACTCAAACACAATAGCCTAAACCTGCATTTCTAAGTGCAATTAGAACATGTGGCTCATGAAACTACCAAACAACAAATTCAGATCAAATAATTAACAAAACAAAATATTAAAGCAATTAACAACCTTCGGTACGTCTTCACCTATAACAGGAACGACTGCGAGCTCTTGCCCCATACGGTGACGGTTAGAGCATGACAACTGTTCATCATTACCGAGCACCTGGGTTGAAAATCTGACCATGTTGTCCTGTTTGACTTGGGTTTTGACCAAACTGATTCCTTCTTCAAACAGCTTCAAGATCTCCTTTGTAGCTGCTGATCCCCACCAATTACACTAAAAAGTCAAATACACTTAAAATCACAAAAATTAATCGTAAGTTGATAAATATTATTTACATGTCTGTTAACCAAATATAAACCAAACATTCCTTAAGAATAACATTATGCGACACATCCAAATTTGTCACAATTTTTAAATATCTATGTTACTTAATATTATTTTAAGCATACGACATAATAAAATTTAATTGTATCTGTGAATGCTCTTACATAACATAAAAAAAGATCTCACATACCAACATTCTAAGGGACATACATACATGTTAATTTTATTAAGTTTGGGACAGCAAAAATTCGAAATTTACACAAAAATTCGACTTATGCAAAAAGCTCAATTCACCAAAACTTTGATTCAGTTAGATCCAATCATACGATCTTAATAAATTATTGTAATTTATAAAACTCAAATTGAAAAATAATTACCTGGATGGATAATATTGAAGAGAAGAACAATAGACGAAGGTGTCCATATCACTTGCATAACCAAATTCCATGTCAATCTTTGTGTTTTTTTACGTATTGTTGCAAGTTAGGGCAGAATACAATTAAAGTTATAATATATACTCTATAACCTTCGAATGAGATTGTATTCCTCAAAAACACCATGAAGTTGGTAGGTGGTGTAGATGTAAAATAGAGGCAGACCAGGTGTGCTCGGCCTAGCAAAGTCATGGTAGCATGGTGATAAAACTGAAATTCAGTTTAAGAAAAAAATTAGAAATAATCATATTAGTATATTACGGTATAAGCTTTTTGAACCAAAACGTGAAGCTTTTCAAACCAAAACGTGAAGCTCTTGCCTCTCTTAAAGCTTTTGTAACCAAAACGCTTCGGAGCGCCTCATGCTTTTTTAAACCAAGTATGCACTTCAACCGTTTACTCTTAACATGGAATGATTGTATAGAAACTTACAGATGGTGAATCCTAATGGAGAACTTTATCTGAAAAACATAAGAGAGTAGTATAATATAAGGTTTTCATCATCACAATCTCATACTCAAAATGCAACTCTGTGAACGACTGTGAGAGAAAAGTAAGAGCTAACAATTAAAAAATAAAAAGTCAAACCTTCTTATGGTCATCCTCAGACTCCACACACCACCATGGCTACACATATAAGGTTTTCATCATCACAATCTCATACTCAAAATGCAACTCTGTGAAGTATCTATCATACGATATATACATATGCATTGATAGTACATCACAACTCAATTAGATCAATGATGAAGATGATGAAATTAAAAAAAGTGACAACTGATGATTTGGGAGTGAAGAAACAATGGGATTTAGATTCGATCAACCTTATGTTAATAAACGCATTTTATGACATCTAGTAAATCAATAGCCAAATTAGAAATGAACGGTAACAACATTCAATAAAATTAATAGCCAAATTAGAAATGAAAATCAAAACAAACACATATGAAGCATTGATGAACCATAAGCAACGAATCTGACCTGAATCTGAATCGTGGAAACTCTGACCTTAGATCGCTGAATCGTGACATCATTGATGATGATGATGATGATGATGATAATCCCATCGTTGGTCTTCCTACAGAGAAAACCAGCTGAAGAAATTAGGGTTTTAAATGGCTGTATGAGGCATCGCGCCTTATCTCCAGACCTAAACAACTCTAGCGAAACAATCTAAACCTTCCAATTATGCATCTATTTCTTTTTTATTTTAAATGAACTGAATCTTTTTAATTCTTGTGGTTATCTAGTCCAAAACATATAACAATCAATCTCAAACTGTTTTGCAACACATGCATCATATACTAATCAATATTCATTCAAATCCTTCTTAAACTCTACCATATAATTTCAAACAAAAACCAAATACTCAGCCTACATATGTCCCTAGCCAATCAACGATTCACATAAATAGTTAAACACACAAAGAAAATGAATGAAAAACACCGTAAAACCCTAACAATGACAAATCACGAAATTGTAAATCAAAAGTAACAAAGAATTTACCAAAATTTCATAGATAGAGATCGAAGCTGATGCGGATTCCTATGCTTAGCCCTAGAACTCTTCAGGTCAAGAAGATGAAGAGAAAGTTACCTGGGTTGTTCGGTTTGTTCAATAGCCATCATCTAGGGTTTATTCAATAGCCATCATCGCTGACATGAACAAAGAACAATCAATTCGAGCCCAAGACCAATCAAAGAACAATCAATTCGAGCTCTAGATCAAGCCTCAACAAAGAACAATCAATTCTAGGGTTTGAAGAAAACAACGGAAGAGAACCAACAGAAAGATTGATGGTGAAATCAGCTTTGATTAGGGTTTTTTGATTGGAATTAAGAAGGAAAGAAAACTGATTTCAAATTTATGGAAAGTGTGTATCGTAGGAAAGAAGATTGTATGAGAAGGAAGCCATCTACGCGTGTTTTGGTTTAGGGTTTTAGTTTGAGCGGGATTTTGTGAAATTAGAGGCTGTAAGGAGGACAGGTGGCAATTAATGGTGTAAGAGGATGACAAGTGGCCTAAACTTATTTTGTTTTATTAGAAGTAGTAGATAAGTATTTAATGTTACTATAAGGGTACATTGGTAAATCTACATATGTCATTAATTTGTAGTATTACTCTTTAATAACTAACTACATTAAATTTTTTGTAACTTATCTTCAAAATATATATTTAAAAAAAATAATAATTTAAGTGTAGGATAAATTACGAGTTGTGTAGGATAAATTTCAATGTGTAGGATGAATTTCGAAATATGTAAGATAACTTTTGATGTATGTAGGCAAAAAAAGTTAGTGTGGAGGATACTAGTCTTTATGACTAATTAATTAGTAAAAAATGATAATAAATGAGTTAACTGAAAAAACTATTTAATATTTTACAAAATTACTCTTTATTCTTTTTATTCTCAATTAAATTTTATTCTCAAATGAACATTCCCCTATATATATATATATATATATATAAACGGGATCTAAAGAAAACGCTCAAAAGTGTGAGAACGGTGAGAACGCTTCCTGGCACAACATGTGTCCCGCCGCTTAAAAAAGGGCGGAGGGGCTTTTTTGTCCTTTCATCTTCTGCTTTTCCAGTTCCCCTTTTCCCAATATTGTTTTAATTTTTGGTTTTTAAGATTTTTTGCGTTAACCAAATTCAATAATTTATGGCGTTTAATGGTTTCATTTTATCAACATTTTGATGTTTATGGCGTTTATTAACATCGTATGCCATTTGGAACCCAGGTGCAGGAAATCTATATTAATGGCATTTTTCAAGGGGTTTAAACAAGATGACCCATTGTTCTATTATTTTTTATAAACATTTTGGCGTTTGGGTTATCTTGGCGTTTTACAATTGTTGGATTATATTTCAGCCACAGTAAAAAAAAATACAAGCGAAGAAAATAAATTAAAAATTCTAATCGGATCTCTCTTCACAATATTCACTGTCATCAGTCTCTCTGTTCTTTAATACTACAAGAACTGACACCAAAATATGGTGTTTTATGTAAAACTTAACAAACCCAACGGTTTGATTATTTTGCCTGCTCGTCTGTTGAAGTGGCTGTTTTTGTGGATGTTTGGGGACATAGATCTATGACGTGTGAGTGAGTTTTTTTGATTTTTCTTCATGTTGATCTTCATCTTTATCATCATCCCACTCTTCAGTGTCATTGATCTCTTCTTCTCATCAAAGTCTTCTTCAAGAACAAAAAAATACAAAATGTCATATGACTGGCATTACTATTTTTTTTTCTTGAATTTTTGTCTATCTCATGCAACAAAATCTTACTGAGCTACTCGCCTCCCCTAACAAATTTTTTTTTGCCGTTTTACAGTGAGTGGTATTTTAGTAGTATTGGCGTTTGTTTTGTTTTTTTTTTGGTTTGATAAAATGGAAGTTGCTGAGATGTATCATTTTATAGGATCTCTTTTTGGCGCCTAATTTAGGCGGTGCGTTATTATAATAAAGTATTTGTCTTTTCAGTTACTGTTTGTAATTATTATTATAGTTGGGAGTTTTCGGTGGCGTTTAACGGGATGATATCGTTTAAACAACCATTTTGGCTGTTTTGGCGTTTTTATTATATATGGCGTTTTTATTATTCAACAATCAACTGAAAAGGAAAAAAAAGAATACATAAATTTTTTTTATAATTCTTGTCCAAAGTAATTTTATGATGGTTTGATAAACGCCAAATGTGCAAGACATTTTCCTTTTGGTCGTTTTTATTAGATATGGCTTTTTTAATTAAATAACAATCAACTGAAAAAGAAAATTAAACAAAATAAATATTGATCTTCAAATCTTCACTGTCACCATGCTCTTCTTCTTATGAAGTATATTCACTGGCTGTTTCGACTTTTGTTTGAAATCAGCCTCTTTTTCTATAATTTTTGTCCATCTCATGCATCAAAATGTTATTGAGTTTACACCATTTCAGCCAAAATGTTATCTTTTTTGGCGTTTTACCGAGAAAAAGAACGCCAAAAAATAAACCATTTTAAAACTGTAAATTTGATCATGCTAAAATCAATAAAGTGTTGCTGTATGGTGTTGGATAACATTGTTAATTCTCAGTTAAGAAAGATAACTGACAATGTTGTCCACACCATACAGCTACACTTTATTGAGAACAATATATTTTATGTTTGGGTTTTCTGACGTTTATCAATCGAATGGTATATATTAAATATGGCGTTTGGGGTTTTTGTTTTGTGTTTTTTAATTGAAGATCTAAGTTGTTGTATATATAGGATTTTTTGGCGGTTTTTTTTAGGAGGGATTTTACTATAATTAAGTTTGGCGTTTTATATCTAATGGCGTTTTAGCAGATGCTGTGTGATTTTTGTTTTGGCGTTTTATTTTCATTAGATGACGTTTTGTTTGGAGTAGTCAAAAGACCTTTTTACCCTTAATGAAGTGCGTCTACGTAATAAAATTGATGTTATTTACGAAAACGCCACCGCGCCAATCTAGTCAATAGATTGTTTTGATCGGACGACCGTTAAGCGTTCTCATCGTTCTCACACTTTCTACCGTTTTCTCTAAATCCCGACCATATATATATATATATATATATATATATATATATATATATATAGGCTAATTATAATGAGAAAACTCATTCCAGTTAAGAAAACCCAGGAAACTCTCACATGTGGCTAGGATTAATCCACGTTACATGTTAGTTTGAGAGGAGACAAGGGCATTTTCGTCATTTTCTTTTAACCTTTTTGAGTGAATGAAATGTGTAAGTCTGCATGCAGACTTTTTTTCTTCCCTTCATTTGGTTCATTTATTACATTTGTATTTGTTGTATCTCTCACCTCTCTCACATATCTTTACTTCTCTTTTGTTTGATGTATCATAAATATATGTCTCACATCTCTCTCTCTTTCTCTCTCTCTCTGGATAACCATTTTCCAGATCTAAGATCTGAAACAAAAAAAATTCTTAGCTTCTTATCAAAATCCTTCATAATCAACCGCCAAAACTCCAGATGCTCCGAACAAAAAAGACGCTCCGAATAAAAAAAGATGCTCTAGATGCTCCAGTTGAAGATGCTTCAGATGCTCCGGGAAGATGCCACCAGATCCAAAAGATGCTCCAGATCCGGTTGAAGATGTTCGATGTTGAAGATGATGTTTCAGATGACTGTTCGATGTTGAAGATGATCTAAAAGATGTTTGATGTTAAACATGATGTTCCAGATCTAAAAGATCCTCCAAATCCATAAGTATGTTTGTGTTTTTGTAGATCTTCATTTTTTTGTGTTTTATAGATCTCCAACTTTTTTGTAATTTTCAGATTTGCAATTTTTTTGTGTTCCAGATCTAAAAGGTTCTCCAGATTTGCAATTTTTTTGTGTTTTGTCAATCTTCATTTTTTTGTGTTTTGTAGATCTGCAACTTTTTTTATTCTTTTGTTTAAGAAGATGAATGTTATTAAGTTCTTGTTTTCTGGATATGTTGTTTTTTTTATTACTGATTTTATGATTGAATCTAAAAAATCTATTGTTGTTGGATTCTTGTTAATGAAGTTATATTTTTTATATACATTTTGTACCATTCCTAGTTACATTACTTATGTTGGATTATTGTTAATGAAGTTTATTTTTGATGTAACAATTCTCATAACAATTCTTTGTGTTTTAGTTACCAAATGTAACAATTAAAGAAATAATGCATGTTACATTTTTTCGTGTTACATAAATAACGTATGTTACTGAAAATAAAGTGCATTGTTACACTATTTTAGATTGTTGTAAAAATAAAGTGTGTTGTTACATTTTTCCCATATTATTGTAAAAATAAAGTGACTGTTACAGAAACAAAGTGTGTTGTTACATTTTTTTTGTGTGTGTGTTAGAAATGTAACAATCAAATAAAGCAAAAATGGCTGTTACATTTTTTTTTGTTTAGAAATAATGCCCGTTACAGAAAATAAAGTAAATTGTTACACTTTTTTAGATTATTGTAAAAATAAAGTGTGTTGTCAATTTTTTTTCTAGATTATTGTAAAAATAAAGTGTATGTTACAGAAACAAAGTGTTACATTTTTTGTGTTACAAAAAAAGTGTTACATATGTGACGTAAAATTGATAATGTAAAAATTGTAGTGTACGTACCAACATGTAACATCTTTTAGTAGGAAGATGACTTTTGTAACAATGTGATGTAATATAACACTTTGTGTCGGAGGAGAAAGAAAAGAAAACGTGTTACACTTTTATGTATATGGATATCCTTTAAATGGTAAAAAAAACAAGCATTTTTCTTGTTTACTGGGTGTTTACATTTTTTGAATTTATACAGAAAATGTAACGTTATTTTTTTGTACTTTTTTTTGTAAAATGTTACATATGAATTAAAAAAAAGCCATTATCTCATGAATGGATCTTAGGGTGATATACATATTGTAGTGTTTTTTTAATAAGAAAAAGATGCACGAGAAAGGGGGGATTTGTCAGAACTTTTTTCTTTAATATGTATTTTGAATTATGTGTTACATCAAAGGGAAGTCAGAAGTCAGATGCAGTTGCATCCTCCCAAGAATACATTTGTAACTCTCCATCCCCATTTTACCCTTACATGTATTATTTAATGATTAATATAATAAAAAGTAAGAGAGATAATGCCCAAACACATCACAACCATCCATCTCTTCTAATCAATGGTTATTAATGGGTTTTCAGGGTTTCTTTAACTCAAGTGGGTTTTCAATTTATCCTTGCCCTATATATATATATATATATATATATATATATATACGGTCAGGATTTAGAGAAAACGCTCAAAAGTGTGAGAACGGAGAGAACGCTTATGGATCGTCAGATCAAAACAATCTATGAACTAGATGACGCGGTGGCATTTTCATAAATAAAATCACTTTTATTAATCTGGTGCGCTTCATTAAGGTTAAAAGGGTCTTTTGACTTGACATAAAACGTCAAACAGTACTAAAACGACGGAACTTTATTACTAGCATTTACTGCAATAAAAATCGCGCCTAAAATACGCGCCAAAAACTTCCTATATAAACAAACTCTCAGAATTACTAAAATCCACACCAAAACCACAAAAACCTATATTTTCTTCTATACCATTCATCTTATAAATGCCAAAAAAACCAAAATATCAAAGATTCAAATCCATGTTTCTTTGATATACATTATTTTCTCAATAAACTTTCGCTGTATGTAATGAGCAAGATCCTCAATATAAACGCCAAAACATACAAAAACCACAAAACTTCAAAAAATCCATTTCATGGAGATTCTGTTTTTTGTTCTCTATAAAGTTTAGCTAAACGGGATGTATAACATTTTTACACATCTTTCTTGACTGGGGATTAACAATGTTATCCATTTCGTTCAGCAAAACATTATTGAGTTTAGCACGACCAAAAATAGAAGTTTAGGGAAGTTTTATTTAGTGGCGTTATTGTTTTTTTTGGCGTTTGATTTCCTTCCCGATCTTATATTGTTTGTTATTTAACTTCGAAGTAGCATGTTATGAATAAAGAGATAGAAAAAAGAAAAAGATGCAAAAAAAAAAAAAAACGCCAAACTGAGAAATGTCTGTGTTCTATAGCATTGAAATAAAAAAAAGCCAAACTACTCTACACTGGTTCTCAAAGACCATCTGTATGTGTTCTGTAAGAATGACAAATACAAAACGCCAAACTACTCTTCACTGGCTCTCGAAGACCTTGTCGATCTTCTTTTAATTACGGCCTATTTGCATGTTGATGCGTAGTGTCCATAGGCTTTGCAGTTCTGACACTGTCTTTCTTTGGCCCCAGGTTTCAACTTTGATTTCTTTTTGTCGATTGCTATCTCCTGTTTAGATTTCAGGCGCTTCCGAGAACCAGAACCTTTGGATTTATAACCTATAGGGACTCTTATCGGATTCTTGTCGTTTTTATATTGACCAGTTATCTCGGCAAATCTATCCCTAGAACTAGTGGGAGGAGCAACAATCTGCATATCTTGAACCTTCTTCATATAAGATTGAACATGATCCTTGTATAAGGATAGCTCTTCTTTATTACCAGATAAACGGTTCAAAGTGTATTCGGTTGAATAAATAATATCTCGCATCATACTTTGCACATCAGGTCAAGCTCGGTCATATATTCACGACTAATTGAGAATTCAGGAGAGCAGTTTGGGGAGGCCTCTTTGCGCCATCTATTCAGAATGTATTGTTTTGGATTTTCCCTAATGTCCATAAGTCTCTAAACATAGAATATATGTCTACATAGCAAACCAAATTGTTCAAAACGTCTGCATGAGCAACTGCATGTGCAATCAGACTTACGGAACATTACCTGAAAAACGCCAAAAATAATATCTCTATAATGCCATGCATAGAATGTTTGTCTTAAAAAGAAAAGAACATATTGCATATGATAAAACTCCATTAACAGAAAACGCCATAAAAACCAAAACGCCATTATTTACCTCAAATAAGGATGTACAAAGCTGTTGGAAGTTATTTACGTAAAACTTAACAAACCCATCAGGATGATCTTCGTAACGTTGATTTATGCAATCCGCAACGCCAATAAGCTCAGCTTGAACGTCACAAAAAAAAAACTTTTTGTGTATATATCAACAACTTGCCCTTCCAACAATTTGTAACTACTCTTCAACTGGGGTCTTTTGTATCGAGATTCATGGTCATTTTTACGATGTGTGTGACGCTGTGCTTTTATTGCAGTCTCATAATGCGTCATGAACTCAACAAGAGTAGCTTTCGAATTGCACACTTGACCAAAAAAATGATTCTCACACTCCGACCTGGATGTCGTTCGCATAAGACCAGACATATGCTCCATTCTATAGTATGCAGGGATCCAAGATTCCCTAAGTGCAAAAATATCAGATAGCTAGTCATTATCTTCTAAATTGAATTCTGCAATAACCGCTTCCCATTCTGATTCAAACTCTTCAGGTGTGAGAATATTCGTCTACACAACACCACAGATACGTTCTTTAAAATTGGTGGAATTGCATAACCTAACACCAACCTATAAATAATACGAAAACGCCATGCATAAAATAAAAAAAACAAAAGACAAAACTTAATTAAAAAACAGTAACAAGGTACAAAACGCCATGTATCTTAAAACGCATTGTATCCTAAAACGCCAAAGGTAAAAAAAGCATAACAACCTTCAGAGAAAGTTTATGCATCACATGCCACATGCATAACCGATGCCTCGTGTCAACAAATACAACATAAATAGCCTTCTTCATCGCTGGATCTTGGTCAGTGACAACAACTTTTGGTTGAGAACCAACAGCTTTTAGAAAAACTCTTAACAACCAAATATACGTATCAGCAGTTTCCGACGCCAACAATGGTGCACCAAATGTAACATTGCAGTGATGATTGTCTATACCAGTGAACGGTACAAACACCATAGAGTATCTACATATGAAAACGCCATGAGAAATGAAACAATACTAAAATGTCATTGCATGTAAACTAGTAAAACGCCATTGCATTTTAGCTAATAAAACGCCATTGCATGTAAATTAATAAAACGCCAAAAACAAAGAAGTTGAATTATAAAAAATTACTTGTTGGAACGATACGTGGCATCAAACGAAATCACATCACCAAACACGTGGTAATTACGTTTGGCTTGATCGTCACACCAAAAAAGACCCTTCAAACGATTCTCTTCGTCTGTGATGTAATCATACGAGAAATTAGGCTGGGAATGTTTTTTTTTCATTCAAATGTTTCATAACCATATCAGTGTCATATTCCCCTATAAACAAGTTAATTTTCCTCTTATAGTTCTTAAATTCAACTTTGCTTGCGCCCACGTCTTCAAAACCGCCAAAACAAGTCTTCATAACATTAAACGCCTTGACAGTACCCAAATTCAGCTTAGACATGTTGTGTATAACATGCTTCTGGAGCTGAGTGAGGTTGTATCAGTTGGAAGAAAATGCTTATCAGGACGTTCAACAAGTTCATGATTGTGCTCCCCGACAAACTTATACACCTTCCAAAATCCATCCTCAAGTTCTACACATAACAGTGCACCATAATCAGTCCTCTTTGAAAAGTTAGATCGCACTACTCGCTCCTTTTGATTGGGGTCCAACGTATCAACCTTCTTGTCCTTATATACCCCATCTCTCGTACACAAGAAATACTTAATATGTAAGACACCTTTAGAGTTTGTCATTGTAGTCCCTTTCCTGACTGAAAACCCACACTCCTTGGCATACTTAACATACATTGAATAACAATCTAAGGCTTGAGAATAGCATGTCCTTTCTGGGCTTTAATTCTTCACTAACGCCAGGAATGATAAATGGTAATCCAGTTTTGGGGCAATGTCTTTGACTCGAGGAAGAGACTTCGCCTGAGAAAACACAGGGAAGAACAGAAAAATCAGAACAACAGAGTGATGTCTCGTAATAACATTATACATTAAAACGCCATTAATTGAATAATAAACAAGACATAATAAACACATAATTTAAAAACGACATGATAAAAAAGCCATGAGATGAATAATTAAAAACACTTAACAACATAAATAATTAACAAAATTTAACATCATAATGAAAACGCCAAAATTAACAAAACTAATGTTTACACAAATTAACAAAATAGTAATAACTGATATTCACAAATACTACTAAATAAAATTCAAAACTAATCAAATTGACGAAAAACGCCAATGATCGTAAAAACATAAGAAATACACTAGAACGTAAACGACAATTAAAATTAATATCGAAAACTCCAATTGCAGTTCTTAATAATAGATTAAATATCAATTAAAACGCGATTAAATTGCATAATTGAATAACGCTATTGAAAATCATACAACACATTATAAAAATAATAATACAAAAAAACGCCATAGAACAATGATAAGAGAACAAAATGCCATATCTGTTGCATGATTTGCTGGAACGAAAAATAGAAAACGCTAACGAATTTTACTTTGTCGAACAGAATCCACGTTAAACGCTGTAGATCTGAGAAAGCTTGCAAAGGAGGTAACAGCTAATAATAAATCTTTGGAGCTTTAATTTGAAAGAGATTTATAACGCGAATAAGGAGGGAACGTATAAAAGGACAATCGTACCCCCGCATAACAATTAGGGCCCCTGCCACGTGTTGGGCCAGGATCCGTTTTCACCGTTCTCACACTTTTCACCGTTCTCTCCTGAACCCGTTTCTATATATATATATATGTGTGTGTGTGTGTGTAGAGTAAATTACAAGTTTTGTCCTTTATGTTTATACCAAATTGCAGGCGGTATCATTTGCCTTTAAATTTGACGAGTTTTGTCCTTAACGTTTTAAAATCCTACACGTTATGTCCTTTAGCTCTAACTCAGTCATATTTTTTTTGTTAAATATGGTCATGTGCCTTGCATATAATGGTATTCTTGTCATTTTACTTCTCTAGGGATTGTTGAGTAAATAACTTATATCAATTGACTAAATGTGTAAAATGAACCTTCACCACCACCCTTCATTATCTTCAACCACCAGCATCATCATCACCACCACCATCTTCAAATCAACTCAACAACCTAAACCCCAACCCCCCCCCCCCCCCCAAAAAAAAATATAATAAAATAAAAGAAAAATAATAATCCCCAAAACCAACCGCCCCTAACCCCACTTAATTGAACTACGATCAGAGTATCAGGCCACTTGCAATCTATTTGGACATCACTTTCATAAAGATGATGTACTTTTAACACTTAAAACCCGTAATTGATCAACAAAAAAGAAAAATCAATAACTTCACATGAAGAATTTCATCACACACTTAAAAAATTCACTTAATAACCACTAATTCTGTAAAAATGAACAAAAAAAAAACCTTTAACTTATCTCACCTGAAAAGCTTTAGAAATCATATAATCATCAAGGGCAACATGATTCCTACGATTACAGCAACTGTACACCCACCATTTCCGCCATTAATGATCAAATCAAACACCCAAAACTTCTGTCACACCCTCAATTTACACATGCAGAGTTTTACCGCGAGGTGTATGACCGACCAGGATCTAGCCACTAATTATGTCGACCAACTATTCAAAATCATAAAACATCACTAATGACATGATTAGCGAATAAGTTTAATTGTTCAAAACATAGTTTATAATGCAACGGAAAAAATAAGTTAAAATCCAATAGGAACTAAAACCACAGGTTACGTAAATGTATAAAAAATATAAAGTTTTTAGCAAACCACCAACTCCGTCGCTTGCAATGCCCATCCTTAGCTGTACATACTGACCTGCAAAGCATGCAACTACGTTTCAACAATAAAGTTGACGAATTCACAAATTTGAGCTTAGTAAAAGTAAAGTTCACAACGTTTTGATATAAGTATGACTCGGGTAGCTAACCCTCATCATATGACTAAACTGTGTACCGAATGCTGACGTTTTCGTTTGTGCCCTCAATAATGTCTATCCACTTTAAAGCAAGAGTGAAGGTTTGAAGATCGCGTCTGCCTCCAGCACGGTGTGAGGTTTGTCAAACCTAATAGCGCTATCAACTAATACCCCGCGTATGCCCACCCGGCAATTTAATCGGTAAAATACAGGGACTTTCACGATTGAGTTTTTCGTTTAGTTTATGTGTACCATCCACCTCCACTAGATAACATGTTTCAGTGGTCCACACAAGGGACGCGCGCGTAGCCTCAACCCTGACTACCGTAAAAAGTGTTGTCCCAAACCAGGGACACATGCTTTTAGAAAAAGTTGTGAACCCACCTTAGTTTGCTCGGTTTTGAACTCGAAAGGTAATCAGAAACGTCAACTTTGTCCTGATATGTTTACCGTTTCAATTAGTTCAATTTATGAATTCCTACATGTATCTAGCAATTAGCACGTGTACACTTTGTCACAAATATTTCACCGTATATTTTTCTAGCATATGTTCATAATGTACACCGCGACATGCTATTCATCAGTAATATAACCATTAGACACATGCGGACACTAAAAGTAGCAAATTCGACACTTTATAAACTCATAAGCATGTATAACTCAATTCACTGAAAATAGGTTGTTTTGGAATGTCCGTTTACCATACTTACAAGACTACAAAAATTTCGATCTTTTTATGTGACGTGCCCCTCGGAGGGGTTGGTATTGTGTGAAATTTTTAGAGTCTAATTGTTTTCGTAATCCGATCTTGCAAACGATTAACTAGAGAACCCAAGACACATAAACATAATGCACAGCAGGTTTGTATCACAAGTAAGACCACGTGGCAACTAATTTATCACAAAACATTAGATTTATCCCATTAATAACACCCGAGAGATATACCAGAACCCATGATTCATCCCAACTTCAACTTGTTATAAGCTAACCATAAAATGCAGCCACAATAACTCAATATTTAATCATATACATAGCCGTTATTACTCCATACAATCATGCTTGAACATTAATAATTATCACGAAACATAACATACAACCCTCAGTTAAACCCTAGTGGCTTAACCGAACATATAAACAACATAGACAATGTAACACATGATCTCTACCACTCGAACTACAAGTATCAACATAACGTCAAGAATCATCAACCAGCTCAGAAAAACGCAGACATGATAACCTTATAAAAATCACCTATAAACATTAAAACTTGACAACAATTACAAGATAAAGGTACCTAGCAGCGAACGAAGTAAGATCGAGCCTTGAACCGAATACGTGTAGGGGTTCTTGGGTCTAGTATGTGTTGGCAGAAGAGAGAAAAGAGGAGCACAAGATCAGATGTGCGGTTTAGGGTTTGTTTTGTTTGGGGAGTTAGAGTAATAATGCAAATCATGCATCAAAAATACGCATATACTAAAGGGGTTGAGATTCAGATGTGGGAAGGTTGGGATAGATGCAGATATGGGCCAAAATAGAAATCAAAAGAAGAAAAGGGGAAGTGGGCCGCTAGAAGAGAATCGACGGCTTTTTGTTATACAATTGTTTATATTTTTTTCTATAATCAACTAATTATATAAAAAAATATAATTAATCAACTAAAAAAATATGATGATCATGCTATGGTTCAGGACTCAATAGTTCCGAGCTACGCGAGTGGGTTGGATCGACAAGCGAGACATGTACTTTGGTTCAAACGGTTCGGGTCGGTTCAACACAACATGGATTTGGTTTCCGCTACAAGTTTGCACACTCTACATTAAATAAGTATAAATTTAATTCGTCGAATAAGATCATTATATAAATTGAGATATAAATGCAAAACTAATGGTTTTTACCTCGAGAATACGGGTTATGACATCATCCCCAAGTTGAAAGAAATTTCGTCCCAAAATTTGCAACCGGTCGCTAAAGAAGCTAGTGCGGTTAAGCGTTTTCGCAGGGTGTCACATCATCCCCAGATGGTTTGGAATTTCGTCTCAAAATTCAGTAGCAACTTCAGCTGTTAATGCATTATTTTTTAACAGCTGGGGATACTTGGGCATAATCTGATCTTCCCGTTCCCCGGTGAACTCCGGTCCACATTTTGAATTCCAACCAACTCGAACAATGGTAATTATTGTTGCGTTTAAGCGTTTTGACCTCTCGATCCATGATTTCAACATGTTCTTCAATGAGACGGAGTTGGTAATTAGTCTTGAGCTCCTTGAAAGGAACAACGAGTGTCTCATTAGATATACACTTCTTCAGATTTGATACGTGAAAGACATTGTGCACACCACGGAGTTCTTTAGGTAAGTTCAGTCTATATGCCACTGTGCCTATTATTTCGGTGATCTCAAACGGTCTAACATAATGCGGATTGAGCTTGCCTCATTTCCCGAAACAAACAACACCCTTCCAAGGTAAGACTTTCAATAAAACTATGTCGCCCACCTAGAATGCCAATGGTTTTCTACGTTTATTAGCGTACCTTTTCTTACGGTCGCGAGCCACCGCCATTTGATTTCTAATTTGGGCAATCTTTTCGGTTGTGTCGAGTACGAGTTCAGGGCTAGTCATTTGACTATCTCCAACTTCAGCCCAACATAGAGGTGATCGGCATTTCTGTCCATACAATGCTTCGAATGGTGCGACCTGTATGCTCAAGTGGTAACTATTGTTATAAGAGAATTCCACCAGGGGTAGGTGTCTTTCCCAACATTTACTGAAATCAATAACACACATTCGCAGCATATCTTCAAGAGTCTGGATGGTGTGTTCGGTCTGACCATCAGTTTGTGGATGATAGGCCGTGCTCATGTCTAAATGTGAGCCGAACGATTTGTGCATGGACTGCCAGAGATGGGACATAAAGCGAAGGTCACGATCGGAGATAATAGAGGTGGGCACTTCATGCCGCGATACTACTGTCACACCCCGATTTCCACGTGTCACCGGTGGGCCCGGTGGGGGAGTATCGTGACGTGGTTGGCAACGTAATAGTCAAACAACACAATATAATAAATGCACAGCGGAAGCAATTGAAAATATAATACATCCGAATTTATTTATTGTAAACAAAGTCACAATATCCGGTGTTTATCCACAGAACGGATCGAAACAAAATAACATTTAATTGTTTAACAGACTTCTGGCATCCTAAGCTTGCGAGACTTTTATTGATGCTTAGGAGACAATTCAGCCAATTACGTTTAGTACCTGCATTCAGTCTTTTTGGGAAAATACGTCAGTTTACACTGGTAAATACATTCAACTGACTCATTTTGGAAAATGATTGAAAATTGGTTTGGATGCACGTGGCATAAATCATTTTATTTAACTTGGGAGAATTATTTTAATAATATAATAATCTTGTGAACGATTTACTTGTTACTTATGCGTTCAGTAGCCCGGAACGTATCCGGGTTAAAGATCAATAGACACACCACTTTAAGTGAGTTATACACGGGAGTACGCCTACACCCCGTGTTCAGGTCGTGGCCATCTCGTAAGATGATGCCAGGGATATCCGGGACATGGTCATTAACCCCCCAAAGGCTGTAAAGTAAACAAATCTGTTTAAAACGAGCCGATCAAATTATTCAACTACCCACTAAGCGTGGAGATTTGATGCCCGATCAAGCGGTACGCTATGTACCGTAACCCAAGCCCGTATAGGGAAAATAAGTTAAAAGTATTTACCTGATGCAAGTATAATTCACAATAAGTAGAATGCACGTAGCTTTTACTGTCTCTCCTAATCTGGAACGAAGGTTTAATATAACCTATTAGAATTCTAACGGGTCTTTTATTAAGCTTAAGCTTAGACCGGCTAGTTTCAAGATACGGTTCGTACGCACAATTAAGCGAAGACCGGATAGAATGTGATTCAGACCCGACAAGTTTGAAGACTTGTTTAATATGGGTTTATTATTCACATTCTGGATTTTGAGATAAAACCGTTAAGGTTTGACCCGTTTCGGCTAATTTATGTAAACTTGTTACATAAACCGAACCGTACGCGTAATAATCGTGACGGGTAGTCATGAGAGCTATATACAGGTTTCCTAAGTTAATATGCTTCAAATATGTTGTAACATCAGTAGGATGTCTTTCGTTATGCCCCGAACTAATTTAAACACAAACTATGCCCCGTAGGGGTAGTTTGGTCATTTTAAAGTTTGTAAAAGAGTTTAATTGTTTAACTGAGTTACAGGTCTGATGTAAACAGAAAACATACTCATTTTGATGGGTTATAACAGTAGGCTAAGGCGTATATGTGAAATTTGTCATATTTAACCAAACTATGCCCCGTAGGGGTATTTTGGTAATTTCACATAAGCCGAAAAGCTCAAAAACGAAGTCTGAGTTTATCAACCTTTGCTTACTGTTAAAATATCATAATTTGCCTCATATATCAGTAGGTATCAACCCGGGTATGTCCAATATGATTCTAAGACATACTATGCGTTAAAAACGCTAATTATGGCGATTAAAGGCCATTTCCGGGTTCTATACTTAAATCTGATATTTTTATATTTCCAGAAGGCTTAAAATAATTTATTAATCATATGTGATAGTAGCAAAAGGTTTGGAGTCGTTTAGATAAGTAAAACTCATTTTATGGCCCGTAAGGGCAAAACCGAAAATTACCGAATTTAGCCTACGACTATGAGTTATGCTCAGCCTAAAATTTATTAAAAATCTTTAAAATTCCCAAAATAATATATTACATCAGTGGGTAATTCGTTTGATTCCAAAAAGTATGTTTAATTAGGCTATACGCTAATTACGCCATTTTATTAACATAAAGCACCGTAATTACGCTAATGAGCATAACTCTTAATCTACAAGTCAAACTGATGTCAAATTTTGCATACAAGTTTATATATCAATGTTCAAGGTTTCTACACTTTTACATTTTCATAAATCATGTTTTAAGGTAATAAGGGCATAACGGTCAACGTATGAGCAATTAACGGAAATATGCATATTAATTGGATAACTAGTGAACCAAGGTGTATAATCACAGAGGGTTGTTCTAACATGTATCCTAGTCCAATTAAAGCTCTGAGGCATTTCTAAAATATGCCTAAACGGGTCAGAACTGAAAGTCAAAGTGAAAGTCAAACTATGTGACTTTCGGTTTCGAACTGGGTCTAAACAGGAAATAGTCGGGTTGAACAGGTTTGGACATGTTCTTACACTAATTACTAAGTTATAACAATAATCAAACAGGTTATACATGGTCTAGATAGCTAATTATGCATAAATGACCTTTTAAGAATTCTGTTGACTTTTTAAGTATATGTTTGACCCGACTTTTGAACTAGTTAAAGTGGTGATCAGGGGAAACCCTTTTGGGGTTTTATTACCCACATAAATACCAACTTATAACTACTTTTAATTCGAGATTTGACTGAGCCATTATTGACTAATCTCGAAGTCAACCCGTAATTACGACGGTTTGACTTTTAGCTAATTAACTAAGCTAAACTCAAACAAGAAAGGATTAGAACACTTACAAGGGTCCTATGCACGACTTATGATCAGTTGGGAGAGTTCCTTAGCTCCAGATGATCAAATGAAGGTGTGAGAAAAATGGTGAACTTGGATGGCTATTTATAATGGTTCCATACACCATAATTCTTTGACAACTGAGTCTAGGAGTGCCCACAATCGATTGACATGTGTCCTAGGGGCTTAGGGGACGTTTTAGGGGCCAGGAGAAGTGGAAAAACGAGTTGAGGTTGCGAAAATACGCAATGGCAGACCACCAGCGTTTTTTTCGGAGCTGGGCACACCCTCGCGTAGCGCGAGGGTCCCGTCGCGCAGCGCGACCCCATAGCAGATCAGACTTTTGATTTTTGTTTGCGATTCAGCCCTTGTCTCTTCAAAACTCGAATGGTTACTGATTTATTGCATTTTAAACCTCCACAATTGATCTACTAAGGCCTTAAATCATATACCCTCCTTGCCAAGTCCCCGGGTAACTTTATTTTCACCCGAAAAGTCCTAACTTTCGACGTTTACGCTTTAACGCTTCGCACACGAATTTGATCATATCTTTCTCATACGTTAACGAAACTTTATGAAATTTTTATGGTGTATTCTCATGAGCATAATTAATATTTACAAAGCTTCGGGTTTGTCAAAAGGTCACTCAGAGGTATAAATTAAACATGTTGACACATTTGGTCCCTGTAGTTTGAAATCACTCACATTTAGCTTCGTATGATCCATGATTTATTCGTTTGAAGGTATGAGGATCGTGTAGGGTTAATATAAATTGTATTTATTCACAGTTGACACTTAGGATACGTATATTCACATACTTTCAACGTTTGTCAACTTTAGTCCTTCCATAATATTTCTTTCACACGTTTAAACTTTATGACACATGTCAACCTATTATAGGACGTGAATTTCCGAGGTGTTACATCCTCACCCCCTTAAAATAAATCTCGACCCGAGATTTACTGAAATAAGTAAGGGTACTTTTCTTTCATCGTGGATTCAACCTCCCACGTGTATTCGGGACCCCTACGGGCATCCCATTTGACCTTAACAAAAGGTATATGCTTTCTTCGAAGCTTTCTTACCTGTCGATCTTCAATCGACAAAGGTTTTTCTACAAACGTTAAGCTCTTATCTATTTGCACATCTGTATGTGGCATGACATGTGAATCATCAGCGGAACACTTCTTTAGATTGCAGATGTGGAATACATTGTGAATTCCACTGAGCTCTTCTGGTAAGTTCAACTTGTAGGCAACTGACCCGACACGTTCGATAACCTCGAAAGGTCCTATGTATCTCGGGCTTAGTTTGCCTTTCTTACCAAATCGCATCACCCCTTTCCATGGTGACACTTTAAGTAGGACTTTGTCACCTACTTCGAAGTGAAAATCCTTACGACTTGGATCCGCGTAACTCTTCTGCCTATTCCGGGCAGCTTGGAGATTGTTACGAATCTGGACAATCTTGTCCGTCGTTTCGAACACGATCTCTGGTCCTGATAACTGGACTTCTCCAACTTCCGCCCAACAAACTGGCGATCTACACTTTCTACCGTATAATGCCTCAAAAGGCGCAGCCTTTATGCTGGTATGGTAGCTATTGTTGTAGGAGAATTCGATCAATGGTAGGTTTTTATCCCAGCTACCTCCCAAATCGATCGCACATGCGCGCAGCATGTCTTCCAACGTTTGAATAGTACGCTCACTCTGACCGTTTGTCTGAGGATGGTAAGCCGTGCTAAAGTTCAAACGTGTGCCCAAAGATTGTTGGAAACTCTTCCAAAAATGTGACGTGTACCTAGTATCCCGGTCAGAGATAATAGCTACAGGTATGCCGTGTAGGGCTACAATCTTATCAACATATAACTGGGCTAACATATCGGAGCTATAAGTCTCCTTGATGGGTAAGAAATGAGCTGACTTAGTCAGTCGGTCAACTATAACCCATATCGTATCATTTCCTTTCCTCGTCTTGGGTAACTTGGTAATAAAATCCATAGTTACCATTTCCCACTTCCACGTAGGAAGTTCAGGCTGTTGTAGCAAACCTGACGGTTTCTGATGCTCGGCTTTGACTTGCGCACATGTCAAGCATTTTGTTACATGGGCGGCTACAGACTTTTTCAAGCCTATCCACCAATAATTTGCCTTTAAATCCTGGTACATCTTATCAGCTCTAGGATGAACAGAGTATTTGGAACTATGGGCTTCTTGGAGGATGACATCACGGAGTCCTCCAAAAATTGGAACCCATATTCGTCCGTTTAACTGTAAAATTCCGTCCTTGCTAAGAGTTAACTGCTCCTCAGTTACTCCTAACTTTTCATTAGGATAGTTAGCTTCCAACACAGCTTCCTTCTGTGCAGCTAACACCCTTTCTATCAAACTGTTCTTTATCTCCATACGCTTGGCGTTAATTCGAATGGGTTTAACCCTTTCCTTTCTGCTCAAGGCATCAGCGACTACATTCGCTTTGCCGGGATGGTATTTGATTTCACAATCGTAATCATTTAAAGTTTCCATCCAACGGCGTTGCCTCATGTTTAATTCTTTTTGGTTAAACAGATGCTGGAGGCTCTTGTGATCAGAAAAGATCACAAATTTGATTCCATAAAGATAATGCCTCCACAGTTTTAGTGCGAACACAACGGCACCCAATTCCAAGTCATGGGTGGTGTAATTCTTTTCGTGCACCTTTAACTGTCGTGATGCATAGGCAATCACCTTGCCTTTCTGCATAAGCACACACCCCATGCCAGTGTGTGATGCATCACAATAAACTACAAATTCTTCAGCGCCTTCAGGTAAGGTAAGCACAGGAGCGTTGCTCAACTTTTGTCTCAAAACATCGAAGGACTCTTGCTGCTTGGGGCCCCAAACGAACTTTACTTTCTTCTTGGTCAAGGAAGTTAGGGGTGCAGCAATCCTTGAAAAATTTTCAATGAAGCGCCTGTAATATCCTGCCAATCCCAGGAAGCTACGAATCTCCGTAGGTGTCTTTGGCTCTTGCCAATTCATAACAGCTTCAACTTTAGCGGGATCCACCTGAATACCACGCTTACTGACCACGTGTCCAAGAAACTGGACTTCTCGTAACCAAAATTCACACTTAGAGAATTTGGCATAGAGCTTC
The DNA here is from genome assembly GCA_030545235.1 of Helianthus tuberosus. Lineage (NCBI taxonomy): Eukaryota > Viridiplantae > Streptophyta > Magnoliopsida > Asterales > Asteraceae > Helianthus > Helianthus tuberosus. The sequence goes on from CM060378.1 coordinate 26,887,402, forward strand.
TCCCGATGTAGGAGTTTGAGAATACAACGTAGGTGTTTCTCATGGTCAGCTTGATTTTTAGAATAAATAAGGATGTCATCGATGAAAACGATAACAAATTTATCTAAGTAAGGTTTGCAGACGCGATTCATTAGATCCATGAACGCGGCTGGTGCATTAGTGAGCCCAAAAGGCATCACTAGGAACTCGTAGTGACCGTAACGAGTCCTAAATGCAGTCTTGTGAACGTCTTCGTCCTTAACCTTCAACTGATGGTAGCCTGACCTCAGATCAATCTTTGAGAAGTAACTTGCCCCTTGAAGCTGATCGAACAAATCGTCGATCCTGGGCAATGGATATCTATTCTTGATCGTGACTTTATTAAGCTCGCGATAGTAGATGCATAGACGCATCGATCCATCCTTCTTCTTGACAAACAAGATTGGCGCTCCCCAAGGAGATGAACTAGGTCGAATGAAACCCTTAGCCAGCAATTCATCTAGCTGCGTCCGCAACTCCTTCATTTCTGTGGGTGCCAATCTGTATGGTGCCCTAGCAACTGGTGCCGCTCCGGGGATGATGTCTATCCTGAATTCAACTTGCCTATCTGGTGGTAAACCAGGTAGATCTTCAGGAAACACTTCTGGGTATTCCGAGATGACAGGGATGTCTTCTAACTTTGGTTTGGGCTCATCAATAATCACCTGTGCCATGTAGATAACACACCCCTTCTTCAAACATTTGGAAGCCTTGAGCATAGTCACGTGTTCAGGTAGTCCATACTGGGTATCTCCCCGAATGGTAAGTGACTCACCAGACAGAGTCTTTATCACTACTTGCTTCATGTTACAGACGATTTGGGCCTGGTTATGAGATAACCAGTCCATACCCAGAACTATGTCAAAACCAGCTAGTTTAAAGGGAAGTAGAGATAGAGGAAAAGAATGGTTCTTAATGGATATAACACATCCATCTAACACAGTAGAGACGGTTTCAATGGTACCATCTGCTAACTCTACCTCATAATTTACTTTTAGGGTTTTGACAGGTAATTTCAACAATTCACAAAATTTATGATCTACGAAGGACTTATCTGCGCCTGAATCAAAAAGTACTCTTGCAAAGACATCATTTACAAGGAAAGTACCTGTTATGACGTTATCATCCTGCACAGCCTCCTTCGCATCCATCCTGAAGACTCTGGCATTAGTCTTCTTAGCCTCTTCAGGCTTCTTGTTATACTTAGGGCAGTTAGTCTTTATGTGGCCCTTTTCGTTGCAACGGTAGCACGTTGCATCTTTCATCTTCTTGCAATCCAAGGTTTTGTGTTCCTTGGACTTGCACAAACCACAAGCAAAAGACCTTGACTCGTTATTCGAGTTTGATTCGAGTCTGCACTTTCCAAAGTGCTGTTTCTTGCAAGTTTTGCATGTGGGCTTCTCTCCAGAACGATGCCCCTCTTTCTTCGAATCCGATCCCTTCTTGTGATCACCGCTCCCACGGTGCTTCTTGTTCGACTTACGCGAACCATCATCTTCATGCTTCCTCTTCTCGGCCGCCTTATTCCTCTGCGATCTCTGCCGGACCGCATCAAGAGTGAGGGATAAGGAAAGGTCAGTTACAGACCTGAAGGTAACTGGCCGAGAAGCTTTTACACTGGACTTGATCTCGGGTTCCAAACCACCAATAAAGCGAGCGATTCTTTTGGGCTCCGGGGTTACCAGGTAGGGAACCAGCCGAGACAGTGTATTGAAGCTTGTCAGATAAGCTTGACAATCGAGGTTCTTCATCACCAGGGATAGAAAGTCATATTCTATCTTTTCCACCTCATGTTGAGGGCATAAATTATCTTTGATCAGGGCAATGAATTGATCCCACGTCATACTATACAACGGGATCTTTCCGGAGGCCTCCATCAGAGATCTCCACCATGCCAATGCTTCCCCCTTGAAGGACTGTGACACAAACTTAACTATATCCCCTTCAGCGCACCCGCTGATATCCACCACCGTGTCCATTTCATCCAGCCATGTCATACAGTCGACGGCCCCTTTTTCCCCAGTAAAATCCCTGGGTTTACAAGACACGAAGTACTTGTAAGTGCAACCCTTGTTACGGGGTCCTTGATGTAGTACTATATGCTGAGATGGGTCACTTTGATTGTTGGTGGACTGACGGTCATCACCGTCTTTCTTGGGTCCATTCTTCTTGGGAGGAGGCTTGTTATGAGCCTCAGAGTGTGTCCTTGGCTTTGAATGTGACGCAGAGTGGGTCCTACTCCGAGTACCACTGTATTCCTCATATTGTCTATCCAAAGCTTGTGTGATAGCGCCGTCTATGATTGCCTTTAGTTCAGCACCCGTTAATGTAATCTGGGCGTTCTCATTCGGCTCCACAGGATGGCTATTGCCTTCATTGGAGTCAGCCATTTGTATTGAACTGTTGCAGAAAACAAGGTCAATATTTTATTTGGGATTTTTATTATGGAATTACCCCTTAGGGTAATTCGTTAACCATGGTAAACAGAGACCATATTTGGTTAACTTATTAATCGTATTAATTTAGGATTTCAATTAAAACTTATCCTAAACATAAAACAATAACAATATATATTAGCACATAAGGCTTGGTCTCATGGACTATTTCATAAACCATGATTTCAGAGAATCAAGACTTTTAAGGTTTGAACCTAGTTCATTACCTTTATTAGACAGGGAGTCATAGCTACCACTGTCTTTTGGCTCATGTAGAAATGAGCAAGGCCCATAGGCACTATAGTACCACGTATGGTTAAATATGATCATCTTAATTGATGATATAAATCCAGGATTCAGAGATCATTAAACTGGATTAGGAATCTTCTAAAGAATCCTTATTCATTTAAGAATGACATGTGATTTTTAACGAATCACTTCTGCCGGAGTGTTAACATGTTTTAAGATGTTAACAGGGATTTGAATCTTTTAAACCGGTCTTACCATTTTGGCCCGGTCTTATATTTGACACGAGGCTAGGTTTCACACTTAAAGATTCTTAATTAAATAATTATTTAGGCAGGTTAAAAGGAATGATTTTAATTTATTTATTTCATTTATAATTTATTTATGCTCAATTGGCAAACATGAAATTTATAAAAATAACACTCCATTAATTTATCACTATATTACATATCGCCCTAAACGGGTCTTTTATACATGAAATTTGCCCACGCAGGAGCTAAAACATACCAACATGCCCACGCAGGGGTCTTACAGAAGACATGCCCACGTAGGGGTCTTACAGAAAGACACAAGTCCTCGTAGGGACTAACACACCAACAATTGTCCACGTAGGGACTTAAACAAACATAAGTCCTCGCAGGGACTAAACATACAACATACCCTCGTAGGGGTTTATGGAAAGATAGACCTACGCAGGGGTCAATACACACAAACAAACATACACACCCACGTAGGGGCTTAACAACCAAATATGCCCACGCAGGGGCTCAACAACAGCTGGGAGGATTTAATAATCCTTCTTGTTCTTTCCCTTGAGCAGCCCTATTAATCCCTGGAAGAAGGTCTGCTTCTCTTGGCGGTCGCGGCGAGCTTCCCGCTCAACCTGATTCAATCTATGTAGAATTTCCTCCCGTTCTGGGGGAGACATTCGTGGCGGCTGCGATTGCGTTCTAATGATAGGCCTGGGAGGTATTGGGTACCCCTGATTCGGGTAGCTTACCCCCCATGGATCTCCGTAGGGTCCTTGGGCATTGAGGGCGTTATAATTTGCTGCTTCCATATAAGGATCTGCCTCAGCGTATCCGTAGTTGTGGTAAGCTGGTGGCTCAAACATGTTGTAAGTACTTGGACCCGTGTATGCTGGGATTGGGTTATCAAAACCCATGTGCGGTGGCTGTTGAAAAGCTGGCTGCGAAGGCCCACCCATTTGTGGGTCCTCATAGTGCGGTGGGTAGTGACTAGCACTAGACTGACGTGGGGAATCGAAAGTGAAGCCCCCCGGTCGCACCGACATGCGTGCACCGGTTCTTCTACGCCTTGGCGGTTGAGGAGGTGCCAGTTGCAATGGTGGCGGTGGAGGTGGTGGCGTAACTGCCACAAACCGATGATCCTCTGTTGAATCTTGATGATGCGGCTGTGGTTGTGGCTCCTGTTGCTGATGAGACGGCTGCTGCTGGTGCTGCCCATGTGATGACGAGTGGTGTGATGGTGTATAATACCACTGGTGTTGATCGAACAGGGCTTGAAAACTATCTGGACCACCGTAGGGTGATCCATGGAAGGACGATCCATCCGAAATTTCAATGGGGTGGTTCGGGGTACCACTCGCTGGCATGACGGGGTCCGTATCCTCGTCCATATCATCCGCGTGATCCCCGGAAAAGTGGTCATCGGGACCCAGTGGGTTAAAACCCACGGGTTCCGGTATGAATCCTACCGGGTTAAACTGTCCCCGAAAGATAGGTGTAGGGTCTCCATATGAATGATGAGACAGTGATCTCTGCAGCGGTACGTATGAGGGCTGTGGATTGTTCGGCTCGTAAGGGTTAAGAGCGGGCGGAGTCGAACTATGCGAAACCGACCGCCTGGCCGGCTCGAACTGGTTTCTTCTATTCTCCCGAGGGTCGTCACTCTCGGTGTTTGATGGAGCTCGTCTTCGTGAAGATCCAGCTTCATGATCGTTGGGGGCGGTAACTGGCCCTTTTCCACGTCCTCTTGTTCGGAAGAATCTCGGAGGCATCTTTGTTATTCCTGTCAATAAAGCATGAGATAACAATAACAAAAATATAAAATTTAAAGGACAAAACAAATACCGAAGAGGTGGAATTTGTCCTAGGTTATAAGTCTAGACTCAAAAGTTTAGATATGTGCAATTGTGTAACTGAGATTTAAACACAAAAGGCTAGTGTTTAATTCACTCAGTGTTGGCTCTGATACCAACCTGTCACACCCCGATTTCCACGTGTCACCGGTGGGCCCGGTGGGGGAGTATCGTGACGTGGTTGGCAACGTAATAGTCAAACAACACAATATAATAAATGCACAGCGGAAGCAATTGAAAATATAATACATCTGAATTTATTTATTGTAAACAAAGTCACAATATCCGGTGTTTATCACAGAACGGATCGAAACAAAATAACATTTAATTGTTCAACAGACTTCTGGCATCCTAAGCTTGCGAGACTTTTATTGATGCTTAGGAGACAATTCAGCCAATTACGTTTAGTACCTGCATTCAGTCTTTTTGGGAAAATACGTCAGTTTACACTGGTAAATACATTCAACTGACTCATTTTGTAAAATGATCGAAAATTGGTTTGGATGCACGTGGCATAAATCATTTTATTTAACTTGGGAGAATTATTTTAATAATATAATAATCTTGTGAACGATTTACTTGTTACTTATGCGTTCAGTAGCCCGGAACGTATCCGGGTTAAAGATCAATAGACACACCACTTTAAGTGAGTTATACACGGGAGTACGCCTACACCCCGTGTTCAGGTCGTGGCCATCTCGTAAGATGATGCCAGGGATATCCGGGACATGGTCATTAACCCCCCAAAGGCTGTAAAGTAAACAAATCTGTTTAAAACGAGCCGATCAAATTATTCAACTACCCACTAAGTGTGGAGATTTGATGCCCGATCAAGCGGTACGCTATGTACCGTAACCCAAGCCCGTATAGGGAAAATAAGTTAAAAGTATTTACCTGATGCAAGTATAATTCACAATAAGTAGAATGCACGTAGCTTTTACTGTCTCTCCTAATCTGGAACGAAGGTTTAATATAACCTATTAGAATTCTAACGGGTCTTTTATTAAGCTTAAGCTTAGACCGGCTAGTTTCAAGATACGGTTCGTACGCACAATTAAGCGAAGACCGGATAGAATGTGATTCAGACCCGACAAGTTTGAAGACTTGTTTAATATGGGTTTATTATTCACATTCTGGATTTTGAGATAAAACCGTTAAGGTTTGACCCGTTTCGGCTAATTTATGTAAACTTGTTACATAAACCGAACCGTACGCGTAATAATCGTGACGGGTAGTCATGAGAGCTATATACATGTTTCCTAAGTTAATATGCTTCAAATATGTTGTAACATCAGTAGGATGTCTTTCGTTATGCCCCGAACTAATTTAAACACAAACTATGCCCCGTAGGGGTAGTTTGGTCATTTTAAAGTTTGTAAAAGAGTTTAATTGTTTAACTGAGTTACAGGTCTGATGTAAACAGCAAACATACTCATTTTGATGGGTTATAACAGTAGGCTAAGGCGTATATGTGAAATTTGTCATATTTAACCAAACTATGCCCCGTAGGGGTATTTTGGTAATTTCACATAAGCCGAAAAGCTCAAAAACGAAGTCTGAGTTTATCAACCTTTGCTTACTGTTAAAATATCATAATTTGCCTCATATATCAGTAGGTATCAACCCGGGTATGTCCAATATGATTCTAAGACATACTATGCGTTAAAAACGCTAATTATGGCGATTAAAGGCCATTTCCGGGTTCTATAATTAAATCTGATATTTTTATATTTCCAGAAGGCTTAAAATAATTTATTAATCATATGTGATCAGTAGCAAAAGGTTTGGAGTCGTTTAGATAAGTAAAACTCATTTTATGGCCCGTAAGGGCAAAACCGAAAATTACCGAATTTAGCCTACAACTATGAGTTATGCTCAGCCTAAAATTTATTAAAAATCTTTAAAATTCCCAAAATAATATATTACATCAGTGAGTAATTCGTTTGATACCAAAAAGTATGTTTAATTAGGCTATACGCTAATTACGCCATTTTATTAACATAAAGCACCGTAATTACGCTAATGAGCATAACTCTTAATCTACAAGTCAAACTGATGTCAAATTTTGCATACAAGTTTATATATCAATGTTCAAGGTTTCTAAACTTTTACATTTTCATAAATCATGTTTTAAGGTAATAAGGGCATAACGGTCAACGTATGAGCAATTAACGGAAATATGCATATTAATTGGATAACTAGTGAACCAAGGTGTATAATCACAGAGGGTTGTTCTAACATGTATCCTAGTCCAATTAAAGCTCTGAGGAATTTCTAAAATATGCCTAAACGGGTCAGAACTGAAAGTCAAAGTGAAAGTCAAACTATGTGACTTTCGGTTTCGAACTGGGTCTAAACAGGAAATAGTCGGGTTGAACAGGTTTGGACATGTTCTTACACTAATTACTAAGTTATAACAATAATCAAACAGGTTATACATGGTCTAGATAGCTAATTATGCATAAATGACCTTTTAAGAATTCTGTTGACTTTTTAAGTATATGTTTGACCCGACTTTTGAACTAGTTAAAGTGGTGATCAGGGGAAACCCTTTTGGGGTTTTATTACCCACATAAATACCAACTTATAACTACTTTTAATTCGAGATTTGACTGAGCCATTATTGACTAATCTCGAAGTCAACCCGTAATTACGACGGTTTGACTTTTAGCTAATTAACTAAGCTAAACTCAAACAAGAAAGGATTAGAACACTTACAAGGGTCCTATGCACGACTTATGATCAGTTGGGAGAGTTCCTTAGCTCCAGAAAGGCTCCAGATGATCAAATGAAGGTGTGAGAAAAATGGTGAACTTGGATGGCTATTTATAATGGTTCCATACACCATAATTCTTTGACAACTGAGTCTAGGAGTGCCCACAATCGATTGACATGTGTCCTAGGGGCTTAGGGGACGTTTTAGGGGCCAGGAGAAGTGGAAAAACGAGTTGAGGTCGCGAAAATACGCAATGGCAGACCACCAGCGTTTTTTTCGGAGCTGGGCACACCCTCGCGTAGCGCGAGGGTCCCGTCGCGCAGCGCGACCCCATAGCAGATCAGACTTTTGATTTTTGTTTGCGATTCAGCCCTTGTCTCTTCAAAACTCGAATGGTTACTGATTTATTGCATTTTAAACCTCCACAATTGATCTACTAAGGCCTTAAATCATATACCCTCCTTGCCAAGTCCCCGGGTAACTTTATTTTCACCCGAAAAGTCCTAACTTTCGACGTTTACGCTTTAACGCTTCGCACACGAATTTGATCATATCTTTCTCATACGTTAACGAAACTTTATGAAATTTTTATGGTGTATTCTCATGAGCATAATTAATATTTACAAAGCTTCGGGTTTGTCAAAAGGTCACTCAGAGGTATAAATTAAACATGTTGACACATTTGGTCCCTGTAGTTTGAAATCACTCACATTTAGCTTCGTATGATCCATGATTTATTCGTTTGAAGGTATGAGCATCGTGTAGGGTTAATATAAATTGTATTTATTCACAGTAGACACTTAGGATACGTATATTCACATACTTTCAACGTTTGTCAACTTTAGTCCTTCCATAATATTTCTTTCACACGTTTAAACTTTATGACACGTGTCAACCTATTATAGGACGTGAATTTCCGAGGTGTTACAACTACTTCCTTCAAATGTAATTCAGCAAGCTAGTCATACTTGTCTGTTTCTTTGATCGCAAGAAAGTGGGCAGACTTAGTCAGACGGTCCACGATCACCCAGATGGTGTTGTTTCTGCTTTGAGTTCTGGGTAGCCCGGTAACGAAAACCATGGAAATTTTCTCCCATTTCCATGTTGGTATTTCTGGTTGTTGAAGTAACCCAGATGGCTTTTGATTCTCAGTCTTCACCACAGCGCAGGTCAAGCACTTTCTAACATACCTCGCTATGATCGCTTTCATGTTAGGCCACCACTGTAGTGCCTTCAGATCGTGATACATCTTGTCAGAACCAGGATGTATCGAGTACCGAGACTTGTGTGCTTCGTCCATCACAAGCTCTCACAGATTTCTGTAGGATGGAACCCATATACGCTCCATGAAGTAGTAAATATCGTCAAATTTGAGTTCAAGTTGTTTCTCCATGCCCTACATAAATTATCAAAAGACGTCCTAAAATTATGATTCCAGCGCCATTATAAGTGTATTTCGAAATATCACATTATAGACTCAAGAAATTCCAGTTTTCATTAAATTATGACCCGGTTATAGCCGATTAAAGTCGGTTGTAACTGTTTGACAGCTTACTATTTTCGTTATCCGATCTAGCAAACGATTAACTAGCGAACTGATGGAGAGGGTGAAACCCGAGCTTTAAAGTGCCTATTTCGTGAGTTTTGTATGTGTTTTATGTGTTTACTGGCCATGAATGGGATAACTACGAGTCTTCGTTGTTTTGCAGGTTAAACACGTAATTCGGTGAAGTTATGATGGTTAGAGATGGAGTGAAATGCATTGGAATGGTTATTGCAGCTTTCGGTATGGATTCGGAATTTGTTCAGTTAGGAAAACAACTTGAGAATACAAGAAACATGGAAGAACAAAGTTCAGGGACCATTCGGTACTTAATTGGAAGTTTCTTTGTGCCTAAATGTGCAAGAAACAAGAGATATTGAAGTTTAAGGGGTCTCCTGGTCATTAAACGAAAATTATATGATGGGTATAGGTTAAGAAAATGATGGGAGTAAAGTTGGGGGACCAATCTTGCCATTTTATGAAAGTTGCACAATTGTTGGAGAAAAGCTAAGCAATTCACGTTTTTACCCATGGTCTGTAGACCATGGGTCACGGTTCAGGAGTGTATAGTTATAAAACCAACAACAGGTCTATACTGTGACCCCCAGTTCAGAACGTGACCCCCAGTTCACACTCCCTGGTGTGCACTGCAGTATTACACTGTGACCCACGGTTCGGAACCGTGGGTCAAGGAACAGCGTCAACAGCAATCGTAGGGGGGGCGTGAATAGGGCTTATTTTGGAAGGTTTTATAAGGGAAAAAACCCTAGTTTTTCATCATTATTGACTTGGGGATCGACTAAGGAGGCAAAGAGGCAATAATCAATCATCCTCATATCTTCACATCTTACCGAATTAATCATGCAACGATTGTTTCTACTAGCTTTTGAAGATCTTACTTGTGAGATGAGCGGCTAAACTCTTTTGGTTTCCTCCGGATGGAGGGTTTTTGTAAGTTAGATGATATTATGTTTTTGTGATTATTGTTTGAACTCGGTGATCTAAGCATTCGATGCTTTTCACATTTGATTTGATTAGTCGATTGTAACTGATTGCACTTTGTTTAACCCTAGTTCTTAATCATTCAATTCCCTAGAATTCTAGTAATTGGGATATATTTTCTATGGGATTAGGGTTGGTAATTGCAATTGATAATTATTTGATAACCTCCCGTTATGTATTGACCAGAGTACTTTGTCGTTGATTATTACAATTGGTTAATTAGATTCAACACTTATGTCTATGTAAGTGTTACGATTAAACACGTAATTGAATCTAGTTGCAAAACCTGAAATCTGGAGGAACCATTGTTTCTCTATTGATTTAAACCTCGTCTTTTTGTTCTTAATTTAGATAATCCACAAACCCACAATTGAGTTTTACTTTTTTCTTCTTAGTTAATCAACACTTAACCTTATAACACTTTCCACAATCCTCCTCTAGTTCGATATCCGACTTATCCTATCTACTGGTTTAGTTGGTTTTTGCATGTTCTTAACGCACAGTCTATATCCAGCTTACCCAAATACCACGGTTTGGCACATGAAGAGCCGTATCTGTAATACGCACAGTCATATCAGACGATGTGAAGTTGGTTCTTTTCGAATTCACACTCAAGGATAAGGCACAACAATGGTTTCACTCCTTGCCATCTGCTTCAATTTTTATATGGCCCGAGATGCAGCAGCTCTTCTTAGATGAATTTTACACGGCTCAACGAACCAATATTGCTAGAAAAGGCATTCGAAACTTCCAACAGCAATCCGGTGAGTATTTTCATGAAGCGTTCAACCGGTTTAAAATGATGCTCAAGAACTGCCCACAACACGGTATACAATTGTGGGAATTGCTAAATGCCTTTCACGAAGGGTTAACGGATAAAGATGCTCGGGATCTTAGCTTAATCTCAAACGGTACATTCGGTACTAACTATGAGCATATTGATTGGGAGTATTTGGAGATGAATGCGAACACATCAAAGAGAAAAGCTCAATCGTCAAGAAGCACCCGCCGTTCAGTAGTGAAAGCTGCAGACCAGTTACCTGAGACCAGGGGACCATACCCGTTGTGCGGTCATTTTGGAGATATAGGGCACATTGCTGATCAGTGCCCTAACATTATCAGTAATCAGGATGAGGTGAATATGATGTAGGGTAGTGGGAACAGATATTTGGGTTCCCAAGGAAACAACCAATATTATCATCCCCGAAACCAAAATAATTATCAAGGGGGTAATAATTTGGGTTACCAACGAAACTACCAGCAAGGTAATGGTCAGGTGAATAGCGAGATGGTGGAGATGTTGATGGCGATTCAACTTGATTTGCAAAATCATGCACAAAAGGATGAAGTTCAGGATAAGGCCATCCAATCGTTGACTACACAAATGGGCCAACTCACGACTGAGATAGCAGAGTTGAAGCAGAAGAATGGGAAGCTGGCAATTGACACGCAGATGAACCCTAAAAATTCAATGAACATTTCGATCAGTGGGGTAAATCCTATTCTCAATAATAATTTTTTGGATAACGATTTGTCTGTGTCTCAAGTGATTGCAGGTGTAACGGATACTGATGAAGAGCCAAATGGAGTTGATCTTGGGGAACCGGTTGTTCCTATTCGAGTTGGAAAATTCAAGATCAATCGAGCAATGTTAGATTATTGAGCAGGGGTGAGCGCTCTTCCCGGTAGCTGGTATGACCAATATGACTTTGGTCCTCTGCAAGCGTGTGATAGTATGGCAATGTTCGCCGATGCGAGTTTGAAACAACCCCAGGGGGTTGTAAAAGATGTGGTAATCCTACTCAGCGAGTTCTACTACTCGGTCGACTTCATTGTGGTTGATTTTGCACCATCACAGACCTACGCGCAGCCGCAGGTAATTTTGGGATGTCCATTCATGTATACAGCAAACGCTCAAATCGATTGCAGGAATGGGATGATCATTTTGAGCTACCAGAATCGTAAGTTGTATTTCAATGGGTTTTTAAAATCTATTGCTTACGATTTTCTTGATGATGTAAATCTCACAGGTGCTACTAATGAGATTGGTTCTAGTGGTAGTGTTTACAGATCTGAATTGAAGGATGATGGAAATCAGGCAAGGAAGGTGGATGTAAGAAGGAGAGTTGAGGAAAGGGAACCACCTGATGGTGGGTTTAGATGGGGTGACCAAACTGGGCGCAACGCCAACCGAAGTGAAACTATGACCCTCCCGAAAGATTGGATGGAGATGTACGGAGAGAAATGGGAGGGCAAGCGTGCATCTGAACCACCCTGAACGTCAAGTACGGTCTGGCTGAAGACCAAAAACTTAGCGCTCTCTGGAGGCAGGCCGAGGATGTAGAGCTGTACTTTGGTTTGGTTCGTTTTGGTGTGGTTGTGTTTTGACTGGTTCTTGATTCAATCTTCATGGATGCAATAATTCAAGTGTGGGGATGTTTGGCAACATCCCCGATGAGATATCAAAGAATCTATGGAATGCGTCTATTCCGGTTAAAGCACAACAGCCGCATCACTACAGACACATGATCAGGTGAATGTTTTTATCTATCTTGCTTTATTTTTGGTGTGTTTTGTTGTAGTTGATGGTGTGAAGCTTTGTTTTGTTTAGGGAATGTGTTTTCTTTAATTATGTAAGAGTTAGCCGCTTATTGGCTTGTTTGGTTGGTATTCCCAGGCTAGTATTAAAAGCACCATACATTGGGGACAATGTATCCCAAGTGTGGGGATGTGGGAGCCCGGGAAGGGATTTGTGGATTAAGCTTGAAGAGATTGAAAATGATTGAAATCGATGAAAACTGAAAAAATGGAAATTTTAAAATTTTTTCATCACCTTAAGTAAGCTAATTGGACATGAAAACCTAAGGTTTCAATCATTAATGGGTTCCTTACCGGTAGTAGACTAAATTAGTCCCTTGTTATGGTTGTTCCTTTATGTTTCATGAGAGTATGTCTAGTATAGGATTAGAAAATGAGTTGAAAAGAGATGTCTATCTAGGGGTAACATGTTTTAAATTGCATATGCTACATGTCGGTAACCTTTTACCCTTTCTTGTTGAGATCTTGAGCTTGTAGAATTGATAGAATGAGTTATATTATGAATTCGTTTGTTGAGTGCAGGCCACATGTTATTTTGTGTTAGAACTTATGTGATTTGATACGTGCTGAAATTGTGGATTTGACATGTGCACATAGATGATAAAGGCATTAGGATTTCGCATTACATCCATTGTGTTTGTGTTTGTTATGTTTACCAATCATTCCCCTAGTAGCCCTGTTAAGCCTATTTACCTTTCCTTTGTCCACCCGATATGAATTGTGAAAGACCAACCGTGAATGACAATGTTATGAGATTTGAAAGAAAAAAAAGAGAAAAAAAAGAAGAAAAAGAAAAATATATAAAATAAAAAAAGGGAAAACAACAAAAAGAGAGTTTTGTGAATAATGCTTGTTTTGTTTGGGTAGAAACCAACCCAAAAATATGAGTCGTGTGAATAAAGTTGTCACGGTTTGGTTGTATGTTCGTTAGCTGTCACACCCACAAAATACCACACGCGGAAAACCCCCGCGAGGCGTGTGACATACCAGGATCTTAGCCATCAATCACATTGAACTCATAGGTATATGTAAATAAAACTTTCATTGATTAATAGTAAGTGTTACAACGTTACAATATTTCACAGTTTACAGCGGAAGCATAATTCATTCGTTAAGAGTTTATAACCACATGTAAAAGCTATTTGTGTTGTGTTATGTTTCCATGTATCTCGACCCATGACCACTCCAGCCTCCCAGACAACAAGTTCCAGTCAATATGCACCTAAAGACCTGCAAGGCATGTAACAACGAATCAACAACAAAGTTGAGCGAGTTCACAGTTGGGTGTTCGTTTTAAGTTGTTTACGAAAACATAGTTTGTCTTTAGTTGGCTTACTTGTCGTGGGGTTTACCCCATAGTTGAAAATATGATTAATCAGTTTACCCTGTTTCCCAAACATATCCATAGTTGGTGGGGGCTTCCCATGTGAATTACCAGTTTACCCTGTTTCCCAAACCTTTTTACGATATTTAGTGGGGGCTTCCCATGTGCGTTACCAGACCGTACCATATCGACTACTATGAAAATAAGTTGTGCCCTAAGTCAATGTCTATCAGCATTGACCCTTTGCCTTTAGTCCATTAGTACATGCCCGTTCGAACGACACGGTGTGAGGTTTGTTAAACCTAACAGCGCTATCAACTAATGACCCGCTCGCCACCGGCCTCGGCTATTAAGTTGATATAAAATGAGGGACTTCATGATAGAGTTTTGGTCCAGTGTGTTTAATCTTGTTGTCCTACCCAAGGAGGACGAACGTACGTATCCTACCCAAGGAGAATACGCGAGGTTTAAATCTTGGCATCCTACCCATGGAGGATGGTTGTACATATCCTACCCAAGGAGAATATGTAGTTTCCGTTTTAGTTCTTTAACCCATTCCTAACCCTTGGGAATCCCATGCCTTGGAAAGAGTGTGAACTCACATCGGTTTGCTCGGTATGGTCAATTTACTTTACCGGTTCCCAGTTGGTCAACCAAACCCTACTGTGGTTACCAAGAGAAATCAGTCTTTTTAACACTTATGCAAGTTATAACACGTATTTCACAACTAACCTACACATATCGTCGTACAGGTTGTAATAGTTGTTCATGAAATCCACAATTCATAACATGCATTGTATTAGTACATGAAAGATGTCCAACTTCATATCAGTTTATTACATGTCTACATTTAACATTTAACATTTATAAATCATATCAGTGTGCAAACCACATGATTTAAGGCCTAGTCTAAGTGTGCAATAGGTAGTGTGCAATATCAGTCATTCCCATCATTCGAAGCAGATTTGTGAATTATAAATCAACATACAGTCATCATGCAGGTTAGGGTTGAGCCCCATGGTAACGTCACAATCATTACTCCAATTAAGTCTAGTATCACAATCATGTCAGACAATTCAAAGCCATGCAATCCAGCATTCACATTACAAAAGCAAACATTCTGACGAAACCCTAGATTTCGTCGATAATAGGCTATGACGAAAAGGTTAAGTTTCATCGAAGGGGTGGTGACGAAACACTTCCATGTTTTGTCGTCCACACTCATGGCGAAACAGCCATTGAGTTTCGTCGACCTCATCCCTGGATCAGTTTCACGCATCAAACCCTAAATACTTTCAGGCACTTGATCAACAACATCTATCCTAACCAGAATTGTACTTTACCAGATCATCGGTCATAAACAGTATCGTATCACACAAATTTTAACTTTCATAACATGATCTGTCACTATCAAATCGAACTTAAATAGTAGCATAAGCATTTGGATTCAAAACATCAGGCTTAGTCCAAATGATTCACGACAGACCTTCAACCCTATCTACTATTCAATTTTATCATCAAGCAAATCAAATTTCGACATACGAATCCGTTACCGACAATCTAACAACCTATTACAACCAACTCATAATCCACACATGAACGAAAACATTACCTAGCATCAATCAATACTGATTTCAATGCAATAGTATACGATGCCATCAATCCAACAATCACGTAAGAGTTAAATACTAACCGCGGCAGACGGAAACAATACTTGATCGATCTAGAGGCATCGAGAACACAAGATTGCCGCCATTCAGAGAGAGAGAACTCTAGGGTTTGCAAATTGATAACTGATGAGCTTTACGTAACCCTAAGTCGTTATATTTTCACGTACCTTAGTTGGGCCCTTACTGGGCTTCGCTTTAAACTGGGCCGACGAAACTCTCATGTTTCATCGTGATGAGCATGACGAAACCTCATGTTTCGTCCCTAGTGTTTCAACAAATGCGATCTTTAACTTTTAACTAATACATAAGTTTATAAAACTAATCACATTAACACATTAATCATATAAATACTAGCACAATATCACAGCATATAACAAACGTGCACAGTCATCGAGTAACAAGTTATGCAAACATATTTGTGAAACAAAATAACTTGTCGAGAAAAGACCTTGAAAACTCGAGTTGTCACATTAGCCTCATAAAAAAATTCTACCTTAGCCTAAGCCCAAAACAAAAAAGTCCTTTTGATATGTGTCGTGTTACATGATACAGTGGAGGTGTGATTGTCATACAAGCTTATGATTGCAGGATTTTATGTTTGGTTCTTGAGCGTTTACATATTAGCACATCACACGCTAGTTTAGATATTACCCGAGAGGAGAGTACATTGTGAGGGGCGTGTAGCATGTGATTGAATTGTAAACATGTCAGTTTTAGATAGACAAGTCTTGAGTTTTTAACTTACATGATTTTCTTGTCAGACTGTCAATCTCGAATGTGTTAGTCTATGGAACGGGTATGACTTGGGAACTTAAAATGTTTAATCGGTTAAGGGATTTAGAGGTGTTGTTACTGTGGTGAGTAGTTCTAAGTTGGTTTGCTTGAGGACAATCAAAGGTAAGTGTGGGAGTGTGATGGAGAGGGTGAAACCCGAGCTTTAAAGTGCCTATTTCGTGAGTTTTGTATGTGTTTTATGTGTTTACTGGCCTTGAATGGGATAACTATGAGTATTCGTTGTTTTACAGGTTAAACACGTAATTCGGTGAAGTTATGATGGTTAGAGATGGATTGAAATGCATTGGAATGGTTATTGCAGCTTTCGGTATGGATTCAGAATTTGTTCGGTTGGGAAAACAACTTGAGAATACAAGAAACATGGAAGAACAAAGTTCAGGGACCATTCGGTACTTAATTGGAAGTTGCTTTGTGCCTAAATGTGCAAGAAACAAGAGATATTGAAGTTTAAGGGGTCTCCTGGTCATTAAACGAAAGTTATATGATGGGTATATGTTAAGAAAATGATGGGAGTAAAGTTGGGGGACCAATCTATAAAAGTTGCACAATTGTTGGAGAAAAGCTAAGCAATTCATATTTTTACCCATGGTCTGTAGACCATGGGTCACGGTTCAGGAGTGTATAGTTATAAAACCAAAAGTAGGTCTATACTGTGACCCCCTAGTTCAGATCGTGACCCCTAGTTCACAGTCCCTGTTGTGCACAGCAGTATTACAGTGTGACCCACGGTTCAGAACCGTGGGTCATGGAATAGCGTCAACAACAATCGTAGGGGGCGCGAATTGGGCTTATTTTGGAGGGTTTTATAAGGAAAAAAACCTTAGTTTTTCATCATTATTGACTTGGGGATTGACTAAGGAGGCAACTTTTTGGCATTCAAGCTCAATCTCATCCTCATATCTTCACTTCTTACCGAATTAATCATTTAACGATTGTTTCTACAAGCTTTTGAAGATCTTACTTGTGAGATGAGCGGCTAAACTCTTTTGGTTTCCTCCGGATGGAGGGTTTTTGTAAGTTAGATGATATTATGTTTTTGTGATTATCGTTTGAACTCGGTGATCTAAGCATTCGATGCTTTTCACCTTTGATTTGATTAGTCGATTGTAACTGATTGCACTTTGTTTAACCCTAGTTCTTAATCATTCAATTCCCGAGAGTTCTAGTAATTTGGATATATTTGCTATGGGATTAGGGTTGGTAATTGCAATTGATAATTGTTTGATAACCTCCCGTTATGTATTGACTGGAGTACTTAGTCGTTGATTATCACAATTGGTTAATTAGATTCAACACTTATGTCTATGTAAGTGTTACGATTAAACACATAATTGAATCTAGTTGCAAAACCTGAAATATGGAGGAACCGTTGTTTCTCTATTGATTTAAACCTCATTTTTTTGTTCGTAATTTTAGATAATCCACAAACCCACAATTGAATTTTACTTTTTTTCTTCTTAGTTAATCAACACTTAACCTTATAACACTTTCCACAATCCTCCTCTGGTTCGATATCCGACTTATCCTATCTACTAGTTTAGTTGGTTTTTGCATGTTCTTAACGACAGACATCACGAACCTGAGACACATGTACATAATTCACAGCAGGTTTGTATCACAAGCAAAACCATGTGGCAACTAATTTATCACAAAACATTAGATTTATCCCATTAATAACACCCGAGAGACATACCAGAACCCGTGATTCTTCCCAAGTTCAACTTGTTATAAGCTAATCATAAAACGCAGCCACAATAACTCAATATTTAATCATATACACAGCCGTTATTACTCCATATAATCATGCTTGAACATTAATAATTATCACGAAACACAACATACAACCCACAGTTAAACCATAGTGGCTTAACCGAACATATAAATAACATAGACAATGTAACACATGATCTCTACCACTCGAACTACACGTATCAACATAATGTCAAGAATCATCAATCAGCTCATAAAAACGCAGCCATGATAACCTTATACAAATCACCAACAAACATTAAAACTTGACAACAATTACAAGATAAAGGTACCTAGCAGCGAACGAAGTAAGATCGAGCCTTGAAGCGAATACGTGTAGGGATTCTTGGGTCTAGTATCCATTGGCAGGAAAGAGAAAAGAGGAGCACAAGATCAGGTGTGTGGTTTAGGGTTTGTTTTGTTTGGGGAGTTAGAGTAAGAATGCAAATGATGCATCAAAAATACGTATATACTAAACGGGTTGAGATTCAGATGTGGGGCGGTTGGGATAGATGCAGATATGGGCCAAAATAAAAATCAAAAGAAGAAAAGGGGAAGTGGGCTGCTAGAAGAGAATCAGCGACTGTTTGTTATACAATTGTTTATATTTTTTTCTATAATAAACTAATTATATAAAAAAGTATAATTAACCAACAAAAAAATATGATGATCATGCTATGGTTCGGGACTCAAAAGTTACGAGCTACGCGAGTGGGTTGGATCAACAAGCGAGACATGTACTTTGGTTCAAACGGTTCGGGTCGGTTCAACACAATTTGGATTTGGTTTTAGCTACACGTTTGCACACTATAAATTAAATAAATATAAATTTAATTTGTCGAATAAGATCATTATATAAATTGAGAGATAAATGCGAAACTAATGGTTTTTAGCTCAAGAATTCGGGTTATGACATCATCCCCAAGATGAAGGAAATTCTGTCCCGAAATTTGCAACCGGTCGCTAAAGAAGCTAGTTCGGTTAAGCGTTTTCACGGGGTGTCACAACTTCCCACTAAACTCCCACAAAATTTATCCGACCTTTTAACCAAAGCGTTAAGTAGAGATATTGTGAACAAGCCGACTGTAGGGATGGGATTAAAGTCTACATGAAATTTATCATGTTAGATACCCAATTCCCACCTAATATGACATTAGGTGTTGAATTCAATGTGGAAAACTTAACATATTGGAATAGATTGGAAGCATCATCCCAAGGTATGCGTTCAGACATGCAAGTTGAAGGAGGTTGAAGGTTATCTTCTTAATAGTTCTTTGAAAAATTGCATATGCAGGTATAAGCGTAAAGAGCTACGTATATGAGCATGAAGTTTAGTTGCTTCAAGAAACTAGGACTTGGCTTTGATATGTTCATTAAAGGATAAGACAAAGGTTAGTAAAAATAGTGTCAATAAAGAACATAAGAGTTTGTAAACTTGTGTGTATATTATCGTCATGTATTTATTATGAATAAAAAGGGTCCAATCCATAGAGACACCCTAATATTCAGATATTTGGAATGCGTAATATACTAATGTGAAATTCAATCATTGCGATATTTCATTTATGCATAAGTTTGTATGTTGGGAATTTTTTAAGTTAATATAGGATTTCGCTAAAATGGGGTAGGAATGTTAGATATTTTTAGTGTAATCGGGATTGACTTGGTGACCAGATTGAATTGTAATACACATCAAACAAGTTAGGAGGTGCGAGAGTGCACACTTGTTTGAGATATTATAATTTAAAATATTCAAGCATGGCCCGTAATTAAAGGGGGTTCCTTGGAGGCAACACCCCCTTGCCCGGGGGGGGGGGGGGGTTCGAGGGCAGCGCCCCTGGTAGGAAGGCCCAAGGGCGGCATCCTGTGGCTTGGGTCGAGCTAAATTTCAAGATAAAATTGCTTTATTAAAATTGCACCAGAAAAATAATTTTATGGAAATTCCTTATAATTTCAAAATAAAAATTGGAGCCTATTTGAAGCAATTTGAAATTAAATGGATAACTCATGGACCCTATCCGAGAAAACAAATTGTATTCAATTTTGGTCATTCTTTTGGTTCACACGAATTACACAACACACACATACTATGGTTCTTGTTCTCTAATTTTGAGTGTGTGAAAGCACCAGATCGACGATGAACATCAAACATTGCACTTGATTCAAGACATGAAGAACAATCATAAACAACAAAAGATAGAAAGATGTAGAAGATGAAACACTTTATTAATGAATCAACCATCACAGATTACAAACCGAAAGAGTATACATCATCTACAAGCTGGTTTAGAAATATGAACACACAATTGAGGAATAGCTAGGGTTTGTGAGAGGTTGCACGGATCTGATCACCCAGATCCATTCTCACTAAGATGAATGAATTTTATGGATTGATACCCAATTCTAACCTATACTCCCATATATATAGGTTGGGGCAAACCCTAAATCCTAAGCATACATCTCCACAAATTCAGACCATCATCCGACTTTGTATTGTTCGAATTTAATCAATAGAATCATACTATCCGAATTTAATCAATCACTTTGACTTGGCCTTTGACTTTGTCGAACAGAACTGATAAAGCACAGTTACCTGACGAGAGCTGCACTTACAGACTCCCCCTTAACTGTTGTTATCAGTTCCGTATTAGCATCGATAATCTTCAGTCACCGGATACTACGCTTACAGACCCCCCCTTGACTGATGATGTCATGCCTGCTTCCTATTTTAGCTGAGACTTGATCTTTCCGGCAGAGCATAACGATCTTTATTTAAATAAAAATTTAAATTTTTTCCAAATCAGTAATCAAATTACTGTGATCTTGAATTCAACCCGATCATTTTCATCTTTCTTCTCTTCTGTCTTTCTTCTTCCTCATTCTCTCTTTTCTTGTCTTCCTTAGCTTCATTGATTTTCTCCATTTCCAGATTCTCACTTAGAACTTCTGCCACCACAGTCAACTCTTCCACATTCGCCTCTTCGAACAAATCTCCAAACCCCTCTTCAACGATCTCAGCAATAAACGTTTGTGAAACAATAGCAGTAGTTGTTTCTTCCATTATAATCCCCTAATCATGTAGCTCACTAACAGTTTGAAGGGGTTGAACAATCATAGCATTATTAGCATTAAAAGTATGGTTATCAGATGAGGTTGTTGTTGAAGTGGTAGAAGTTATATTGGATGGGACTAGACTGTTGTTGGATCTTGCTGAGCTTCCTTGACTATTGCTGCCCTTTCTATTCTTTGGTTTTCGACATTATCTTGCATAATGACCATAGATGCCACAATTGTAGAATTTGACTTTGGTCATGTCAATTCCCATTCGTGCCTTTGTGTTACCACCAATGAAACTCTTTCCTGTTCACTGAAGAAATTTCTTTGCTCTTCTGACCAGTAACGCCATACATAATTGCAAATCGAGCTCTTCTAATTCATCTTGATCGATTTGATCATGATCTTCATCGAGAGTCATCGAGAGTCGATGGGTCGACTAATTTTCCAAGTGAGAAATTCTCGAATGCCGTCATGAAGGAAGCAAGAAGTGTCATATTTTCTTTTATGAGCTTAAGATAATGCGAGTCAATTTTAGGAACATTCAAGCTTGGTTCACTTGACCTAGTACTTGACGACGACGTTCCATGAGATATAGGAGTTCCACCAACGGTACTTGAACTATTGCTACCAACGACAAAGGCACTATGGTTTGCAGGATCTCCTTGAGAGGTTTCTGAAATGAAAGCAACACCTGAATTACTTCCCTTTTCAATTTGCTTTGCACGGTACAAAGCCGGATCTTGCAACTTCTCAAAATCAGAGTCTTGATCGTCTAAGGTCCATGCATAACCTTTCATCTTCTGGACTGCTTGATCAAGAGGCAATTCTTCATATTGAGCACTCTCTTTGATTAAGGCAGAAAACATATTCCACAGTTTTGGTAAACAATTCAGAAACTTTTCCACCTTTTCGAACTCAGTATACAATCTCGGTTGGCTTCGATCTAATTCACTCAACAAATGATAAAATATATTTACCAGATCATCCAATGATTCGCCTTTTATAGCTTCAAAGACTACGAATTGAGTTTTCAGTCGATCGAGTCTCCGTTTCTTGAATAACTCGTTTCCTTCGTATCTGTCGCTCAAACTGTCCCACAATTCCTTTGACGAGTTTTGGTTACTGAAAGTGTGTAAGATAGATTGTGGTTACGACATCGTAATCAAGGACATTGCCTTCTCTTCCCATTCGTAATACTTTCTTTCATCATTAGTTAACGCGAGATAACCTGTAATTGTCAAAGTTCGAGCAGGTTGCCCGCCAATACCTAACGTCATACATAACCACAGTCTTAAATCTTTTGCTTTGATGTATCGTTCAAATCGTATCTTCCATTCCAGATAATCAAACCCGTTCAACAACACGGGAGGTTTATCACTACTTCCAACCTCGTTGTTGTGTCTGATACTTTGGAAAACGGTGTTCAAATTGTTTGCCATCTTCACCGTGTCTTTGTTTCACAAACTGTTAACACTTACTGATGAAAACTCAACAAACCAACAAGTACTGACCAAACACTTTCAAAATCAACAAGTTCTTTCAAACACTCTCAACAAATCAACAAATGCAGACCAATATTGATTTGTTAAATACTGACAACTTCAATTCTCAAATGAATGCGAACACTGATGAAAATAAGTGCGGACAATTATGAGAAACCCTAAATGCAGACAGATTATAACACACAAGCGGATGATTAAAACCTAAGTGTTGATTGATATAAGTGCTGTCACACCCCGACCACGATAAAACAACAAATCATGGCGGAAACGTCGGGGAGTGTTGTAACAGAATCATTGTTTCATAACACATGGATTGAAGTTCTGTTTTATTGAATTAAATGTATTACATTACATTGGAAATTAAAAACAAAACATGAACAAATAGACTTTCATTGTTATTAAGTTACTAAGGCCTCGTCCATTCCTATGTGAGCATACACCAATATCATCATCAAATATCATCAATTATGGTACCTGAAACACATGTGAAAATACGTCAGCATAAAAATGTCGGCGAGTACATAGGTTTTATATGAGTGTCTGATTCATGGCACATTTATGTTTTGAAAAATATAACTTAAACACCTTTGTGAATTGATAATTAGAAAAACCAAGTTTTGTAAAATGTTTGTAATGTAAATTGAAATAGCTAATTCAAAACAGATTTATTTTATAAAACCTCGATACTATGAATCTTAACTCCAAAACATTTGTTTATATAAACCCAAATTGTAAATCGTTTTTGAAATAAAACTCGAATGTTATATATTGTTAGAAAAACCTTGTAATATAACTTTTGTTTTGATAACCTTGCCCAAGTGATCTAGATAACGCAACGATATATAATGTATTAAAAGCACTTATATATAGGAAGTACCAGCGGCGTATCCACCATGCTTTTAACACATTACACCCGCCCCGTTACCTAATCACTTCCCTAACCCAACGGTTCAAACAATACCAAACGGTTCACATAATCAAACAGTTACAAACGGTTCATATAAATCAGAAAGTTACAAACGATTCACATAATCAAACAGTTACAAACGGTTCACATAATCAAACAGTTACTAACGGTTCACATAAATCAAACAGTTCCAACGGGTCAAAAATGTAAAACAATGTGTCCATATGCTGAGTGAACATATGCAACAAAATATAATATACAAAAATCAATGTGCTAGCATGTTAACTGAACATACATAGCAAAACATAATGAAATCATGTACTATATATGTACTAATGAACATAACAAGCTTATGATATAAAATCATGAAAAGCACGAAAGTAACAAGTAGGCACATGTGTATCACCCCAAAATAGTTTGAAAAACAGTAAAAGAGGGGACTATGTACTCACTTGAGGATGCTTAGAAGTCTTGACTAACAACCAAACAATACTAGAGGGAACACGGAAATCAAACGTCACCTAATATAGGTAACTACGTTAATAAACGGACCTAAATCGAAGGATCGGATAAAATGAGGTTTCGTAAACCAAATGAGTGTAGGGACTCATGTAATATGCTTTAATAAAGCCTACATTCTAAAACGAAACCTAACCTAAGTGCTTACGGCCCATTACGACTCGTTAAGGTAGCTTACACCACTTTAACGCGTCGTTCGCGTAAAACGTGTTCGGACCGCCTAACTAGTCCTCTGACAAGTATTATATGTCTTAACATGTTTAATATTGTTTCCTAATCAGTTTAGATGCCAAAATTTATGTTACATATGCTTAAAATGAATTTATGCGTAAAAAGGGCATTTTGGTCATTTTCCTAAGGCATATAAATTACCTATCATACAACTAACTAAATGAAGTGACCATAATGTATAACCTCGGAAGGTTATTCCCTATACAACTATGGTCACAATAAATGCTAAGTCGGATCCTAATGATCGACCAAACGGGTCGGGTTCGAATGTCTAATTAGTGCTTATCTTACGTCCCTATATAAGCACTAAACTAAAAGTGACGAGTTAAACATGTTAAAACATGTTTAACGAAGTTAGAAAACAAGTTTGGTATCAAAACAAAGGGTCTTGATATCCAAGAGTAGTTTGGTTGCAAAATACGCAAGAATACACATTTTGACCGAAACTACCACTCGTCACTACACCTAAATAACGTGGTAATCAGTAGGTATAGTCACAAAGGACTATGAACATCGTGATTACGCTCACTTTGCGAAGTTCAAATGAACTTCGTGTTGACCATTGACTGGTCAAAGCAGAAAGTCAAACACTGTTTGACTTTCATGCTTAAAAACGCATAAAAGAACTAAAGAAGCTTACAAGAGGTCCAAGCTAGGAAGAACTTGATCTAAATACTCAGGTATGAAGCATAAAGCTTGAACTTAGAGTATAAAATTAGATCAAGGTGTGAGGAAAATGGAATGAGAGCTTGGGTATATATAGATTTCGGAGAACCGTTAGGATCGTTTCTCGCATTTCGTGCCTTAATCTTGACCCTCCATGTGGGCACAGGGTTTTGAAAACCATGGTAATACTTAAAACCATCAAATTGTAGTCCATAGAGTGCAAAACCTTGGGTTAAAACCATCAAAACCTAAAAAATGGACCAAGTTCAATGTATCTGCCAGAAATTTCAAAAATGGTCCCTGTACATGTAAAACTTGATTTTTTTGGCACTTATAAGCCCCAGTAACCCCATTTCAAGGTTCTAAAATAAAGTTAAAGTATAGGGAACTTGAAATGTGCTCAAAAATATATCGGATGTCGGTTTGTTTGGTCGTAACGAACGCAAAAACGATCCAAATTAAGCGACGAATGGAATTTTATCATGCTAATCACTAAAATAAAATATTTTAATGATTACATAAATTTTTGGGAGTCCGGATATATTCAGAACGTAAGAGATGCGCGAAAATGCAAACTTATGCACTTTTTGACGCTTTTAGTCCCTATTGATCAAAAAGTTTATTTTTGCGCACGAAACACCTCAAAGCCTATTTCTAAGCTATGTAAAGGATATTTAGGGCATATTTAACTTATGATCAAGTTCAGGAATGTTCGTCACAGTATGATTCGGCATACTTTCACCGTTTGTCGAAATTAGTCCATGTGATCGAATAAACTTGATTTCGGCATACCAAACCATCCAAAACTTATTTCTAAGTTATGTAAAGGTTATTTAAGGTATGTTAAGCCTATGTCACTCTTACGGAGTGTTTTTTTCATTAAACTGGTTATATTTACGCATCGGTTCGCGTATAACCTTCTAGAAAGCGATTTAAAGCTCGAAATCGAACAAGAATTGATGTGTGCACATGATACACATATTTACACAAATCATAAGTATGAAACACAATGTTTCATTGATTTGGTATTTGTTTGATGGTCGAAGAGGCACAGGTGTCACTGTCTCCTCTACTTTAGGAAATTTCGTCCCGAAATTTATTCGTAGGAGCCTGTCTGTGACTTTGTGTTAAATGACCACCAAAGATATGCAAGGCATAATCCTGTCATTTCCTCAACGTACATTCTTCAGAAACAAAAATGAACGAACAGAGTCAATTTTAACGGGTACTTCCTCAGAAATGGAAATGATGGAATAATCAAACGGAGATTCATTTCCTCAACGGACATTCTTCAGAAACGAAAATGATTGGACAGAGTCATTTTCAACAGGTGCTTCATCAGAAACGGAAATGTAGGGATAATCAAACGGAGATTCATTTCCTCAACGGACATTCTTCAGAAACGAAAATGAACGGACGGAGTCATTTTTAACAGGTGCTTCATCAGAAATGGAAATGAATGGACAATCAAACGGAGATTCATTTCCTCAACGGACATTCTTCAGAAACGGAAATGAACGGACGGAGTCATTTTCAACAGGTGCTTCATCAGAAACGAAAATGAAAGGACAATCAAACGGAGATTCATTTCCTCAACGGACATTCTTCAGAAATGAAAATGAACGGACGGAGTCATTTTCAACAGGTGCTTCATCAGAAATGGAAATGAATAGAATTAACTCAAAAGGATATTCATTTCCCTCAACGGACATCCTTCAGAAACAAAAATGAATGGACGGAGTCATTTTCAACAGGTGCTTCATCAGAAATAGGAATGAATAGAATTAACTCTAGACACATGACAAAACTTGTCGAGGTTTCTGTGCACTGAATTCCATAATTATGTATGCATCCATAATTACGTAATTCCTTGCACAGTCTGCACAGTGCATTTCATAATGTGTAGGGGAAGAAAAATCAAACCTGTGATGAGTGTGACTAGACTACCATAGAGTCCTTTTAATTAGATCAACAAATGATCTCTTTAAGTAGACCACCAAGAAGTCTTTTCAGCTATATCATCACATGACATTCCTAACCAGATTTTTGGATCAATCTGATTAACTAGACCACTGAAGGGGTCTAATTATGGAATAGTACTTTATAATCCAAGGGGTCTTAACTATTACGTAGAAGCCCATTAAGGATTTAAGGTAGTACCTTTGGATATCTTACTATGAATCCCTTATACGAAGATATGGAAGATTATACGAGGATTTGGATAACGAAAATTCGGATCACACACAAAAACATAAAAGAGAACATATAAGCACATAATCACATAATTGCTTAACTTGACCTTTAATTTGTTATCTTTGGACACAGATATTTAAAGCACACCAGGAATCCAATCCATGGATTTCATTTGGCACTTTAATCATCTTCAAGAATCTAATCATGAAGATACGGAGATCTTGATAGAAATTCAGCTTTGTCCTTATTGAATCGTAAGGTATGTATTAAATCATACAAAGAATTCAATTAAGGGCCCCGATGAATGATAATCATCCACAAGGATCTAATTACATGGATAGAAAGATCCTATATGGATTTTGGAATTTGTGTAACGAGAGGTGTTTTGAAACCTTGCACTAAACGTGTTTAAGTCGATACACAAGATAGAAAGTCCATGAGGTTGAGGTATTAGATATGCCAAGGCGAAATATGAAGCGGAATTTAGAAGTTGAGCAGCAGCAGAATTTACAACAGCTTTGCTTTGGATAGCAAAGCGGCACATGTTAACCAAATGTCCCTATCGTCCACCGTGGGTACATTTGAAACAGGGTATTTGATTCGGATGATGACGGTGGCATTGATTGCACCAAAAAGCGGTTCCCTTGTATGGCTTCATCCCTGAGGCGAGTCATGGTGATAGCTAAATCACCGGTCCTCTGGAGTACGACGCCTATTCGCTGGGTAATTGCAGCACCTAGTTCGGACATTCGAGTGTTGTTGCGATGAAGAGGCATCTTGAAGATAATGGAAGGCATAGGAGGAAACAAGCGAAAAATAATCAAAAGAGAATGACAACACATAAAAATTGTGATCATTTGTTTGTTACCTAAGGCAAATAAATGGGACGGTGACTAATCAAAGTAAACGGGTCATATTAATGTATCACTGAAGACATGCTTGCTTTTAAGTGAACACTCACCCCAAGAGTTCCCAGGTAAGAGTGACTGGTCCGATACTGCGGATTTGTATGAACACTCTAGCCTTAGACAGAAAACTCAGGGTACAGGCATTCACCCTTTCAGTTTGCACGTGTTCACATTATAAGACCCAAACGTTGTCGAGATTTTGAAAACTTTGAAGGTTCAAAACCATATAATAAAACATCCTAGAACAGATGATTGGTTTTCAAAGCGGATTCGGAATTTATGTTCTTATTGTGGTTGTCACCTAAGGATAAGTGACGGTATTGTTTTAAAACTAAACACAAGATAACTTGTGTTAGGGTCCTATGAAGGTTATAGACTAGGTCAAAGCATTACTAATAACCTAATTCCCTATAACCATGAGCTCTGATACCAACTTTTCTATCACACCCCGACCACGATAAAACAACAAATCGTGGCGGAAACGTCGGGGAGTGTTGTAACAGAATCATTGTTTCATAACACATGGATTGAAGTTTTGTTTTATTGAATTAAATGTATTACATTACATTGGAAATTAAAAACAAAACACGAACAAATAGACTTTCATTGTTATTAAGTTACTAAGGCCTCGTCCATTCCTATGTGAGCATACACCAATATCATCATCAAATATCACAAACTATGGTACCTGAAACACATGTGAAAATACGTCAGCATAAAAATGTCGGCGAGTACATAGGTTTTATAAGAGTGTCTGATTCATGGCTCGTTTATGTTTTGAAAAATAAAACTTAAACACCTTTGTGAATTGATAATTAGAAAAACCAAGTTTTGTAAAATGTTTGTAATATAAATTGAAATAACTAATTCAAAACAAATTTATTTTATAAAACCTCGCTACCATGAATCTTAACTCCAAAACATTTGTTTATATAAACCCAAATTGTAAATCGTTTTTGAAATAAAACTCGAATGTTATATATTGTTAAAAAACCTTGTAATATAACATTTGTTTTGATAACCTTGCCCAAGTGATCTAGATAACGCAACGATATATAATGTATTAAAAGCACTTATATATAGGAAGTACCAGCGGCGTATCCACCATGCTTTTAACACATTACACCCGCCCCGTTACCTAATCACATCCCTAACCCAACGGTTCAAACATTACCAAACGGTTCACATAATCAAATAGTTACAAACGGTTTATATAAATTAGACAGTTACAAACAGTTCACATAATCAAACAGTTACAAACGGTTCATATAATCAAACAGTTACTAACGGTTCACGTAAATCAAACAGTTCCAACGGGTCAAAAATGTAAAACAATGTGTCCATATACAGAGTGAACATATGCAACAAAATATAATATACAAAAATCAATGTGCTAGCATGTTAAGTGAACATACATAGCAAAACATAATGAAATCATGTACTATATATGTACTAATGAACATAACAAGCATATGATATAAAATCATGAAAAGCACGAAAGTAACAAGTAGGCACATGTGTATCACCCCAAAACAGTTTGAAAAACAGTAAAAGAAGGGACTATGTACTCACTTGAGGATGCTTAGAAGTCTTGACTAACAACCAAGTAAAACTAGAGGGATCACGGAAATCAAACGGCACCTAATATAGGTAATTACGTTAATAAACGGACCTAAATCGGAGGATCGGATAAAATGAGGTTTCGTAAACCAAATGAGGGTAGGGAGTCATGTAATATGGTTTAACAAAGCCTACATTATAAAAGGAAACCTAACCTAAGTGCTTACGACCCATTACGACTCGTTAAGGTAGCTTACGCCACTTTAACGCGTCGTACGCGTAAAACGCGTTCGGACCGCCTAACTAGTCCTATGATAAGTATTATATGCCTTAACATGTTTAATAATGTTGCCTAATCAGTTTAGATGCCAAAATTTAGGTTACATATGCTTAAAATGAATTTATGCGTAAAAAGGGCATTTTGGTCATTTTCCTAAGGCATATAAATTACCTATCATACAACTAACTAAAATAAGTGACCATAATGTATAACCTCGGAAGGTTATTCCCTATACAACTATGGTCACAATAAATGCTTGGTCGGATCCTAATGATCGACCAAACGGGTCGGGTTCGAAAGTCTAAGCGGTTGTTTAGACCGCTTATCTTACATCCCTATCTAAGCACTAAACTAAAAGTGACGAGTTAAACATGTTAAAACATGTTTAACAAATTTAGAAAACAATTTTGGTATCAAAACAAAGGGTCTTGATACCCAAGAGTAGTTTGGTTGCAAAATACGCAAGAATACGCATTTTGACCGAAACTATGACTCGTCACTACGCCTAAATAACGTGGTAATCAGTAGGTATAGCCACAAAGGACTATGAACATTGTGATTACGCTCATGTTGCGAAGTTCAAACGAACTTCGTGTTGACCATTGACTGGTCAAAGCAGAAAGTCAAACACTGTGTGACTTTCACGCTTAAAAACGCATAAAATAACGAAAGAAGGTTACAAGAGGTCCAAGCTAGGAAGAACTTGATCTAAATACTCAGGTATGAAGCATAAAGCTTCAACTTAGAGAATAAAATTAGATCAAGGTGTGAGGAAAATAGAGTGAGAGCTTGGGTATTTATAGATTTCGGAGAATCGTTAGGATCGTTTCTCGCATTTCGTGCCTTGATCTTGACCCTCCATGTGGGCACATGTTTTCAAAACCATGGGAATACTTAAAACCATCAAATTCCAGCCCATAGAGTGCAAAACATTGGGTTAAATCCATCAAAACCTCAAAAATGGACCAAGTTCAATGTATCTGCTAGAAATTTCAAAAATGGTCCCTATACTTGTAAAACTTGATTTTTTGGCACTTTTAAGCCCCGTTAACCCCATTTCAAGGCTCTAAATATAAATTTAAAGTATAGGGAACTTGAAATGTGCTCAAACATATCTCGGATGTCGGTTCGTTTGGTCGTACGGTTGCGTTGTTCGGTTAATTACGACGGAAGTCGTAACGAACGCAAAAACGATCCAAATTAAGCGACGAATGGAATTTTATCCTGCCAAGCACTAAAATAAAATATTTTAATGATTACATAAATTTTTGGGACTCCGGATATATTCAGAACGTAAGATATGAGCGAAAATGCAAACTTATGCACTTTTTGACGCTTTTAGTCCCTATTGATCAAAAAGTTTATTTTTGCGCACCAGACACCTCAAAGCCTATTTCTAAGCTATGTAAAGGATATTTAGGGCATATTTAACTTATGATCAAGTTCCGGAATGTTCGTCACAGTATGATTCGACAAACTTGTCACACCCCGACCACGTAAAACAACGAAACGTGGCGGAAACGTCGGGGAGTGTTGTAACAGAATTAATTGTTTCACAACCATGGAAATTAAAGTTACGTTTTATTTATCAATCAAGAGAGTTACATTGTCTTAAACAAGAAACAAATGGTACATAACATAATTTAACTAGTTCTTGCTTCGTTTTAAGTCACTAAGGCACAGATCCGCCTAAGTGTGTCTCGCTCATCCTATGCAACAGCTCCTGAAAACACATGTGAAAATAGGTACGTCAGCATAAAAATGTCTGTGAGATACATAGGTTTTGTGAAAGTAGGATTCATGACTTGAGTTTAAAGAAACTGTTTAAAAAGTAGCCATGAATCTTGTTGAGTGTTTCCTTTCATAAGTTATTTGAAAAGTGATAAATAAACCAAATGATATATATGTATAAAAGAATAATGTATGGTTAAGTGAATAACCATGTAAAATGAGTTTGTATAAGTTATGTTATTTGTAAAACGATGTTTATGTGAAGATTGTATTGTAGATGTAATATGTCTAAACTGAAATGGTTTAAATAACGCTACGATGTGTAATACCATAAAAGCACTTATATATAGGAAGTACTAGCGACGTATCCACCATATTTTTATCGTATTACACGTCGCCTCGTTACTTAAATCACTTACCCAAACAACCACCAAAATGTAATGTTTAACAATTGTAGAAATGGTTATGTATGGTCAAATACGGTTCACACGGTTCAACAGTTACAAACGGTTCACATACTCAAACGGTTACAACGGTTCACATAGTCAAATGGTTACAACGGTTCATATAGTCAAATGGTTACTACGGTTCACATAGTCAAATAGTTACAAACGGTTCAAAATGTAATACAATGTGTTCATATGCTGGATGAGCATATGCAACAAAATGTAATGAAAAACAATGTACTAAGTATGCTAAGTTAACATACAAAACAGAAAGGTCATGTAAATCTATGTGCTAGCATGCTCAGTCAACATACATAGCAGAAATGTAAAGTAAAACAATGTACTAAGTATGCTAAGTAAACATACATAGCAAAACAATGTAATGTAAATCATGTACTATAAATGTACTAATGAACATAGCAAGTATATGATGTGAAAACAGAAAAGCACGAAAGTAACAAGTTGGCACATGTGTTTCACCCCAAAACAGTTTGAAAACAGTAAAAGATGGGTCTATGTACTCACTTGAGATTGCTCAATAGTCCTAAGATAACCACCAAGCAAAGCTAGAAGATCACGGGAAATCAAACAGCACCTAATATAGGTAACTACGTTAATAAACCGGACCTAAATCGGAGGATCGGATAGAATGAGGGTTCGTAAACCAAATGAGTATGGAAAATCATGTAATATGGTTTAACAAAGCCTACATACTACAATGAAACCTAACCTAAGTGCTTACGACCCGTTTAGGTAGCTTATGCTACTTTAACGCGTCGTTCGCGTAAAACGCGTTCGGACGGCCTAACTAGTCCTATGACAAGTAAAATATGCCTTAACATGTCTAATATTGTTGCCAAATCAATTTAGATGTTAAAAGGTATGTTACATATGTTTAAAATGAATTTTGGCGTAAATAGGGCATTTTGATAATAAACCTGAGGCATATAAACTACCTATCATATAACTAACTAAACGTCGTGACCATAAGGTATAACCTCGGAAGGTTATTCCCTATATACTATGGTCACCTAATGTGTTTGGTCGGATCCTAATGATCGACCAAATGGGTCGGGTTCGAAAGTATAAGCGATTGTTTAGATCGCTTACCTTTACGACCCTAGACAAGCACAAAACTAAAAGTGACGAGCTAAGCATGTTAAAACATGCTTAACTAAGTTTGAAAATAGGTTTGGTATCAAGACAAAGGGTCTTGATACCCAAAAGTAGTTTGGTTACAAAACACGCAACAATACGCATTTTGGCCGAAACTACGACTCGTCACGGAGCCTAGATAACGTGGTAATCAGTAGGTATAGTCACTAAGGACTATAACCATCGTGATTACGCTCACGTTATGAAGTTCAAACGAACTTCGCATTGACCATAAACTGGTCAATGCAGAAAGTCAAACACAGTTTGACTTTAACTCTTAAAACACATAAAAAGAACGAAGGAATACTTACAAAGGGTCCCCGCAAGATTGATTTTTCCAAGTATTCTCAGGTATGAGGTGATGAAACACCCCAACTTATAGAAATCTCAGAAATCAAGTGGGTTTTGCAAGTGAATGGGATGGGTATTTATAGTGTTCGGAGAGCCGTTAAGATCATTTGTCGATATCTGAGCTTTGATCTCAACCTTACACTTGTTTACAATACCATGGTACATCAAAATGGCCCCCTATTCTCAGGAAATGCCATGTGCAAGGGTGTTAAGGGTGAATAACAGCTGTTAACAAGCTGTAAAACAAGTTTTGCTGATCTAGGACCTGCTTACGGACCGTAAGGCCCAGAACCATACGGTCCGTAAGGACCTTGCAGGTCTGATACTTTCATATTTGGCAGAACAAGCCCCTATGCATCCAAACTTGCTATTTGATGCATTTTTGACACGTTTAAGCCCCGTTAACCCCATTTCAAAGCTCTAAAATGAAGTTAAAGTATAGGGAACTTAAAATGTGCTCAAAAATATCTCGGATGTTGGTTCGTTTGGCCGTACGGTTGCGTTGTTCGGTTAATTACGGCGGAAATCGTAACGGACGCAAATACGGTCCAAATTGCGCGACGAGTGGATTTTTCTTGTGCCAAACACTAAAATAAAATATTTTAGTGCTTACATACATTTTTGGATGTCCGGATGTATTCAGAATGTAAGTTATGCGCGAAAATGCAAACTTATGCACTTTTTGACGCTTTTAGTCCCTGAATGACCCAAAAGTTTATTTTAGCACACCGAACCCCTCAAAGCCTATTTCTAAGCTATGTAAAGGATATTTATGGCATGTTTAACTTATGGTCATGTTCCGAAATGTCTGTTCTAGTACGAATCGTCATACTTTTGCAGTTTGTCGAAATTAGTCCCTGTAAGCGATTAAACTTGATTTCGCCACACCAAACCCTCCAAAACTTATTTCTAAGTTATGTAAAGGTTATTTAAGGTATGTTAAGTCTATTTCACTATTCTGGAGTGTTCGTGGCATTAAACTGGTTATATTTGCGCATCAGTGCGCGTATAACCTTCCAGAAAGCGATTTAAAGCTTGAAATCGAACAAGAATTGATATGTGCAAAAGATACACATATTTGCACAAATCCCAAGTATGAAATACAATATTTCATTGGTTTGGTATTCGTTTGATGGTCGCAGAGGCACAGGTGTCACAATACTTTCACAGTTTGTCAAAATTAGTCCCTATGATCGTATAAACTTGATTTCGGCATACCAAACAATCCAAAACTTATTTCTGAGTTATATAAAGGCTATTTAAGGTATGTTAAGCCTATGACACTATTCCGGAGTGTTTGTTTCATTAAACTGGTTATATTTACGCATCGATTCGCGTATAACCTTCTAGAAAGCGATTTAAAGCTCGAAATCGAACTTGATATGTGCACATGATACACATATTTACACAAATCCCAAGTATGAAACACAATGTTTCATTGATTTGGTATTTGTTTGATGGTCACAGAGGCACAGGTGTCACAAGTGTGGACAAGAATCTTATGTACTGATTGATATAAGTGCGGATGATTGAAACTTATAAGTTCGGACTAAAATAATTGATATGTGTGGACAGACTATTAAATCCTAAGTGCGGACAAGGCTAGCTAGACAAAGTCATGTGCGGACATGATTAAATTGATCAAGTGCGGACTGGAAATTAATAATAAGTGCGGACAGAGTACATTATCAATTAATTGCGGATGGAATATGATTTAAAGTGCAGAAAAGCCTTTCAAAGTATCTAAATGCGAACAATAAGGATTGATAAGTGCAGACTGAGCTTTTCATAATGTAAGTACGGACAATGTATGTTGACTAATGCGGACAGATCTTTTCTAACCAGTGCGCATAATGTTTTAAACTATAAATGCATATGGACTTGAAGTAAATGCGGACATGACTTGTAGAGAATAAGTGCAGACTGATTGTTTCTTTTAAATGCAGGCAAGATGATACCTTATGTGCTCTAAATGCGGACACTGAAATGAACTACAAATGCGGACAAACTTGAATATCACAAATGCGGACAATAACTTATGATTTTCACAAGTGCTGACAAGTGAAAACCACAAGTACTGACAAGCTCTCTGAATTTATTTCCCAAGTGTGACTGCACACTAGGTTATCAATAACTTCAGAGGAACAAATATGGACAATCAACAATCCCAAAATAGATATGAAGACAAATGATTGCTTACCTCAGCAATCTTCTTCAAAAACCTAGAGAATTTGAAGAAAACTTTTAGATCTGACACAATCTGAGCACAAAATCAAATCAAGCATAAACACTCACAAACAAAACCTAATCACCATCCATCAAGCAAAATCAAGAAACACATGAAGAATCCATGAAAATCATGAGAAAAGTGTGAGAAAACCCCATAAACTTGAAAACCCACTAGAATGAACAAAAAACGAACAAAATCTAACCTCCAACACGAAGTCTACAGCGGTAAGAGCACTCTTTATATAGAGCCTGCTCTGATACCATCTGTAAGCACAATATCCGGTGATTGAAGATTATCGATGCCAATACAGAACTGATGGCAACAGTTAAGGGGGAGTCTGTAAGTGCAACTCTCATCGGGTAACTGTGCTTCATCAGTTATGTTCGACAAAGTCAAAGGCCAAGTCAAAGTGATTGATTAAATTCAAATAGTATGAGTCTATTGATTAAATGCGAACAGAAGGAACAATTATGTGCGGACAAGGAAGATTACGTTTATGTGCGGACACAATAAACACTACAATCTTTAAGTGCGGACTAGGGTTTTTTTTGCAAACTAAGTATGGACAGCTTGTTTATATGTATAACAAATACGGATGGATGATTGTGTAAATACGGACATCAACTTCAAACTATAAGGTCAGACCACTATTAACTTCTCAAAATATTAAGTTCGGACATCAGAAAAGTCCCAAATACGGACCAACAAACTTTGATCTTTAAGTTCGGGCAGTGTAAATTCTCAAAAAACTAAGTTTAAGTGTGGATGGGTATTTTATTGTGTTTCCACAAATACTGAAGAGTGTGACTACACACTAGTCATCAGAATAACAAATACGGACAGTAATGCTTCCAACACTTAATTAAGTACGCACAATACCTTTTTCAGTTCTTTTCACCTTCTTTGTTAAAGCTTTCGCCTTTCACAAAGTTGGTTTTTGAAATGTTTTGAACATTTATTTTACCTTTGTTTTTAGGTTTTGGTTTTTGAACATTCTGAACTTGATTTAAGGCTTCCAAAATCTTTGAGTTAATCAAATTTTCAATTTTGCTCAAATCAATTTCATTTTTTAGCATCACTCGAACTCTTTTGTTATGATTCCGATTACGATTCCGATTCCGATTCAGACTCTTCCTCACTCAAAGGATCAACAATCAATGGAGCAGTTGGAATGAAATCTGCAATTTCAGGATCAATCGAAGGTGTCGATATATAGGTGTGGTTAATAGGAAGTAAAACCTTCTTGCAACCAACACCAAACATCTTATCTTCTGAATCTTCGAGATAAAGGTTCTTTATGCAAAAAATCATCACATCTGATGAACTTTCGAATTTCTCAAGTTTTCGCTGCAGATCAAGAATAGAGTTATCTTTGTCTAAAATCATTTGGTTCTTTTCTAAAACTTTGTTTTGACACGTTTCAAGTTCAACTTTTAAATCTTGATTCTTAATCATCGTTTGAGCAAGTTGTCTCTCAAACTCAGATATGTCCTTTTCAAGGCAAACACCTGACTTCTATGTTCTTTCTCAGTCCTCGAAAGTGCGACAATTAACTCTCTAGATTTATCCAGATCAGTAATCAAATTACTGTTATGGAGTGCGTATCTATCACACTAAGCTACAAAGTTTACGCATCTAGCACATCTTTTATAAGCAGGTTTAGATTGTACCTCAATGTTAGCCATGAAAGCTTGATCCGAGCTTTCTACTTTTCTTGCTTTTATCTTTGCCACTTCTTCATCAGCAAAGCGTTGCATTTCTTCAGCTGCGATCTTGAATTAAAACCGATCATTTTCATCAATCTTGAAATTACTCTTTACCCATCAAAAGAATTACGGTTAGGTTTGAAGGTTATGGTTTCAAGCGATATTCTTACATTTAGTTGTAGGCTGGTTCGCGTTAACTTGATTCGGGAGTAGTTTGATGGGGAGGATCTACAGTGTTTGATGTTAGATGCTTCAAGTTTCACAAGGTGGCCATTCAAGTGATCATCAGCAAGTCTTTAATAA
Source organism: Helianthus tuberosus (assembly GCA_030545235.1). Classification (NCBI taxonomy): domain Eukaryota; kingdom Viridiplantae; phylum Streptophyta; class Magnoliopsida; order Asterales; family Asteraceae; genus Helianthus; species Helianthus tuberosus. The sequence continues at coordinate 26,925,344 of CM060378.1, forward strand.
GAAGGATTGAAGATCGCTGTGCTCTGCCAGAAAGATCAAGTCTCAGCCAAAATAGGAAGCAAACATGACATCATCAGTTAAGGGGAAGTCTGTAACCGCAGTATCCGGTGACTGAAGATTATCGATGCCAATACAAAACTAACAGCAATAGTTAAGGGGGAGTCTGTAAGTGCAGCTCTCGTCGAGTAACTGTACTTTATTAGTTCTGTTTGATAAAGTCAAAGGCCAAGTCATAGAGATTGATTAAATTCAGATAGTATGAGTCTATTGATTAAATTCGGACAATATAAAGTCGGATGGGGGTCTGAATTTGTGGAGATGTATGCTTAGGCTTTAGGGTTTGCCCCAGCCTATATATATGGGAGTATAGGTTAGAATTGGGCATCAATCCATCACATTCATTCATCTCAGTGAGAATAATGGATCTGGGTGATTAGCTTCGTGCAACCTCTCACAAACCCTAGCTATTCCTCAATAGTGTGTGCACATTTCTAGAAAGAGAATGACTATGTGTTAGTGAGAGAAAGCTTGGTTTAGATCTTTGTGATCTAAACCAGCTTGTAGATGATGTATACTCTTTCATCATCAGTCAAGGGGAAGTCTGTAAGCGCAGTATCCGGTGACTGAAGATTATCGATGCCAATACAAAACTGACAGCAATAGTTAAGGGGGAGTCTGTAAGTGCAGCTCTCGTCAGGTAACTGTACTTTATCAGTTCTGTTCGATAAAGTCAAAGGCAAAGTCATAGAGATTGAATAAATCGGATAGTATGAGTCTATTGATTAAATTCGGACAATATAAAGTCGGATGGGGGTCCGAATTTGTGGAGATGTATGCTCAGGATTTAGGGTTTGCCCCAGCCTATATATATGGGAGTATAGGTTAGAATTGGGCATCAATCCATCACATTCATTCATCTCAGTGAGAATAATGGATCTGGGTGATCAGCTTCGTGTAACCTCTCACAAACCCTAGCTATTCCTCAATAGTGTGTGCACATTTCTAGAAAGAGAATGACTATGTGTTAGTGAGAGAAAGCTCGGTTTAGATCTTTGTGATCTAAACCAGTTTGTAGATGATGTATACTCTTTCGGTTTGTAATCTGTGATGACTGATTCATTAATAAAGAGTTTAATCTTCTACATCTTTCTATCTTTTATGGTTTTTATTACTCTGATACCATTGTGAAAGCACCGGATCGATGACGAACATCAAACATTGCATTTGATTCAAGACATGAAGAACAATCATAAATAACAAAAGATAGAAATATGTAGAAGATGAAACACTTTATTAATGAATCAGTCATCACAGATTACAAACCGAAAGAGTATACATCATCTACAAGCTGGTTTAGATCACAAAGATCTAAACCGAGCTTTCTCTCACTAACACATAGTAACTCTCTCTCTCTCTCTCTCTAGAAATGTGCACACACTATTGAGGAATAGCTAGGGTTTGTGAGAGGTTGCACAAACAGAATGGAGTTCCTTGTCTGTAACTCAAGAAAGTGCATCTCCTTCTCTGCCATTCCTACTTTATTGATAGCTATAACCTATTAAGAAGGTAGGTTCAGTCCAGGAGGCTAGTTTGAAATGAAACCCGGACTCGCTGAGGTTCACACACCTTTCTTTATGAAATTACACAGCAAGCTTCCAGCTTGGTACTAATACCTCTAGAGTATAGAGGGGCTATGGAGAGGCGCGCAACTGTGCTTCCTCGCTTCGCCAATAAAATGATTCCTGGTTGAAGGGCGCGCTACAGGCCTACGCTTGTTCCTGCGCGAGAATTTCCGGCTTTTTGGCCGTATCTTGCTCCTTTCTTTCGCCTCAGTAGTGAGCGCTACTAGATCTGATTCAACTGAATAGGGGACTTGGATATGCTCTTGCTCCCGGCAGATATGCTGGGCGAGATAGTGAAAAAGGGGAAAGTAGAGTCCCCTATAAACGTACAGGCAACCACTGCTACCTGTGCTGCTTTGTTCGTATAGATGTGATGATCTCCTACCTCGGCTGGAACTTGCCTCTGCTTAGGGTATGAAGCCCCCAAATCTAGGCGAGGTGATGGCGGGTAGAATGAATGTGATCACCCAGATCCATTCTCACTGAGAAGAATGAATGTGATGGATTGATGCCCAATTCTAACCTATAGTCCCATATATATAGGCTGGGGCAAACCCTAAATCCTGAGCATACATCTCCACAAATTCGGACCCCCATCCGACTTTATATTGCTCGAATTTAATCAGTAGACTCATACTATCCGAATTTAATCAATCACTTTGACTTGGCCTTTGACTTTATCGAACAGAACTGATAAAGCACAGTTACCCGACGAGAGCTGCACTTATAGAGTGTATCTGATTAAATTATTTGGAAGAACCACCAAATTAATTTGATCTGAAAGTGAAATCACGCTTCTCAAATCATCCTTTGTTTTCCTATTTTCCCAACATTCAACACGCATTTTGAAGGTGCTTAAAACTTGAAGTAACATTAGTAGGAGTCAATCCCTTGATCTTAAAACTTGAAGGTGCTAAGCGCCTACCATGCATTTTTGCCGAATTCCTAAATATAAAATAGAGTTAAATGTCATTTTAGTCCCAGTGGTTTGGGCCATTTTGCCAGTTTAGTCCAAAGGTTTCATTTTTAACCTGTGGGTCCAAAAAGGTTTCACAGTTGCCATTTTAGTCCACTGGGTTAACTTCATCCATTTTTTCTGTTAACCAGAAGGCCATTTCGGTCATTTTAAATGGCTGAATTGCCCTTTTAGTTAACAAAATTACATACAAAATGACCAAATTGGCCTTCTCGTTAACAGAAAAAATGGATGAAGTTAACCAAGTGGACTAAAATGGCAACTGTGAAACCTTTTTGGACCCACAGGTTAAAAATTAAACCTTTGGACTAAACTGGCAAAATGGCCCAAACCACAGGGACTAAAATGACATTTAACTCTATAAAATATAATTAGCCAATGATTTATTCATTTTTATTGAACTTTTAGCTTTTCTAATAACATATTTTGGTTTAAAAAATATTAGCATGTTAAGATCTAATAATCAAACTACATAACGCATGCATCAGTTAAAGTATATTTGTATCGTTCAGAGTGGATCAAGAATTCTTGGATGTAGTAAAACTAAAATAGATCAATTTGATTTGCACAAGAAGTCATATTCTTTAAAAGAATTAATAATAAGATCTCTGTAGATATGATTCTCTTACTTATTCGCTTTCTTATTCCTTTGATTGATTAACTTTATAACTATGATATTCTAAAACAGATTTTGGTCAACTTCAAGCACTTAAGAATTGATATTTCTTGGATACGATTGGACTTACTAGCTAATGTGATTTCTGTGTATAAAATATACACAAAAAGTTGAAAAAAATTCCTTTATGATTTTAAATTGGTTATGGTATTTTAAGTCCAAATTAATATGATTTCATTAATAATAAGTGCACTTTACATCAATATCGCAGGTAAGCGAGCAACAAGCTGCGTCGCTACCCATTTCTGAATAGCAAACCCTAGCCTATTAAAGACAAACCCCTGCCCCCCCGTTGATGAGCAACTGTTATGGACAACCTTTTGGACCCTAGTCAACAAACGGATAGCTTCTGAAGCTAGGGAGCCAAAGGTGTCGAAGGCGAAGGGGACAAATGCATATTGTAAAACGAATTAAAAGAATATTTATATCTATCTTGTATTACAATAATATTTATATCTATAATAAGTATAACAATATATGAGGAGAACAAAAAGATAATTTTGTAAAAGTTTTAAGAGTTTAAAATACAACTTTAAAACGCATATTACAATCTTTTAAAACATACTGTTAGCTTTTAAACCAACTATCCTACGTTTTTTTAAGGCTTTAGTTATCCACACATCCTCCTCAATTTATCCACACATCCCCTAACCCTATACACCCCTCATTGACTTATACGTCAGAAAATTGACCCACCTGATAAGCCTCTCATTGCCCTATACGTTTACTTTTTGGTTACTTTTTCACACATCATATTAATTGTCAATTATTGGGTGTCAGCTAATGATTGCCCAATCATTGGCACTTTTATGTGGAATAAATTTAAAAAACTTTATATATATTTTTTAAATTGTTGTTAAAATAAAAATTAATATAAACATTTATATTTATTATTATTTATTGTTATAAAAGGAAGGTATATAAATGTCATTTTTTATTTAATATATTTAGAAAAATGGCAACATTTTTATTGATTAATTATTATTATAAAACGTCAACATTTTCATTAATTAGTATTATAAAACTTCTACATTTTTTATCAAGTGTTAGCATAAAATGTCAACATTTTTTTTAATTAGTATTATAAAACGTCAACATTTTTTTTAATTAGTATTATAAAACTTCTACATTTTTTTATCAAGTGTTAGTATAAAACGTCAACATTTTTTTAAATAGTATTATAAAACTTCTATATTTTTTTATGAAGTGTTATTATAAAACGTCAAATTCTCTATAACCCATAACGCAAATGTAAGTGAACATTGTTTGATAAAATAACACAAAACACAACACTTTCATACAAAATGTAATACAATACATAGCCGAAACCCTAAACCCTAAACCCTACACACTAAATCGCTAACTATTACATACTAGTAAATGAAGCCGCGCGTTGCAGCGGCGCTTTGAACATCGTTGTGTTTCTTAATCACATATATCCAAAATTAGACGAGCGAAACACTTTAAAAGCTATTAATAAGTAATTTTACAATTTCTGGTTTAAACTTTATTTAAATAAAGTATCAAAACTTAAAATCCACATTGATTCATCACAAATGTTACAGTAGCACTTATGCAAAAATGAAAGTTTATGATCAAGAATTATACCTTGACTTTCACCCTCCTCAACTACATAGAGAAAGCATCATTCAAATTATCGTCTTCCCATTATTGTGTTACTCCCTTCTTTCTTCACATCCCACTCTGCAAGTTTGATATCATTATTATAACCATCACCGGGACACATTTGATCTATAAACATCTCCAGTTCCTTTTTGCCACTGATTCTGCGTTTGAAGCTAAAACATACAACATGACATTAAAGATGAATCGGAATACCTTAAAATGTTTTATAGAGTTCAAACAATAGACTGGTTATTAATAAATAATTAAATACACAATTGCATCCTACTTCTAATTGTCAAGTTGGAATGAAATTGTTTCGCCACTAAAAAGCAAACCGGATATTAACGAACTACACATACGTTACAACTCTAGTACTCCTATAGTCACGCAAAACAAAGATCTACAATAGTTCAATTGTTAATCAATCCACACAATCACATGCTTTGGTGTAATACGATGCAATTAATCGACAGAATATGTTAATCGTTAGCGAAATATAAGAGCGCATTGATGAATCAACGAATCATTGATGTTAATAAACTGAATGAAGATGGAGATACCTTAATTGCCGGAGATGGTGAGTAGGGTTCCGCGTTCCAATAGGATGATGTGGTGGCGATGGGGATACAATAACCGATCGGAATCGTAGTTCCAGTTTGCGACGTGACCCTAACTGTGCGGCCGTTGCAGGTAGTCGGGGACCTCGACATGAAGCCAAATCGGTTGTAGGATACTGTACCACCGAATCGACATCACTGATGGAACGCTCATCCTCCGGACAGCGAGGTATGGATGTACCCGCCGACGTTTCGCGTGGTCTCCGCCGTAAGGATTGGTGGCCGGCCCGTAAGTATCTCTCTCTCTCTCTTTACAATACTCTCTTCTCTCTCTTACTCCCGTTTTTTCCCTGTAAGCCACCCTCTTCCATAAAGTATACATGGCAAAACCGTAATTTACATCTTTATTTTGTCCAATAAATTGACTGTTCCTAAGGATCAACATAAATTGTTATATATAGAAATTATTACTTAGATTCACACGAACCCATTGTGTATCTGAATCAGGTTCTCAAACAAACCGTGAAATCGAACAGTTTCTTCGTACAACTGTGGCTAATGGAAATGCATGAAAAATATGATGAAGAAGTTGATTCTCGATTTGATGAACCTGTTCTTATGACAAACCCATCATCAATTGAGATTTTAAATACAAGGCAATGTCGTGAGTTGGGAATAGAATCGGTTAGTTCATCACGCGTTTGAACCGGATTTTAAACCGGACGGAATCTACGAAGAAACTGTTCGATTTCACGGTTTGTTTGAGAACCTGATTCAGATACACAACGGTCTCTTTGCTTCGTCCACTAGAACTATTTGTGTATGCATTCTTTTGGTTGTTAACTACCAAAAGAATGCATACACAAATAGTTCTAGTGGACGAAGCAAAGAGACCGTTGTGTATCTGAATCAGGTTCTCAAACAAACCGTGAAATCGAACAGTTTCTTCGTAGATTCCGTCCAGTTTAAAAGTCGGTTCAGACGTGTGATGGTATATGGTGGTCACGGAACTACCGGGCGTCGGTAGATGCCGGTGACGGAACTACCGCGCGTCGGTAGATGCTATCAAGAGTGCACCCGAAATCGACAATATGAGAGTTCCGTGCTATTTGCACGGTAACATCTGACAATGTCGGAGTTCCGGGTGACTTGGCAATTGATGTTGGATGATGCATCCCCCACCGCCAAGCACCTCACCCTAGACCGACGTCCCAACGCATGAATCTGAAATATGAACGCAGTGCACTTCTCCATAAGAATTACGTTTCCACCACCGTCAAAACACCGACTTTCGATATCCTGTTAAAAACATAGAATTATAGTGTTAGACTCGATATTAGAAATTATATTGTAAAATATAATAAACAAACACCACCACCACCACCACCACAGCCGACCACCCACCACCACCATAGCCGACCACCCACTACCACCACAGCCGACCACCACCACCAGCCGGACGCCCACCACCGCCCACCCACAACCTAACCACCACCAAAACCACCATCCCAACTACCACCACCAACACAACCTACCACCCTCAACCACCTCAACAACCACCACAGCCTACCACCCACAACACAACACCACCTCACCACCGTCAACCACCACAACCTACCATCTCAACCACCACAACCCACCACCTCACCACCGTCAACCTTAACAAACCAACAACACATCCCACCACCCACAAACACCACAGGCTACCACCCACAACACAACACCACCACAGCCACCACCGTTAACCACCTCAACCACCATAGCCCACCACCTCACTACCGTCAATCTTAACAAACGAACACCACATCCTACCACCCACAAACACCACAGCCTACCACCGACTACACAACACCACCACCACCGTCAACCACCACCCACAAACACCACAGCCCACCACCCATAAAACAACACAACCACAACCGTCAACCACAAAAAACCCACCACCCCACCACCCCAACACCAATATACCCGACCAAAATAAACCACAAAAATTAGAGAAAAATGAATATTAAACATAAAAATACGGAATACGAACTAACCTTAAATACTTCGAGCGTATGAAGCGTTACGAGAGCGGTAACAATACGAGAGACAAAGAATCCGTGCGTGTGTGTGTACTTCCGGATTTTCATCGTGTGGTCCAACCTGGTCCAACGTTGGTCTCGTGTGGTCCAAGACCTTTTTAGGGATATAGTTGGGTGTATATCCGTCAAAATCAGAATCCTTGGTAAATAAGTCAAACAAAACGCGTATGTATTTACTTTTTCTGAAAAGGTGTCAGCGTATACGACCGTATAGGTCAATGTGAGGAATATACACCACCTAACATTTTGTTATACGAACCTCATAGCACTATATGAGGCATATGTATTTACTTTTTCTGAAAAAGTGGTTAGATTTTGTACTTTATACGCATCTCATTGTGCAATGAGCGGCGTATTGAGTCTATTTTTTCTAAACAAATACTATTACGTACGAGAAAGTGTAATCCGTATCCATCTTTACATTCACATTGGTTATTTGTAGATGTGGAAGACAAGCTGGGATAAAAACATCTTGGACGGATATTAATCCCCACTACAAGAAAAATGACCATTTGGGACTAAATTATGAGGGACTGATCTATCAGTCTCGGATACATAGTATCCGGGACTAATTTATTAGTTACTAATTGTATCAGAGACTGATTTTTTTGTGACTGATGTCCGTGACTAATAATCAGTCCTTAATACTTGGACAACTTATCTAATACTGAATTTTAGTCACAAATATGTTTGTCTAAAAATAAATTTTGGGGGGAAACTTATTGGTTACTGAAATTCAGTCCTAAATAACAGACCACATTAAAAAAAATGGCGCCATTTTATTGGTCACTAATATTCAATCACTAATATATTGACACCGAGGGACTAAACTATGAGGGACTAATTTATCAGTCTCGGATACGTAGTATTTGGGACTAATTTATTAGTTACTAATTGTATTAGAGGTTGATTTTTTTGTGACTGATGTCCGTGACTGAATTTTAGTCACAAATATGTTTGTCTAAAAATAAATTTTGGGGGAAACTTATTGGTTACTGAAATTCAGTCCTAAATAACTGACCCCATTAATAAAAATGGCGCCATTTTATTGGTCACTAATATTCAATCACTAATATATTGACACCGAGGGACTAATCTATCAGTCTTGGATACGTAGTATCTGGGACTAATTTATTAGTTACTAATTGTATTAGAGGTTGATTTTTTTGTGACTGATGTCCGTGACTGAATTTTAGTCACAAATATGTTTGTGTAAAAATAAATTTTGGGGGGAAACTTATTGGTTACTGAAATTCAGTCCTAAATAACTGACCCCATTAATAAAAATGGCGCCATTTTATTGGTCACTAATATTCAGTCACTAATATATTGACACCGAGGGACTAAACTATGAGGGACTAATCTATCAGTCTCGGATACGTAGTATCTGGGACTAATTTATTAGTTACTAATTGTATTAGAGGTTGATTTTTTTGTGACTGATGTCCGTGACTGAATTTTAGTCACAAATATGTTTGTCTAAAAATAAATTTTGGGGGGAAACTTATTGGTTACTGAAATTCAGTCCTAAATAACAGACCCCATTAATAAAAATGGTGCCATTTTATTGGTCACTAATATTCAGTCACTAATATATTGACACCGAGGGACTAAACTATGAGGGACTAATCTATCAGTCTCGGATACGTAGTATCTGGGACTAATTTATTAGTTACTAATTGTATTAGAGATTGATTTTTTTGTGACTGATGTCCGTGACTGATTTAACTAAATAAGACTAACCCAGTTAAAAATTACAAAAGGATTTCTATTAAAAAGACTAACCTAGTTAGTCTTTTCAGTTAACTACTTCAGGGGCTGATTTGGTTATTTTTAAAAGTATTTTAACCTTATATTCTAGCCGAGTTAATGGATTTGTAAAGGTTCCTTATTAAACAACTAACTTAGTTAATATACCCAGTTAACTATTACAGGGACTATTTAGGTAAATGTGGAACCACAGGGGCCAAAGTGTAAATTTTTGTTAAAATGAATAAAAAGGTTCGAATCGGTCACCAACAAGACTCGAACCCGCGCCCCTCGAACACACACACATGCATAACCGGCTGGACTACCACCATCGTTGTTCATATCTCAGATTTATGTTATATATATATATATATATATATATATATATATATATATATATATATATATATATATATATATTTAAACCTGCATATCCGCGCTGTTGACCGGACTTCGACAAACCCCGATGTTAATGGGTTATTTGATCAATGTCGTTGCACGCCTATTCTCTGCACCTCAAAAGCAACTTCCCACGCGCATGGATATTCTTGTTGACCAATCATATTATTTCTTTATGACGATGTCTCAAACTGGAAGCAATGATTAGTAAGCAACCATCTTGCATAACCCATCTAAACTGCATTTGCATAAAATTAACTTATATATCAATTATGTAATCGGTTTCAATTAATGGTCAATAACACAAATTTGTTACTCCTCAAGTCTATTTTCTTTACATATGGAATATTTATACTTAATCAAATTTGTTACCCAAACCCTTTCTTAGCAAAAATCATAAATCTCTCAAAAAAAAGATTTGTTTTTTGTTAAAATAAAACAAAATGGGTGAATTAAAAAAAGCAATATTCTAGCACTAACTGATTGGTCTATTCAAACTCACACGGATCGCCATGCTATCACCGTCATCCGTTGATCAAAACCAATCCAACGGCCACAAAACCCTACAACACTTAAACAGACAACACCCCCTATCTCCTCACCTCTCTCTCGGTCATCTCCCCCCTCTACCTTCTCTGCATTTTCATCTTGAAGAAACCCTAACTTCCTTTCACCTTCACCCTCTCATCTCTTTAAACTCCGATTACCGGAGTGAATTCCGGCGGCCGCACCCCATCGCCGATGATCGGCTGGACACACTCACTCACCCACCGTCCTCCTTCTCCATAACACCCCAACTCCCACCTATCACCCACACTTACCCACCGTACACGGACCCTTCAGAAATCAGGAGAGCCGCCATGTGCGGTGGCGAAATCAGAAAACGAGAGAGGAGAGAGAGAACATAGCGGAGGAGAGAGAGGGGAATCAGAAAGAGAGAGCAGTGAGAGGAACGGGACACGGGCGCGAAAACTGGTGACGGTAGAGCCGTCACGACGGCAGCGGTGGCACTTTTGATTCCAACGGTTTCACGGTAACCCCCCCCAATCTGTTTGCTTCTATTTTTTTTATTAAAGTTCGATGATGATGTTGGTGATGTTATGTTGAAGATGATGATAATGCCGCTGTTGTTATCGATGCTGGTGGCCGACACCACTGCCGGCGATGAAGACAGAGGCGATGATGATGGCTTGAGTTCGTTCGGGTATGAGTTCTTGCTTCGATTCAAGTCCAATTTGATTCCTTGCTCCACGGTTCGCACAACTTCAATGCTTTATCAACTTTTGGGCATCAAAGAAGAATAAATTTAAAATACCACCTTTTTAGTTTTAATTTTAGTTTTTTTTTGTCGACTATTTTTGAGCTAATCATCTTGGATTTGCAGGGCAGATTGCGATTCCTAGAGCCAAAGATGGGGCAAGATTTCATCTAAAGTACAATAGGGCATCTTCAAGAGGTGAAAGGAGGGCACGCGTCATTTGAGGGCAGTGGTGGGTTGTTCAAATATGCAACAGAGATCTAGGGAAAGAGAGAGAGAGAGAGAGAGCGATGAAAGAGATGAGAAAGAGTGACGGTTGACGGCCTAATTAGGTTCTTTAATTTTGTTCCAGGTTGGGAGAGGCAAAGCGATATACACGGATGAGGATATTGATGGGATACATGAAGGGTGTTTGAGTTATAGGGCTGCGTTTGTTTTTAAGTGACTATTTTAGATGTCAAATTATGTACGCCAAACAATATTTTTTGTTAACTTAAGATATTTGTATTATTTTTGACGTATGACTATGAAATGAATTGTTTTGTTATGTGTATTTTGTTATGATATGGATTTATATATTGTTTTGGTTCTATTAGGAAAATTAGAAAGTCTACCAATAAAAAAAAAAAATTAAACCAGGCGTGTCATTAAAGCCGTGTCATTAAACAACTGATTTTCAGTTGCTAAAGTTATGATTTGGGGACTGAAATATCATAGTATTTGAGACTAATTTGCAGTCACCAAAGACATGTATCGGGGACTGAAATGACGTGGTAACGGGGGACAAATTGAGGACTGAAATTTTTTGTATCAGAGACTAACCGTTAGTCACTGTTGGTGTCATACAATCGGGACCGATTTTCAGTTACTAAAAACATTATCTAGTACTAGGTATCTGGGACAGGCTGGGGACTGGAAAATCAGTCCTTGATAAACATTAGGGACTGATTTTTATGTATCAAATACTGATTTTTTAGTCTCTAATACTCATTTTTTTTATGTATCAAGGACTGATTTTCAGTCACCGACGAAATGTATTCGAGACTGAAATGATGTTGTACCACAACGTATATTAAGGACTGATTTTATATGTATAGGAGACTGAATATCAGTCTCTATTGGTGTCATACAATCGGGACTGAAATTTAGTTACTAATGAAAGTATCTAGGACTAGACAATTAGGACTGGCTCGGGACTGGCAAAATCAGTCCCTAATAACCATTAGGGACTGATTTAGGAGTTTTAGAGACTGATTTTTCAGTCTCAGATTGCGATCTTTTTTGTAGTGCCCGGGCGTCAAATTTACACCTGCTCTCAATTGGTATGTACTTTAAGCACTACTACCTCCGTCCCATTAAAATTGTCATATTTTGAATTTTCAAAGTCTTTATTTATAAACTTTGACCTTAAATAATTTTGTTTGTGTTAGATAATACTTGATGAAAGTTATATCATTTGCGTGTGTTTTACAAGTGTTTTTATCGGGTTAATTTTCATTAAGTTTTATATAACACAAAACATCGATAGTTAAAGTCAAAGTTTATAAATAAATACTTTGAAAATTCAAAATATGACACTTTTAATGGGACATACTTTTTACACTTAGAAACACTAATTCGCCTTCGGTTTCAGCGTTCTCGGTGCAAATTCTTTGTGTGGATCGACCCTCCCATGTGTCCTCGGGCAGTTCAAGTCATCTGAGGTTTGCTGGATACGAAAGCAGTACTTGAAGACGAAGTCAAGCATTTGAAAGAGGAGGTTCGAATGTATAAAGAGCAAGTGGCAGAAATGGAAAATAAAAATTCAAGGGTCGTTCGTAAGAGGGACACCTGTTTGATAATCTGTTGGATTTTGTTTTTTTGTCCATATTTGTATTTGCCGTTAGCCGTATTTAAGTTTATGCAACTTATGTAAACGGATGTAATGACTCTCGTATTTTGGTGATTTAGCGGAATGTTATGTCTTGAGAGTTTATGCAACTTATAATAATAAAACATATGCACATTTAAAAAAACGATGTTATATCTAGTCCCAGCAAACGGGTCGGGCCGGGGGTCGAGTAGGGTTTTTGACCCATGACGATATTTTATGAAATGAAAGTTTAAAATGTCCAATTTTTTATTTATCAATTATTATTATGTCTTTAATTATTTTTCACTTGTCATTTATTAACCATAACGCAATAAATACACGAAACATCGTTTTATATTAATACACAAAACATGTCATTTTAATACAAAATGTAACGACTAAACCCTGAACTCTAAACCCTAAATCGCTAACTGTTACATATTATTAAATTCTTGCAAACTGTATCGGTTATTCAGATCTCTATTCGGTCACCATATTGTTGCTATCAAGTTTAAGGATGCGTTCCACGGTAAACGTGCTTTCCGCTTCCCCATTACCACATGAAGAACCTCCGACCCGATCTGGCGCTCCCTCGTTGCAGAAGAATTCTCAGCAACCGGTTCCACAGCATGAAGAACCAATCCATACAGAAGGAGTTCTCCCTCGAGGTTGCTAATGCAGAAGCATTGTAGTTGGTGGAGGTTCCAGGACATTCCAATTAACCCTCATAGTCACCGGTAAATATCTACTTCCACCGTCACAGATTGTGAGTGCAGAAGCATTGCCGTTGGTGGACGTTCCGGTGCATGAATCTAGAATACGAACGCAGTTAAGCGTTTGAATCTGAAATACGAATGTAGTGTACTTCTCCATAAGGATTACGCTACCACCACCGTCAAAACACTGACTTTCGATATCCTGTTAATAAAACATACAATTATAGCATTAGACCCGACATCCGAAAATATATTGTTAAAAATAATAAATATAATAATAAAAATAACATATGCACATTTAAAAAAAACGATGATATAAGTCTAGACCCGACAAACGTGTCGGGCCGGGAGTCGGGTAGGGTTACGCTACCACCACCACCACCACAACCACCACCACCACCACCACAACCGTCAATCACCACCACCACCACAACCACCACCACAGCCGTCAATCGCCACCACCACCACCACCACAACCGTTAATCACCACCACCACCACAACCACCACCACCACCACCAACACAACCATAACCACTACCACCACCACAGCCGTCAATCACCACCACCACCACCACCACAACCACCACAACCACCACCACCACAGCCGTCAATCACCACCACCACCACAGCCACCACCACCACAGCCGTCAATCACCACCACCGTCATTCCCCACCACAGTCAATCCCCCACCTCCGTCAATCCCCATCGCCACCAATCCCCCACCGCCGTCAATCCCCCACCACCATCAAACCCAACACCACCACAAACAGCGGAAATAAAACCAAAAAATAAAAAAAGGTTGAAGATTAAGCAATAAAATTTGGAATACAAACTAACCTTCATCGTGTGGTCCAGAGTTTGTCTTGTGAAAATCGTGTGGTCCAGAGCATTTGTGTGTGTGTTCTTGGTGTTTTAGTGTGTGAGTTTTCAAATTTTAGATCTAGTTTACCCCTTTATTGAAGTTGGGAAAGTGTTTGTGTTCAATGAGAGCCGTATGGTTAAAGCGTATGAAGTGTATAAAGGATATACTATAACCAATTTATCAGCTCCTGTACAGGAGGATAAACTCGTTAAGGCTTGTGTGTTCTATGCGAAATGTGTGAGTTCGAAACCCATGGGAGGCCGGTCCGATACAGAAGGACCCCTCCCTTTTTTAGGTGTGTAATTCTAATTTTTCAAATCCAAGTGTATAAAGGATATACTATAACCAGTTTATCAGCTCCTGTACAGGAGGATAAACTGGTTAAGGCTTGTGTGTTCTATGCGAAGTGTGCGAGTTCGAAACCCATGGGAGGCCGGTCCGATACAGAAGGACTCCTCCTTTTTTTATTTGTGTAATTCTAATTTTTCAAATCCAGTCCTTGAGGTTTGTTTTGCACAAGAACAGTCCCTGCTCAGTTATTAAAAACTAACTGTAATTCTAATTTTTCAAATCCAGTCCCTGAAATTCTTATAACCGTTTATACCCCTTCTGCACATGCTTAGCATTTTTAAAAAAGACCAATATACCCCTTCGTTATAAGAATCCCAATACCTATGGAACCCGGATTGAACAAGCAATGAACCTTATAAACATGACAATACAGCTGTAAAATCCAAAAAAACTAACATAGATGCTGATAATAAAATATTAAACATGTTACCATCCATACATGCTGATAAAAGATAAAACGTTTATACAAAAACAACCGGGCATACAACTAAACATAAATAACAAAAGAGGAATAAATATTTGTTCGTACAACCACATGAAACCCAAAATACAACCAAACGAAATAGATAAATACTACTCCTAAGCCATTTCCTCGTCACTGTCATCAGAACCACTATCATAACATGTCAACTGCATCTGCGTGTCAGACGGGCCTGCCTGCGTGCCAGACGGGCCTGCCTGCGTACCGGAAGGGCCTGTCTGCGTGCCGGAAGGGCCTGCCTGCGTGCCGGACGGGCCGGCTTCCGGGCCGGACCCCGGATACACTCATGGTTGTGGCGGGTCTAGAACCGGCAACCCCACCTCGGTACGCCTATCAGCCTCGCTAGCCATCATCCACTCCATCATATCCTCCATCCGGTCCATCTGCCGATCCTGCAGCGCCAACCTCCCCATCACAGCCGTCTGACCCGCCATAAGCCTCTCGAGGAGATGCTGAGTGGACTGAGGCAACCTCACCGCATGATAGACGCGCCGATGATGCTGTGGCGGCTCCTGCGGATGCTCCTGCTCAACCTCAGGCTCGACGTCACCCTCTCCAATAGGCTCGTCAACAACATGAGGCATATCCACCTCCGCAGCCTCCAGCAGATGTTGATGTACTAACGGCTGGGCTACGAAAATCTGATCGTCCAAACCGACAAAACGATAACCAATGCCCGAAAAGTTCACCGCCAAGTTCATCCCTCTCATCGTCCTAATACCCAAATACTCGAAAGGGGCAAGCGGTGGCAACTCACCGATGAATGGAAAATACCGACCGCAATGCTGGGCAATACGCGTGATGAACGCCCCTCCGTGCAATCCGCCACGCTTCTGACGTCGGGAAAATGAGGCGAAATACTCCGCCAGGCAGCGATGGAGGGCGCACGTCGTCCCCATGAATAAACAGTAAAGATAGAACAGGTCGGTTTTCGTGATCCACTCGTTGCTTTTGCCACGCCCAGATATCGACGTGGCAATGCAACGATGTATGTAGCGAACGAGTGGGTCAGGAATCAACGAGACACAGGCCTTATTACCGTAGGGTACATCACAGAGGGTGGGACACCAAGCAAGCAACTGATCATCAGGCATAGATGTGATCGCGGTGGTATAAATATCCTGAACCAACTCCTCATCAGTGTAGAATCCGGTGGCCAAAGCAAACTGACGCAGCGACATATTCTGTCGTTCCCCGAATAAACAGAAAGTTACCTCAGCACGGGGTGGTTCCACCATTGGATCGTCCATATCTGAGTTAGGTTGCTCAGCAGGCCGTGGTCGATAAATAAACGTGGAGAGGAACTCCACCATCATAGGCCTATAAGAAGGCCCAGCCGCATAAAAAAAATACGATCCCACGGGTTATTTTCCCCGATTATACCCCGGGCCCTCTGCTCCTCGCCACACTCCCGTAACGCGTCCCAACACAATGCCCTCTGCTGCCTCACTCTCATACCCCGGAACTTGGCAAAACGTCTGTATTCCGTACTGCGCTAGGGAAGTCTAAAAAATCGTACTGCTCACAATTACCCCCGGCCACCGGATTGAATACCGGACCACCATTTGGTGCCTGTTGTTCCTCATCTGACGACATATCTGCAACAATTAAAAGTTAATATTTTGTCAAAATATTAATAAAATTACGACAACCCACAAACACCACAGCCAACCCACAACCACCACAACCAACCCACAACCACCACAGCCAACCCACAACCACCGTCAAACCCTAACCCATAGATACAACCACCACCGTCCTAACCTCAACCACTCTAACAACCACCACCGTCCTAACCTAAACAACTCTAACAACCACCACCGTCAAACACCTCTACCGCCAAACACCACAACCAAAATATTTCAGAAAAAACAAAAAAAAAACTGTAAAAAAACAATAACAAAAAGGAAAGATGAAGATGTTACTAACCTCTTGTGAAAATTCGCACCGTATGGTTCGATACGGGATAGAAATGGTATACGGGAGAGAGTTGTGTGTGTTTTTGGTGTTTTGGTGTGTGTGTGTTTGAATTGATTTTGATCTAGTTTCCCTCTTTAGTGAGCTGAAAAGTTGTTTGTGTTGGTATACACTCCTCATTGGCCAATACGTGGCTTATAGATTGCTTACCAGCAGCCGCTTATTGTGCTATGAGCGGCATATAGAGGCTGGTATACACCTCTCATTGCCCAATATGCTGCATATGATGCCTTTTTTTTTAATAAAAATAGTGATGTAAATAAGTGTTTTTACATTATAAAACAATGTAATTAACATTTTTTATAAAATAAATGTTGCTTACACTATATTCAAAAGATAATAGAATGTAAATTAAAAAAAATAAACACATAATAATACGATTAAACAGTTTTACGTGTTACAACGAGAACCTACAACAAGTTAATAAAGTCTCTTCGAACACTTCTATTACTACGAAGTAACCTCTTACCCTGTGAAAGACGAGACATATACATTGTCTCCCACTCCATAGCTTCATTACTTCGATACATATTCCATAGTCCATTCGGTGGAGGCATCGGACCATCATCCGTTAACTTAACCATGATGAAATGGCCATCTTCCACATAGGCAATCGAAAGAACAGAATGGCCCTCCGCCGGACCATCAAACATGGGAAAGTATGTTTGACAAACACCATTGCTTAAATGTTGAACAACCACACCAAATTTTTGAGCCACCAACAATCCGGCGTATGGCAAGAACATCCAGCATGCCATTGGTGCAGGTTCCACGTGCAACCAGTTTATTAATCGCTATACTGTAGTGTAAAATCCCGGATCAAAAGATTCAAGAATAGGCCACCACCGGGCTTTGTTAATGAACATCTCATCCAGTAGCTGTTGGCGGACCCACATCCAAGCATTCTAGTCCAACCCCAAACCCATAGCCACCGATCAAAACCCACAGTTACCGTCAGGCTGGACATCTTCCATATGTGTTATGTATCTCCGATACATAGATGGAAGCCAGTCCTTAAAACGATCGATCATGTTTTTGAACCTGTAATTGGAAAATATATTGTGGAAAATCTTTATCAGGGAAAATGTATGTATGGAAATACGTAGGATATTATATAGGTCAATGATTGTTGACGTACCTATCCCCCACCAACAGTGGAAAATCTTCATCTATAATTTCAACTGTCTTTTTAGCCTTATTTTTCTTTGAACGACTGCGTTGCACTGCTGGCTTTTGAGCGTCCTCGTCCTTCTTTTGGCTTTTGCCTTTTGCTTCGGACTGGGTATCTTTACGTCTCGCAACCTCTTCCTTCTTTTTTTGTTGTGCTTTAGAGGTTGGGCGCCCCCGAGTATCTTGTTGTACCTCAGGCGGTTGATGGTCAGTCATACTTGGATTCACCACCTCTTTATCTTAGACAACATACTTTTTAACACTATCGGTGGTTGCACCTTCAGTTGTTGCATGACTCTGTCCATTTCCTCCCGAAGATTATTATCGTCTTCCTTAAGTTCTTCAGCGTTGAAATCTAGTTTTGTCCAGAATTTGTCTACGGCGGCAAGAGGAATTTTGCAATCTGTATTTTAAAAACAATAGTTAGAAATGAGGGGGTGGGTATTCATATGACGTAGAATAAGTGGTTGAAGCCTGTTTTTATTACTTGTATTTTCCCACCACTCCATCTGACAAGCACATGGCAACCCACAACTCGTAAAAAGCTGGTGACCATAAGTCCCCCTACTGCGAGCAACGTACGTATCTTTGTCTTCTCCACAAGCAACAAATCTAATGCTTTCAGGGAAACATTACCACGTAGGTTATCAAAGAATGATATCATGTGGTCCCCCATTTTCAAGGACCGTCTATCCTGAAAAGTGAGGTTTATTTGTATGCGTTGTGACTCTACAACTTTGTCAACAAGCCACACAAGTCTATGGAGCGAGCTGATTGGCCCCTTAAGGTATTTCTTAAACTTAGCATGTTGGCTTTCAACTCTGTTGGTTTTATGTTGACCAAAGCTAGGGCTTGTGTTAGTCTAGGCTGAAACAAACTTTTCTTTATAGGGTAGTAGCCAGACAGTATACAAATAGTCCAAAACTCCTGAAAAAAAACAGAATATAACGATTTGTAATGTTTGTATTGTAACACCCCGACCAAAGGTTGAAACAAACTTTTTCTGATAAATTAACTATTTTTAAATAATTAATTAAACAAATAAAACTATGTAATTATTGGATTAAATTGGTTAAAAATCGAATTTTGCGAAAAATATCAATTTTATATTTTCGAACATCATTCTGATGTTAAAATAATTATATAAAATTTTTCAGGTTTTATAAAATTAGTTTACTATTTTTAATGAATTTAATAAGATTAAAACTAACTTAATTCATAATAATTAGATAAAACCGGAAATAATTATAGTTTATATTTTAAGTAAATCAGGTTTGATGTATATGAGTTTATAAAAATGTTAGTTTTTATAAAAGTGATAAAAACCGTAAAAATAAAATAAAATAAAAGGTGTGTGCCCGGTTGGATTTTAAGAAGTGTATAAAACAACTAATGTTAGGGTATCAATCAGCTCCTGTACAGGAGGATAAACTGGTAAAGAATGGGTGCTTTTACACAAGTGGTCCGGGTTCGATCCTTGCTAAGGGGCGGGTTATACAAGAAACCCCCCTTTTGTGTTATTCTAATTAGCATAGTTAACTAAGTTAATTTTTTTTAAAGGATTTCTAATTCAACATTTAACTCGGTTAAGATTTTAGAGTTAAAATAAGTTTCAAACAAGGCAATTTCAACCCTTATACTTTAGATTTCAATAATTACATTTTATGCCCAATACTTTGTGCTTTTAAATAATGTCAAAATAACCCCTAGACTATAAATTTCAATAAATGACAGTTTAGTCCCTTGACTTGGTTTTAACCATTTTTAAAGCAAGTTTCAAACAATGACAAACAAGTCCCTCAACTTATAGTTTCATAAAATGTCAAAATAGGCCCCTATAGTTTGTAATATAATACGTACCTGATCTATGGTCGTTAGTCAGTCGCGTATATAGCCGCTCAAAGTTGTAATTGTCTAGTGTCTCAGTGGGAGAATTACACAATCGAGACCAAGATAGCTTGAATATTTTCCATTCTTCAGCCGTTGCAAATTTTGCCTTGGTGTGTTTTAGAATATTTTGTGAGATGTGCCACCTACATAGCGATTTGGATGCTTTTGGGAATACTTTATCGCAAGCATTCATCAAAGCTTTATCGCAATCTGTTACTATCACGCGCGGTTCCATACCCTCTACCAACAATCCTTTGAGCTTCTGTAGGACCCACAAGAAGTTATCCTCTTTTTCTTTAGAGATAAAAGCATGAGCGACACAAAACGACTTGTGTGTCGATGTCACACCCACAATTTGAACAAACGGAAGTCTATACTCATTGGTTTTGTAAGTGGTATCAATCATCAACACATGTGGGAAAGCACACCACATTATGTACGAGTACCGATGAACAAAAAAACATCCTCGACCGCATTTGTTTCGGGATTCACCCGGGTATGGTAAACATACCTTCTTCCATGCAACATTTGCTCCAATATCTGCATTGGAGTCCGATCACCGTACATTTTGACTTTAATCTTTTTTATCACATTTTGTATGTCTCGTAGAATGCACACGCTCAGTGGGTTTTGTTTTCTTATGGTTAAATGTATGTTCGTAGGCTCCATGTTTTGAATATAAAGTCTCTCTACCAATGATTCTTCGTCTGGGGTCAACCTTCTCGTAAACGCGTGACCCTCGAGAAATACCACATGCTCATGGTTATGATCCTTTTGCTTCACCACTAAGCTCCAATTGCCACTACTTGCGTCTAGTTTCCCTATCATTTTAAAAGGACACCCAATCTTTTTGCAACCCGAACGCCAAACTGTTGCTTTACTTTTGCATGTGCCTCCACGGTCGCATTGCAACCATATCTTCACTGTCCTTGCTGATGAATCTTCGCCTTTTGTTACCGTTCGTTGGGTCACAATGACGTAACCTTTCGCAATTTCTGTTTTGTAAGCCCAATTCTTTAACTCGTGAAGTGTCGCAAATACCTGAAACAACGGTAATTTAAAACTATATTTGTTTAAAATCTAATAAACCTTATACATAACGAATAACACGTATACAAAATCAACACGTATACAAAATCAACATTGTCTAAAATCTAATAAAAATTATACATAACGAATAACACGTAAACAAAATCAACTTTGTCTAAAATTTAATAAACATTATACATAACGAATAACACGTAAGTGATGGTTATGTTATACCTTTCCTTGTTTTTTCGGGTCATTAGCACCATCGTCACCGCCACCACCATCGTCCCCGCCACCACCATCGTCCCCTCCACCACCATCTTCCCAACCACTATCATCGTCCCAGCCACCACCATCGTCCTCGTCTTGATCACTTTCCTCGAAGTGTGTAACACCTTTCTCGATTTCGTTATCGTCTTCCTCGAAGTCAAAAGCACCTTCCTCAGACTTTTTCTTGTGTTGTTTTTCCTGATGGGAATGGTAAGTCCCGTATGCGTGTTGCGGATAACTTTGAGCCACGTAAGATGGTCCCGCCACCTCTACGACCTGAAACAACTTAATGGTTAGACTAAAATAACCAAAACGACAATATGAATTTTTTACCTGGTTCAAATCAGACATCACGGGCCGCACACTCCCTTCATTACAACGACGCACGGAAACCACCTCCTCCTCACCTCGATCAACGCCGGGTAACCAAACGCTTTTGGAGACGTATGACTTATTCGACCTTTCACCAAAAAAATATCCAAAGTCCCAATTTGACATCGTGATTCGAATCTAATTTAACCAGACCATTTATTTGAACTTTTTTTTTTATCATTTTCATCACTTTTTTGGGATTGTTGAACATTTGTATTACATGAATCCCGTAAGCTTGGGGTAAAGGGAAAAAATCGAAACAATACGCAGCATATAGGGCCATGAGCGCGTATATGCGGATCACCTTTTCAGCCTTTTCAGTCTGAACTCAGCTGTCTTGTCAGCAATATACCTTAAATTCAGATATTATAGTACCAATGAGCAGCGTATAAAGCAATGAGAGGCGTATATGGTTTAATGCTCCAACTACCACCTTTCTAATACACCGCTCACAGGGCAATGAGGGGCGTATAGCTTTACTTTTTCTGACATAATTAATGCACTCAACCCCTATACAACCCTCATTGCCTTATACGGGGCTGCTGAGGGGGGAGGGGTGTCACTACTTTTGGGGGATGTACCAATACCCTCACCCTTTTTTAAATGTCCATAACTTTTTCATACGTTAACATTCTTTTTTTAAATTGCACCACAAAAATGAGCATCTCGTCTAGTTATATATAATATATAAACACTAGGATATAATGATTCCAAAATAAAGGAATATATATTTTTTGGGCATGCAGGATCGCGCTTTTATATTTTGTTTAGATCAACTAACTCATGCACCCTTTGAACCATATTCTTAATCTAAACCAACGTTCATAATGTGATTATGTAACATCCCACACATGAAAGGGTGTGTATGTATAATATATACAAAGTTACCAGTGGAATAATAGAATATATATATATATTTAAACTGTAAATATCTATTACATCATCCTTTGTTACAACACATAATTTTCATCAAGTCACATTTTAATATCAGACATGCATAAAGCATAGTTCTTACCACCCATGAAAGGTGATTGCACCACACCATTGTTCTTAAACCAGTCGTGGTCAATAATAGCAATGTAAAAATACATCAAACATCAAGTAATGATTACATTGTCTTTAAACGGAAACATCAAATAACATAGTAGGTCAACTAAAGTCGGTGGGATGCTAGTCCAATAACAGGGGAATGGGAGCTTTCAATTTATCATGGGGAATTCCTGTCAAGCAACAACCTGTTCAACCTGATACGCATGCTAAAAAGTCAGCTACACCGAGTAAGTTCTAGTTTTAATTAAACAAATTAAACAAGAAGTTGACAATTTATAAAGCATTTAGTATTTTCATCAAGTCACATATTAACATCAAACATGCACATTAAAATTAGTCGTAAGTAAATATCAATTTGTGAAGCAATCTTCACCATCAACTGCCTTAACTTTGCCAGCCAGGCTTACACTGCTATAAGACTAACGAAACAAAACAAACACGTACTAGGCCTTGTTCGTGTCAGTTTGTTAAGGAAATGAATGTGTTCACGAACTATCCATGAACACTAAATGAACTTGATTTTCTCTCTATATTCGTTCATTATGGAAATTAATGCGTCCATGTTTGTTAATTTCAGGTTATAGACACAAACAAACACAAATCAACGTTCATGGACACAAACAAATGTTCATGCATACAAATGAAAACAAACGAACACAAACAAGCGTTCATAAACAAAGAAGAACAAAAACAGACATATTATAAATTTCAAATAAAATCAACATCTTTCATCACAAACATTATGTAGATCCACACAAAATATACTAACATTATCATCCAAACATACATGACATAAATTATTAAAGTGTATGTAATATAAATTACAGTAATATTTATTAATTATTTTATTAGTGGGAATTTTAAAGTAATGAAATAAAATACAAATATAGAGAACCCTAATAAACTATTGAACACACACAAACATAAACAAACACGTTACCGAACATTCACGAACATAAATGAATGAACGCGACCTTATTCATGTTCGTTCATTCAACTAATCGCACAAAATTTCTTGCTGGTGTTCGTTCATCAACTAAATGAACGAAACAAATACGAACTTCCTGCAAAACAGTTCATGAACTGTTCGCTTGATGTTCAGTTCGTTTGCATCCCTACATAGTGTTTTGGTCAAAAATCGGTTTAAGGATAATGTAACCAAATTTGATTTGTGAGGTAGAGTGCTTGAGTGTTTAACAATAATGTATATGAATACGAAATGGAAATGACAATGAACACGATGATTTGTACGAGGAAAAAGCCCTTGATCTTTAGAAGATCTCCGACATAAAAAACCTCGGGTGATGGAAACTACCGATTACCAACTATATTGAACAAAGAATAATGTATAAATCATTACAACTTCGGATGATGATTGAGCTCAATACAAGTAATCGCTAGTGTGTGTTTGAGAGAGAGTATTCAAGAGTTCTCAGTGTGCGAGTAGCGAGTTTTTTTGCTAATTTTCTCTAATGAGCTCATCATCCCCTCAATATAATTAGAATATCTAAGTAACTAACTAAGCTAAAAAAGTGCAAGCCCCCACGATCGTCTATAACGGTTGCTCTATATTATGCATGTGCTCTATTCAAAGCATATTCACCGAGATTCCAGATTAGACTAAGTCCACATTATTTATAACATGCATACAAATATTAGCAAACATAGAGAACAATTGTTAGATAACATAAGTAATAATAAGGATCCTTGATCCTCAGACTCCCTACACCATCCGCTAAGGATAAGTGATCAAGGCAACATCTCAAGATACATGATCCAGACTTAATAGAACCCATGCCCTAACACATAGTAACAATCAAGTAATTTCATAATTAATACCATTTAAAATAACATGCATATCATCCGAAAAAAATTAGAAAGAGGACATCTAGAACTCACTTGAGAGATAGCTTTTGTACCATACATACGATCCAACTATTTGACACTCGGTTTGCTGGCCAACGATAAACACATAACCCATCAATAGTGTGCCCTTAATGTTTTGCGTAAGGTAGGACTTTGCGCAGGTGGGCAGTGCCACATGCAAGATGGCTCTATGCTTGGGCATTATCACATTCCATAACGGAGCGCATTGCGCTAACTACTTTATGCTGCACTGGTCATTTCTTGTGGCTCACCTTGTTCTCTAAACTGCTTGTGCAGAGTATACTTTGTGTACTTTGTTAGAATCGGAGGCCCTCATGATTGTCTTTGTTTGTAATATTTGAACAATAAAAGAATATTAAACAGAGATCTAATGCAGCGGAATTGAAAACAAACTTTGTAGACACAATCAAAGAGAAATAGTTTTTAGTAAACACATCCTTATCATTGAGTCGAATGATTACAATACAGAAATGATTACAGACATGCTTACATACCAAAGCTCCCCCTCAGCTTGATGCTCACTGGTTGATTGCTCAAGATGAAAGGATTGGAGGAGAAGAACTCACTCAGTCAATCAAGTGTAACAGTACAGGGTACTGTTCCATTTATAGGCAAATCAAACCATTGAAGCATCTAAGCTGACGTCACCATGATAGTGACATCTAACAACCTTTAACCACTGTTCTTATACAAACACTGCTAACTTAACCACTGATTCTATACAATACAAGTGACACACTAAACTACTGCTTTCTTCTTCCATCAGTACTGATGTTTGACAATCAGTGCTTTCCTCAAAGTTGATCAGTCCTTGAGTGGGCAGTCCTTTAGTCAACATCAATACTTAGATAGCATCAGTAGATTTGAACCTGCAGTGTTTAATCCTTAACAGTCTTCAGGGCTTCATCAGCAGTTTGAAGGACAACACCTGTTGTATACGGGACAGTGGATAGAGGTCATCAGATGTTATAAACACATTCAAAGGGAAAGCCTGGTGCAAACTACTGCTTATAATGAATCCACTGTTGTGAACCAGTTTTGGCTTTTATTATCTGTTCCTCTGATGGGGTTCAATCCCAACAATCTCCCCCTGGAACAGATAATGCCAAAACTCTTCATTATTTTGGATCTTTATTGTCTCATCGGAAGTTCCCTAACTTGTCCTTTAAATTGCAACTCAAAATCCATGGAACTTGTATCATCCTCATCCATACACAGTAAAAGCTCATGGAGATCTTGTAGATCTTCAACACCCAGGCCCAGTGCTTGTTCCCTTGATATGTGCTTTACTTCTCCATTGGATCTGATCAGTGTCAATACATGGGTCTTTTGATCAGAGATCCATTTTAGTATTTTTGAACCCAATGGGTTTCTTGGGAGAGGTTTATTTACAGATGAGTTTGGTGATGCTGGCTTTGTGATAATTTGTTGAGCAGTGCTCTGAGCTTTTGCTAGTTCAGAATCTTCAGCTGTATTTTGTTTGAAACATATTTTTATGATATCATTTGCTACAGCTATATCTTCTGCAGTTTCTTTTTCAATCTGCTCTTGTCTCTTTCTTTGATCTATCTCAATGACTGATACATCTGTGGATGTGAACAGTGGTTCAGAAATGTTGATCTGTTTTGGCTCTTTGTATTCAGGCTTCTGTGGTAAACTAGGATCTGTCATCCTTCTTTTCTTTAACCTTTCATAAGCCTCATCTGTGTATTGCCTTGTCCATTTTGCTATGGCTTTGGCAGGTCCAACCTTTGCATCCACCAGCTCTTGTTTCTTCCTCTTGTATTCTGAGATAAGTTAATCAATGGCCTTTTTGTATTTGCTCCAGTTTGGAGCTGTCATTTTCTTACCTGGATCATTCTTGATCCTCCTGATTCTGTTAACTTCATGCTTTAGTGCCATGAGTGGCCATTCACTGAATTGTTCTTCATTAGCTGGATAAAAATTTTCTCTCATAATAAATGTGTTGGTGCACACATCTGTCGTCTTCGTCTTGTATCGAGTCTCGGGTTCGGTTTGGAGCTAATCAAGACATGATGTCATGATGACATCATCTAGATGACATCATCAATGACATCATATCACAAGTTCACGTGAGATTGCATGCAAAAGGACAAAACAGATTTCAAGTTTGCATGAAGATTTCGCTTCAAGACAAAATGAAATTGTCAATTTCGCTTCAAGAGTTGTAGTGGATTTCGCTTGAATGTCTTCAAGCGAAATCATGTGCATTATATATAGGGTTCTTGACTTGTCATTTGTAACAGTTTTTGGCCAAGTGTACCGAAGTGCTGCCGGTTTCTCTTTCGAATGTAAAGGTTGTAATATCAATATAAAAGAGGATTATAGTGTATTTCAAGCTGTTATCACGTTCGTTTCTTAGTTTCCGCCTCTGAAACGGACTAGAACTCTTCCAAACGACTCGTTTAGGTCGCAATCCGATCCTACAATTGGTATCAGAGCTCAGGACGAGGAGTTCTTGCCAAAAACAGCCGGTTTTCACCACGATTTCTGTTTCTACATCATTCTTTTTCGAAATTTCAAAGTTTTTACGGATAAAATCGACTAAAATTTTCACATATCACGCATAATCATGTTTTAACCGTTCCTGGAAAGTTTCAGTATCAAAATCAGCTTAAAACTTGTAATTTTGTGTGATTTCGCTTCAATTGTTCGAACATATGATGACATCAGCAACTGTTTTCATTGATTTCGCTTGAGAATACAAGTCTTGTGTATGATTTCGCTTGAGAACATCATTTGATTTCGCTTGAATAGTTGAAGCGAAACTGATCTGTTTGCATTTCGCTTGAAAATACTTTGACATCTGATTGAAATCTGCAGTGCTGTCTTAACTGAATTTTGCTGTTCATCGAAACCTGCTGTTCATTGAAAACTGTTTGTCTGCTATGTTGAGAAACTGTTCTGAGTTGTGTGAATATATCGGTTTATATAGTGCATGTGAAGACTGAAACATCGATTCTATAGATTTGCTTTGAATATTGATATTGTTGATATATGTGATTTTTAAAAAAAAAATTGTCTGCCATCGATTTATGTGTGAATATATCGGTTTATAAAGTTCATTTAAGTGTATACGTTGAATTGTGTGACATATTCTGATCGAGGATTGTTTAGTTAATTGAGAAAAAGGAAATCACGTGTTTGTGTTAAACTGCATCGATTTATGTGTATTGCATATGATGTTCATCGATTAAATCACTTTTAAGTTTGTCTGTTCTAAAATTCTTGAATATGATAATCTATGTTGTCGGTTGCTATGTTTTGCTTTGAAACTGAAGATTGTATGTGAACTTTGTGTAATTGTGACTATTTCGATTTATGTGCACATGTGATGATATCAGAATTGCATATGAGTTGATCAGTTGTTGCATGAAAACAAGAAAAGTCCTATCAGATTCGGTTCATTAAAAATGTACATGTGATCATCGGTTCATGTGTTTGAATTTTAATCACTTCACAAAGTTTGGTAGTCAGGTTACAAGGTTTGGAGTTTAGTCGGTTCGCACGGTTAAATCAGTACATTTGATCAGTCAAGTCGTTTTGTCAGTCTAGTCGCGTATTAACGTCATTGACTCACTTGTCAGTTCGCACGGTGTGTATTCAGGTCGCGTGGTTTGAGTTGTGGTTTCTGTTAGTTTGTACGATTTGGAGTTCAAAGGGTCAGGTCACTTGAATTCGATTCGGGTCTTAGCAGTCCGCACAGTTGGTCAACGTTCAGTCCGCACAGAAAATCATCAGTCCAAGGTGTTTGCCAAAGGATATCAAATTTCCCAAAGTATCTCCTGATTACCAAAACATGGAAGAAGAATTCAAATCTAAACCAAAAAGAATCCCGATTTTTCCAGATCTTGGAAGCGATGTAGATACCGATGATGAGGAAGAATATCTTAACAAATGTAGAAAAAGCATTGAGCCTGATAGTTTTAATTTTTTCTATGCAGATAAAGTTGATATGCTGAATCAGAAGAAGATTGCTCGCTTAAAAAGGGAACTGGAAGCAGCAAAGTTACTTGCCAATGAAAAGGCAAAGACAGAAGTTGGAGAAACAAAAATTGAAGCAGTGACTGAAAATGCAATAGAAAAAATTGTTGAAGTGGAGAAAGTGATAGAGAAAATAGTCGAAGTTGAGAAACTTGTCGAAGTAGAAAAGATCGTTAAAGTTGAAAAGCTAATTGAAAAAGTAGTTGAAGTTGAAAAACCATGTTTGAAGTGTTCAGAATCTTGCAAAGCTTGTGAAGAGAAAGATAAGAAGATTGCTGAGTTGGAAAAGATTAAAGAAGATTTATTATCTGATGTGAAGTATGTAAAGGAGTCATATGATGTGCTCAACCACACAGTTGATCGTCTGAAAAAGACGAATACAGAAATTGAAAAAGCAATGGATAAAATGAGTGCAACATTAATGACGAAGCAGAAAGTCATTAATGAGTATATTGAAGATTGTGCACAACTGAAGAAAGAAGTAGAACTTGAGAAGATTGAGAGTGAAAGGATTAAACGATTACTGTTGAGTTACACTACATGTGATTACTTGATTGATCGTGTTTATCCTACTGTTGCAGGTCTAGAAGCGTTCATGGACAAAAAGACTGAAGATACTGATACTGGTAAGAAACCAAGTGTCAAGTATAACAGATGTCCACCCCCGATCCATGAAACTTATTCTCCCAGGAATCCAAATGAAGAGCGTCTAAAAAGGCAGTCAACATCAAGTTAAAGTCTGAAATCATTGATGAATTACCAGACAATATTGATGTTACATTCACAGCGTCTGACACTGATCATGAGTCTGAGTTATTAAAGAAAGTTGTCGATCAGGTGTTGGATACGGATGAGGAGTCAAAACCGGAGTCTGAGTCTGATAGTCCGAGTTCGTCAGAAAAGAGTCCGAGTTCACCGGTTAATAGGGTTTACAATAGAGAATTCCTATTATCAAAATCTAATTTGAATGACGGGTCAATCAAAGTGGCTTATACTTTGAATGATTCAGACAAATTATATTCTGATGAGGAATTTCCAATCAGAAGTGTAAAAACTGAAATGATCAAACAGGTTTTCAAATTAACAGAAATTAATCTTTCTGATATAAAAGATTTAAATCTTGATGAAAAACCTAAAAAATACACTTCAAGAGTTCAACAGAGATTGAACAAGAAAAAGGGTTATAGTTCTGGTTATGGTTATCGAAAGAAACCAAACTACAACGGTAATCTCAAAAAGAAAGGTTTAGGATTTATTCCTCCTGAAAATTATCAAAATCAGAAAACTTATAAACCAAATACAAAATTTGTTGCAGGTGGAAGTTGTGAAGATGAGCAGAAGAAACCATTCTGGAGACAATCCAATCAAGAGTTTCTTGCTGAAGTGAAGAAGAATGTGAGAAAGTTTGCTCAAAGAGTTGATCGAAGAACTTGTTTTAAATGCCAGGAAGTTGGACACATAGCTTGGAATTGCCCCAAGACCAACTACAAAGAACAGGGAGTTTCTTCTAACTCTGAAATGAAAAAGAAAAATGTTAATAAATCGACTTTGGAAGTTGGTGAAACTTCAAAACGGTTTTACAAAAGAAGAGGTGATTTAACCAAACAAAAATGGATTGTAAAATCTGAAAGAAGTTCTGACAATGAATCTGATTCCATAAAATCAGAGGAGTCATTTGTTGAGAAAAAGATTGTGAATTCCGTTCCTGAGGTGAACGATGAAAATTTTCCTTCATTGTCAAAGGAAAATTGGAAGTCGAAAGTGGGAAAGGTAGAGATCTCAAATCAATTCTTCGCTGATAAGGGAGAATTTGATGTTGAGAAGGCTTTCAACGGGAAAGTCAAACATATTTTCGGTAAGATGGTTGATAGGAAGGTAAAAGGTGCTCAAGAATTTTATAAATCAAAATGTTGGTGGGATAGATGTTTGCCACCAAAGTCACCCAAGGCTGGTCAGGCTTGGGTGGACGTTATGTTTGAGTAAAAACCGGACTTGCCGGAGCTCCCAGGTTGGTTTAAGTGGAGCAGGAATCGGCACATTTCTTGAGAAATTCACTAAAGTGATTTCGACTTACAAGTGGTAAATCAGGGACATTAAATTGTATCTGATTTTCTACAAGTTGTATTTTGAAGAACAATGTGATGAGCTACACCCCTAACCTACAATTGGTAAAATCAAACTTATTTTCCGAAAAAACCATTTGATTAAAACAAACTTAAGTGTTTTGAAATCACAATGGGAAAATAGTTTGTTGTAAGGGGGAGTTCTGATTGTTTATGTCAAGTGGATGGCGAATTGAAGCGATTTGATATCAGTTGTCATTTTATTGTATAGTTCATTTTCAAATTTCCTAAAATGTGTTTGCATTTTAGGGGGAGTAAAAATTTCAGAAAATCCAAAAACATTTGAAAATTTGAAAAAGTCAAAAACATGATAAAATGAAAAATGAGTTTTGTTGTATAAAAGAGGAAATGATAGTACATCAGTGGACGATCACGGCATGCTAAAGAAATGGAAAGTCAAATGTGATAAACAATCTCACTGTGGATATGTCAGTAGGTTTTTGCACATTTAGTAAATTGTGACGAGATATAAACATAAAATTTACTTGCGTCTACGTGGGGAACACCTCCAGGATATATAGGTAACCCCTGAAATCTTGTTTGAAGGGTCCCGTATTCTGAGATACTAGGTCTTTATGCTCAGTGATATCTGGGGTATTATCCCGGGACTTCTGATAATGCGGAAGCAATGGCCTAGTCCCCGGAGAATACTTTACATTTGCTTGAAATATAGCTCACCCTCAGCTAAAAAATGATGAAACATTGAAAAATGCTAATCATGGCTGTTGAAACAAAAGATCCTCTAAAGGGGACACACCAAAAGTCGAAGCCGTCATCTCTCTGCGTATCGAAAGATCAACCTGAGCTCTCACGGCCCTCGCAATTAACCCCTTACAGATATCATCTAGGTATACTCACCTGTAAGACTGAATACTGGGGTCTGGATACGGGAGTATATACTGAGGTGGGACACATGTAGATGTTTAAGTCCTAAAACATTAATCTCGTATCTCGAAAAAGTTGAACTTTGTGTGAAAATTTAAGTGGACAAGTATACTGACAATCTAAGTGAATTGTTTATAACTTAAAATGTTTAAAGCTTAACGGTGTTGGTGATTGGTCTCAAAAACTGATATGATCCTCTTACACAAACTCACAAAAATATTGTATGTAAATAGTTCATTTCTGCATTTTATTTCTGTTATTTCAAAATCCAAAAAGATTTTCGGTGTGTTTTAGCATAAATTTTGGATAATTCAAAAAGATTTTAGACAACTGATGTTGAAGAGCTGAATTTCAAAATTACAAGTGCTAAACATGATGAACAGGTTTGGGGAATTTGATTGAAAAGTTTTTCAGAGATAAAAAATTCGTTAAATGATCATTGTTAATATTTGATTGTATATTGATTGGAGAAGGATCAGTGTTGGTGCATGAAAATTTGATAAATTGTTAAATATTTTATTCTTGTGAATCTTACTTTTGGGTAGAGGATGTGCAGGATAGCAGATAGAGATCCAGATTTAGATTCTGATTCTGTAAAAGCCAGACTACGATCCCAGCATGTTTTGAGGGGGAGTCTGTTAGAGAGAGAGAGAATTGGAGATAGAATAGAGCCAGGTAGAGATCCTGAAGGAAGATCAAAGACTGATAAATACTGAAGATTGAAACGACTCGACACTTAAGACTCGTCAACATCTGAGGGGGAGTCTGTTGGTGCACACATCTGTCGTCTTCGTCTTGTATCGAGTCTCGGGTTCGGTTTGGAGCTAATCAAGACATGATGTCATGATGACATCATCTAGATGACATCATCAATGACATCATATCACAAGTTCACGTGAGATTGCATGCAAAAGGACAAAACAAATTTCAAGTTTGCATGAAGATTTCGCTTCAAGACAAAATGAAATTGTCAATTTCGCTTCAAGAGTTGTAGTGGATTTCGCTTGAATGTCTTCAAGCGAAATCATGTGCATTATATATAGGGTTCTTGACTTGTCATTTGTAACAGTTTTTGGCCAAGTGTACCGAAGTGCTGGCGGTTTCTCTTTCGAATGTAAAGGTTGTAATATCAATATAAAAGAGGATTAAAGTGTATTTCAAGCTGTTATCACGTCCGTTTCTTAGTTTCCGCCTCTGAAACGGACTAGAACTCTTCCAAACGACTCGTTTAGGTCGCAATCCGATCCTACAAAATGCAAGATAATCCTTTCTCATTTCCTTTTGTAGGACGGCTCCAGGTGGAAGATTTGACATATCTTTGCTTAAGTTTTTTGCATAATCTTCCATTTGTTTGACCTTAGTGAGTAAAAATTCCATTCTTTCTGAAATGGCTTTGTCACCTTGATCTTTGCATTCAATTCTAGCTCTTATATCTGCTTGCCTGGCTTTGAGTTTTAGATACACATCCATGTTTTCTGGGTTCCTGAAGCCCATGAGAGAAGGAAATCTTCTTTTTGAAGGATCATCTTCTGTATAGAATTGTCTCATCTCATCCTTTACAGCTTCCAATTCAAGTGGATAACTTGCAGCAATGGATACAAGGTTAGCAGGGTTTATTGGTTTGACTAGAGTTGGTGGAGTGGATAGTTGTGGCTCGACAACATTGTAGGGTGTGGAGGATAAAGGAATAGGTGCTGGTATATCATCATTATTCTTCTGAAATTTCCTTTTCCTTGTATAAAGCTTTTTGGGTGAAGAGGGTTTTGGCTGTGATGTGACAATGGGTTGTTTGGTGATTGTTGAAATGGTGAGGGCAGTGGTAGATGGTTGGCAAACAGCTGTTGAAACAACTGGTGTTTCAACCTCTGTTGTCTTCACAGCTACTGATGTGTCAGTAGATGTCTTCTGCTTTTCAGCAGGTGGTGATTTGGTGGGTGGTGATGTAGTTGAAATGATGATTTTAGGTGGTGGTGGTAGGGCAGTGGTTGTGGTGTATTTTGAAGTGGTGGCAGTTGTTTAGCTAGCAGTTGTTGAAACCACTGACATATCAACAGTTGTTGATACAACAGGAGTTACAACAACTGTTTGGGTGGAAGTTTGAGATTTGGTGGTTTGAGGTTTGGAGCCTTTGGGAGGTGGTTTGGAGGCATGCTTTGTGGGTCTGGATGGTGTGAATTTGGGTTGCCACACTTGTCTAGTGGGCTTCTTCTTTTCATCCTTAGGATTTTCATCATCCTTTGGCTCAGAAGTACCCTGTGCATTCAGCTCCATGTAAGCTCTTTTCTCATGTTCCCACCTAGCTTTATCCTTAGCCTCTCTATCTCTTTTAACACTTGCTTTTGCTTCTGCAAGTGCATTTGTGGTAACATCAATTTACTTACTACCATCTGGCAAAGGGATGTTTTTAGTCATGTTTTCTTTTTCTGGTTCAATATAAAGACCATCTTCAATTCCCTTCTTCTTCCACTGCTTAATTTTCTCCCCCTTTTTGGCATTATCTGGAGGAAGTTTATCAATGAAGAGAACAGTGGGAGGAGCTTTCCAGTGGTGTTCAGGGTGTGGGCCTTTATAGCCTTGATGTCTGCTTGACTATTTCTAAACCTTGACTCCATCATGTTTCTCTGCTCTTGAACATGTATTGCATGCTGCTGATCAGCCATTTGTCTTTGTTGTTGGAGCAGGGGTTGGAATAAATTCCATAACTCATTTGCAGCAGGTGCTTGTGGTGGAGCAGGTGCTTGAGTTGGAACAGCAGTGGTTGAGACCTTTTGAGCTTTCAACAACTGTTGGATCATATCTTTTATTTCAGCAACAGATGTCTCAAGGTTGTCAATTCTACCCGTCAATTCCTGATATTTAAATCATCACCCAACTTATTGGGATCATCTGATTCCCCACCGGCATTGGTTATATCAATGTGTGATTTAGGGACAGAACTCCAAAAATCATCCATTGATGCCCCTTGTTCTTGGTACCGGGGACTTCTTCCTTCAGCACTTGATAACATATTGATGGTACCAGTGGTCAAAACACACTCACTAGTGGTTATCAGAGGTGCTATAGAAGGAATTCCCTTCAAGGGAGTCTGATTGATGAAACAACTGGCCAAATGTAGATATGTTGATCCAACACTTGTAGTTGCTGCTCCACTTGAACTACTGACAGGAATTACTTGTAACTCCTGTAGTGTAACCTCCTCAGTTGTTGCTGGGATAGTAGAGGTATAAGCATCAGACCCAGTCACTTGTGGGAGTGTACTCTCAGTGATAGGTGATTGAGAGGAACTGGTTTGTGTCTGAGCTATAGCAACTGCATGCAACAAGGGTATTATGGATTGTGGTAATGTGAGGGGTAAAGATATAGGTGTTGAAAGAGACATGTCCTTGGGATCAGGACTGAGGAAGATGGATCCAATTGGATCCAGAGATTCATAATGTGTGGTCCCTGTGCTTACAACCTGATCCTTTTGTGAGGATGCAGGAGGAGTTTGAGGCAAGGGTGGAGATCTTTCTTCCATCTGCTGTGAGGAAGTAGCAGCAGTGGTTTTTGGTGACATTTGTGTTGTCACTGGCAGTGGCTCTAGGATCTCATCTTCCAGAGTTGCCTTTTTAGTGGGTTTGGGGGGTTTTTTGGATGATTTCTTTTTAGGCTTTTTGGTGATGGCAGGTGTGGGTTTCATAGTAGTGGGTGTGCTGCCATGATCACCTGGAGTAGTGGGCTCAGCAGCAGATACCTGAGGAGTAGTGGAAGCTGCTAAAGTCTGCTCAGGTACCTCTGCTTGTGTTTTCGCAGGTGTTAACATTCTAGTGAATGTTTTAGATGTTAAACCATGTATTTGAAAAGATTTACCTTGGATGAGCAAATTTTCATTTTCCTTTCCAAATTTTTGTTTAAGATAGTAACTTAAGAACCTTGGAAAAAGTAGAAATGATTTGCTATCAACATTTTTTACTAAATCATCAAAGATCTCCTGGGAATAGTTAAAATTTTCATTATGTAAAATAGCGAAGCCCATGTTTTGGATCTTTAATGGTATTTCATTAAAAGCAGTTGTTTTATTTGAGACACACATCAAAAGGGTATGGAATAAAAACCTTGGTGCAGAAGGGAAGAAACGTTTTTGTAAGGTGTCCCTTTTTATTTCCGCACCATACCCTCTTTCAAGGAAATCAATTTTTAACTCGTTTTTAGGAAAAGAAGTTTTACCTTCTTTATCATCGAGTGCAAAGACTTCCGAAATAGATTGTGGAGTGATTTAAATCTCTTTGCCCTTTATGGAAGAATTAATGGCTATAACTGTTTCACCTTGATACTCAAGTGTGGCATTTTTCCAGAATTCTCTTTGGGTTTGTTCGTAAATAGGAGCATCAGCAGTCAACAAAGTTTTGTACTTTGAAGCTGCAATAGTGTCAATGATGGAATCGGAGGTTTTGGTGGTGGTGGGTTTTGTGAGTAGACCCAAGTAGTTGTGAGGTGCTTTGTATGGTATTTCAATGGGTTCAGCGGCCTTTTGAACGACCTTTTTGGAAGATGAGGATGATTTTGATTTTGATTTTGTCATTTTGATGAAGAAGAACGAAGAATTATTTGAGACGGAAGATTGGAAACTGCTTTGAGAGAAGAATTTTGGAATTCAATTCGACAGTGTAAAACCCTGTTTGGGGGTTTTGATCAGGGTTTTATTTATGGAAAATGTGAATGCTGATGTGGCAGCAGTTACAAAGATCTGATGGCTAAGAACTGACCACGTGCCAACCTCTGATGAAAAGATGAAAAAAGAAGGACAGTTGTTTAGGGAACCACTGATTAAGCAAATATCAGTGGTTGCAACTGTCAAAGTGAAGACAGTGGGTGATTTTAACTATCAGTGAATAGCTTCATCAGTGGATAAAACACTGATTTTAAACAACAGTGATTACCATGAAAATGAGAGAACAGGGATTGACTTTCAGCAGTGGACAACATTTACCAAAGCAGATGTTTGAACCAAAAAGACTTATTACAAAATTGAGGCTGCAGATGTGAATCATCTGAGCTAACAACTGTTGGTGACTTTAATGATCCAATAGCTGTTTGAAAAGGAATGTAGAGGAATGAATGAAGATTATATCACACAATATTGATATTTATCCAGTTTTTGATGGAGTTTTATCAACAATGGTTAGGGATAATGCAATGATAGGGTAATCCTGAAGGCTGTTATGTCAGCAACTGTTAGTGCAACAGTGGGTAAACTTTTGACAAATGTTTTGAACATCTGCTGCTATGATGAAAGGAATGATTTTGTCTTGTGAAACCACAATATCATGTTCAACATCTGTTGATGGTGATTATGAAATATCTGTAAGATTGCTATTTTCAACAAAATACATTTTAGATGCAAATTGTTCAAGTTTAACATGTCAGCAGTTTTTATGGGAATTTGCATTCAAGGTTTTGCCACATGTCAATTACAAGTTTTGAAGCTTTCATAGATTACTGACAGTGGTTTAGTACCCCATATGATGGAAACCTCTTTACTAAGAGTACTCATTTTGTGTCATAATATTTGAATTAGAACATGAGTACCCAAGTATTTTAAGGTCTATTAGCAATCAATCTTTGACCTGTGTTAAAAACAAACTTGAGTTTGACGTGACCTTGACACTTGTACCATTTCCTTTTGATCCATTTTCAAGGATAGTATCACCAAAAAAAAATGATGGTTCTTCATCCTGACAGGAGTTTGAAACTTTTGCTATAAAAAACAAGTAAAAGTACAAAATATATCACTCTTAAGGAAAAATAAAGAATAATATATCCTGCTTTATTTGAGAAAAACCTTTTCAACAAAAATAATTAAAGGTTTTTCTGAAAACAACATCAAAAAGGATCTGGTACATTTTCCAATTAAACTCATAATCACATCACTCTCAAGTTTTATGAAAATAGTCAGTGGTTTGAAATACATTGTAATAACCACTGTTTGAGACCATTTTCTTGTTTAATTGATTTAAAAAAATGAGGAGACATGTTCACATGTGTTTTTGAAAGTCATGTTATAAACTTTGTTACCATGTGATGATTCTCAAAAACTTGTCTAGTCATCTTGTAAGTTTATTTACCGGAGATACTATTGTTACCTGAACTTCCCTGAACCAATGAATGGACACAGTTGCTTGATAACCATTGTTAACCTAATTTTGGACTCTTAAGTGTTTTTATATTTATACTCTTTTCTTTTGACTTCAAAATTTTGAGATAAACACACCTTTGGGTTTTTGTGATTATTCTTCTTCCCTTTTTACCCTTCCCATTCATAAGTACTGAAATACTCACTGGGAGGGATTTTTTTTATTGAAGGAATACTTATTCCAGAATCATTTTGCAGTAATGTTTTAAGAGATCAGGTTATATTTGTACATGCTTATATCAAATCTCACATTACATATGATTCGGTCTACTTTAACACCTGATTTTCTTAATGTATTTTTAACAAACTTGATTTGGTCCTTTTGAGGATTCTCAACCTGTTTTTCAACACACAAGATCTAATAACTAAAGTTATAATTTCCCTCTTTTTATGTTAACAAAAACACTAATGTTATTTAACCGAACATAGGTTTTTGTTGACCTGAGGTACACACCTTAGCAGCAAACATGATGGAAACAGCACGAACTTCATAACAACAATTGAAATCAATTTTATAGGTAAAATAATTATACCATAAGTATCAGACACATTTTCAGATCTGAAAACTATAGGTGGTTTATGCATGACATCACTTGTTATGTGAAGTTTGTGTGTCTTATGACATCTTGGTTGTTTTATAGAGTTTTTTGAATAACAACTTTAAACGTGATCACTCGTTACTCTTTTTTTCAACTAAAAGCGATCAACCTTAGCATCAATGAATTTTGAGCTGAACTGTTATGTCAAATTGATTGTTAGATCGAATTTGACTGTCCAGGCTCTGAAACCAATTATTAGAATCGGAGGCCCTCATGATTGTGTTTGTTTGTAATATTTGAACAATAAAAGAATATTAAACAGAGATCTAATGCAGCGGAATTGAAAACAAACTTTGTAGACACAATCAAAGAGAAATAGTTTTTAGTAAACACATCCTTATCATTGAGTCGAATGATTACAATACAGAAATGATTACAGACATGCTTACATACTAAAGCTCCCCTCAGCTTGATGCTCACTGGTTGATTGCTCAAGATGAAAGGATTGGAGGAGAAGAACTCACTCAGTCAATCAAGTGAAACAGTACATGGTACTGTTCCATTTATAGGCAAATCAAACCACTGAAGCATCTAAGCTGACGTCACAATGAAAGTGACATCTAACAACCTAACAACCTTTAACCACTATTCTTATACAAACACTGCTAACTTAACCACTGATTCTATACAATACAAGTGACACACTAAACTACTGCTTTCTTCTTCCATCAGTACTGATGTTTGACAATCAGTGCTTTCCTCAAAGTTGATCAGTCCTTGAGTGGGCAGTCCTTTAGTCAACATCAATACTTAGATAGCATCAGTAGATTTGAACCAGCAGTGTTTAATCCTTAACAGTCTTCAGGGCTTCATCAGCAGTTTGAAGTACAGCACCTGTTGTATACGGACAGTGGATAGAGGTCATCAGATATTATAAACACTTTCAAAGGGAAAGCCTGGTGCAAACTACTACTTATGATGAATCCACTGTTGTGAACCATTTTTGGCTTTTATTATCTGTTCCTCTGATAGAGTTCAATCCCAACATACTTTCATACCATGCGCAAAGTGGAAATACGATTTTTCATTATTAAGAAGCATGAAGTGGTACTCAATCATACCTACTAAGAACCCTTGTCGCACAAAGTGACGACCTATCTCATATCTGAACTAATTACGTTATGATCCTACCTTTATCTTGGAAATGTGTTATAATCGATCCATAACATCATTTCACGCACCAAACATAATTAAACATTCAACTTTTTATGTGATTCTTACCTTGAACTCGTGAGTGTGTGACCCAAGTCTGAATCCTTTAAAACACGACGGAACCTGCTACTTTGACTTATAGAAAGGCGAGACCGACATGGAAACGTGAATCTCTACTATAAACTGTGAAACCCGTGCTCTTGCGAATTGCCTCTACACTTTCTCTCTCTAGGGATTCAAAAATGAACTTGAAGAAGGGGGAGGCTACATGCACCTCCTTTGTACATTGTAATATTATTTTAAAATCCCAAGACTTCCGCTTTGTGACACTCTGGATTTTCCAGAACAACCTTCTTGTTTCAGTATTTCGTGTACATATTATTAAATGAAAGTTTGCGACTTATCTTGTTGTACTATGTGTTGATAATGTGTACGTATGATGTATAGTTATGTATATATGTGTATTAGTGAGCGGAGCCGAGACCCCTCCCTTGCACGCTATGGGCTGCCAACCTATCCACTCGGCCCAACAACACAAGGACCCGACTCGAGACCACTCGGTCTCGCGTAAACGGTGACAGATGGGCCGCAACCTCCCTTAGCCCACTCGGAAACCCACTTAGGGTGCATCACCTCCTATATAAACCTAAAACCCTCACACACACTCTCCTTTACACTCTCTCTCTCTCTCTCTCTCACTTCATCCACACACTCTCTCTCTCTCTCTCAAACCCTAGCAACACCACCCTCTCCTCTTGTCTCGGATCAAGGGTAGCAAACCAAGCTCTCGGATTAGCTTGTATTCTTCACTCGGAGACCATCGGACAACAAACCTACTCGCCTTCACACACTCTTTATCAACCGGTTAGTGTTTTAAATATTCACTAGGTGTTTTTGTGTATAATGATGTGACTTGCTCTGAATGATTTAATGATGGATGACATATGTGAACTCTTGTATGATAATGAATTGCTAAGATATTTGAATGATGAATGTATGGGATGCTTATGGTCATTCAATTTATGCTAGAAGTTATAGGACAAATGTTGTTTTGATAATGATATCCAAGGTTGTCATGACACATAGATTATATGTATACATGTTCCTGTTTTGGGTAAAATGCATGCTAGAGTTAGGATTTAAATATTCATGTTTGGTATGATGATATGTGAACAGTTTGGTAGAAGTATGGTAATAAAGGTGATGTGTTAAAGTTGTTAATAAGGTTTGATTCATGACTAGGGTGTTATATGAGACAAACATGATTTATGAATTAGTGATGGAAAATAATTGCTGAAAATGCTTCCAAAGTTGCAAGTATAGATCTAGGATAACATGTTTCGGGACAGTTTGAATGATTATGCATGACGAATAATTTGAATGTATGATGAACAACATGAATATGAGTTAGAGGTGCCTTAAATATTTGAAAAACTTGTTGTTTGATCCGATTTGGTTAATTGTTAGACAAAGAAACATGTTTGTGCATTATCATTGGATAGTACATGGGATCATGAAATTGAAATTCTATTGGTTAGTACAAAGCTGGCACATGTTCTAGAATCAGCAGGTAATGCGAGTTGAGACCCCCGGTTTCAACTCGAGACCGTTAAGCTACAACTCGAGACCGCGGTGATTGCGACTCGAGACCATCAAGTGACAACTCAAGACGGACATCAGGGACTCGAGGCCAGCAAGGTCTCGACTCGAGACCTCATAATCTCGACTCGAAACTGAACTCGAGACCTATGAGGTAGTGACTCATGCCTGCACCACTCGAGACCAGCCATTTACAACTGGAGATCTCCTGGTTGCGACCCGAGATCACATAATCTCGAGTCGAAACCACCTGGTCTCGACTGGGCTACTTGTCTACGTTATTGGGTCGAATTGTATGGACTGTTCATGTTTGTTACTGTTTAAATGGATTATGTGTTACTGAACATGTGATAGGACTGGCCCAATAACCTTATGTGATATGTATGCTATGTGTTAGATACGTATAGAATATACGTGACTTCTTTTTACCCAAACCTGACCTATACTGGTAACCATATTAGGATGTGGTGACCAGCATACTTGACCAAGTAAACTAAACTGCCGAGCAACCCAAGGTGAGTTCACAACTATTAAATCATGCGTTCCCGGTGGTTTTGGGAAACGGAAACTTAAAACACGCTATCACCACGTAAGGGATACAAAACTACTTTCTTCCCCTTAAATGGGACTCTTATTTAATTATTGTTTATACGGTAATGCAACAAGCAACACTAAACAAAACTCTATCACTTAAGTCCCTACCATTTAATACCGATTAGTCGCCGGGGCCTGGCGAACGGGTTATTAGTTAATAGCGCTATTTAGGTGTAACCAGCCTCACACCGACCCTTGTTACTGGGAACGGGAGTGAACTAATGTACTCTGGCAAACCGTCAATGATGATAGGACATTGACAAACGGGGCACTGCGGAAACGTACGGTTAAGTAAGTATTCGGTATTGGAAAAACAGTTTAGTCGCTTACTTATGGGGTAGCTCCCCATCGCATGTATAAACGGATAAATTAACTGGTGAAACAAGTTTTTGGTAATTAAAAACTGGACAACTCGTGAACTCGCCAACATTTTTGTTGATACCCTACTGCATGCTTTGCAGGTACCCAGTGACTCAGGAGCTTGCTACTTGGGGATGTGTAGTGGTCGTCTAGCCCATGTGTGGGGTTCTAAATAAACTTGAACCCTGAACCTTGTTTTAAACTAATTTGTTTATGCTTCCGCTACTTACTTAAACTTCTACTTAACTTAAACTTTTGAACTTTACACCATGATGCTGACTAACCATTATGAGTGATGAATATTGTTACTAGTAACCAAGGCTCAGTATAATTGGTGGCTGGATCCTGGCCAGTCACGCCTCCAAGCGGTGGTACTCCGCATGTGGATTTTGGGGGTGTGACAAATTGGTATCAGAGCCATTGGTTATAGTGAACTCGGTTTTAAAAAGAAAGTCTTTTTGAGAAAAACCAGACTATAACCCGTGACTCATGAGGACACTACACTCCAAGTGCAAGACTCAACGCATTACACCTCATAGCTCTCACTTATGTTTACTCGCTTATTTGTTTAAGTGCTTATGTGCTAATATACATATTAGTGTGCCTAGCTAGACGTATACACAATCCTCCTCCACATTCTTGATTCACTACGACGTCTTTTCTCACTCTGTGTCTTCTGAACATCAAGATAATGACCGGACTCGATAGAGACAGCATAACCCTGACAAGGGACCAGCTGGCGGCCCTGATAGACGCTCGGGTCGCTGAAGCCTTGGCAACCAACCCAGAAGGGCGTTCTTGGAATGCAAACCACACCCTTCGATGTCACAGAAGGAGCAGTAGGTCTTTTACATTGGTTCAGGAGGATCGAGTCTGCGTTCGAAGAAGGTGAAAGCCCATGTAGCAAACGAGTAGAATACGCCACTAGCATGTTTCAAGGGAAAGCGTTTTCGTGGTGGAACGCGCAAGTCCAGATGCTCGGATTGGCATATGCAAATGCCACTCCCTGGGATTATTTCAAGGATCTAATCAGGGAAGAATACTGCCACAAGGATGACATGCAGAAGCTGGAAATGGAATACTATGGGTTAAAGATGGTTGGCTCGGAGATCGAAGCGTACACGAAAAGGTCCAATGACTTGGCTGCTTTGTGTCCTTACTTATCGCAGCCTCCCTACAAACGAATCGCACTCTACCTTAGGGGCTTAGTCCCAGAAATCTAGGGTTCAGTGATCGCAACCAAACCCCCTACAGTCCAACAAGCCATCCGTCTAGCACACCCTTTCACAAACCAAGCGGTGGAAGAGGGCCGGTTGCCCAGGCGTTTAACTGCTACAGCTAATGCTTTCGATTTCGGCCAACGCAAGTGGAATGACTACCGAAGTGGGAGTCCCAGCACTATGCCACCTCAA
This sequence comes from Helianthus tuberosus, assembly GCA_030545235.1. Classification (NCBI taxonomy): domain Eukaryota; kingdom Viridiplantae; phylum Streptophyta; class Magnoliopsida; order Asterales; family Asteraceae; genus Helianthus; species Helianthus tuberosus. The sequence goes on from CM060378.1 coordinate 26,969,100, forward strand.
GCTCAACAAAGGAGGGTCGTTGGGAGCGAGGGCCCTGACCCGCGAACGGGTGGTTACCAAATAAAACTACCCAAGTGTAACAAGTGTGGCCGACATCACAACGGGCCCGGTGCGAAGAACAAGTGTCAGCGATGCAACAAGATGGGGCATGAGGCCAAGAATTGTAGGAGCCCTCATCCCGCAAGGCAGAACCAACCACAGCAGCAGCAGCATCATGGAAACATCAAGGGTTGTTACCAGTGCGGAGCCGAGGGGCACATTAAGAAGAATTATCCCCAGTTAAACCAGAACAACAACCAGGGTGTGGGGAACAACAACAACACCAACAATGCTGGAAATGGTGCAAGAGGAAGAGCCTTTGTGACTGGAGCTGGAGAAGCGAGGAATGACCCCAACGACGTAGCGGGTAAGTTCCTACTCGATGATCGTTTTGTTTCTGTATTGTTTGATTCTGGAGCCGATGCTAGTTATGTATCCCTACGTATTAGTAAAAAGCTTAAGCGTACGTCTACGTTATGAAGTTCTAAGCATATTGTCGAGCTAGCTAATGGTAGAAACATCGAGGCCTCACACGTTACCAGGAACTGCAAACTCACTTTGTCGGGCCAGACCTTTTCTGTCGACCTCTTCCCCATCACTCTCGGAAGCTTCGACGTCGTCATTGGTATGGATTGGTTATCCAAACATCGGGCTAGAATCCTTTGCTGAGAGGAAGTCGTTTGTATCCCACGACCTTCGGGCAAACCCCCCCCCCCCCCATCGTTCAAGGTGACAAAGGCGGAGAAGTCACCGGCATCATTTCGTACTTAAAAGCCCAGAAGTGTTTACGAAAGGAGCACACTGCTATCCTAGCATTTGTCACCGACACCCAGGAAAGGGAAAAGAGGATCGAGAATTTTCCAGTTGTACGCGACTACCCCGAGACAATTCCTGAGGGACTACCTGGACACCCTCCTCACCGTCAGGTCAAATTTCAAATCGAGCTAGCTCCTAGAGCAGCACCTATATCTCGTGCACCTTATCGTCTAGCTCCCGCAGAACTCAAGGAACTTTCTACTCAACTACAAGAACTTTTGGACAAAGGTTTTATCCATCCTAGCTCATCACCCTGGGGAGCCCTAATGCTCTTTGTCAAAAAGAAGGATGGCACATTCCGAATGTGCATTGATTACCGCGAACTGAACAAGGTTACCATCAAGAACCGTTACCCACTCCCACGTATCGACGACCTATTCGATCAGTGCAAGGATCAAGCTACTACTCTAAGATTGACCTGCGATCAGGTTATCATCAGCTGAGAGTCTGTGATGAAGACATCTCCAAAACTGCATTCAGAACTCGTTATGGTCACTATGAATTTCTCGTCATGACTTTTGGGAATGACCAACGCGCCTACGATTTTTATGTATCTCTTGAACCGAGTGTGCAAACCCTACCTCGACAAGTTCGTGATTGTGTTTATTGACGACATCTTAATCTACTCGAAAAGTCAAGAGGAGCATGAACAACACTTGCGTCTTATTCTCGAGCTCATTCGCAATGAAAAACTGTACGCCAAGTTCTCAAAATGCGACTTCTGGCTTCGAGAAGTCCACTTCCTTGGACACGTGGCCAATAAGGACGGAATTCACCTCGATCCAGCTAAGATCGACTCTATAAAGAATTGGCCTACCCCTAAGACACCGACCGAAGTTCGCCAATTCTTGGGATTGGCAGGATACTATCGTAGATTCATCAAGGGATTTTCGAAGATCGCTCAACCCCTCACGACTCTCACCCAGAAGGGCATTGCTTACAAGTGGAATGATGCTCAAGAGTCTGCCTTTTAGAAGCTAAGGGAAAACCCTTGTAGTACTCCTATCCGTTCATTTCCTAAAGGTACCGATGACTTTGTGGTTTATTGTGACGCGTCTATTCATGGGCTCGGTTGCGTGTTGATGCAACGCGAGAAAGTTATCGCCTATGCCTCTCGACAACTTAAGACTCACGAAAGGAACTACAGGACGCACGACTTGGAACTCGGAGCAGTCGTCTTTGCACTCAAACTATGGAGACATTACTTGTACGGTACCAAGTGCATGATTTACACTGATCATAGGAGTCTCCAGCATATCTTGGATCAGAAGGAGTTGAACATGAGGCAATGCAGATGGGTAGGACTCCTTAACGACTACGAATACGCAATTAAGTATCATCCCAGCAAGGCCAATGTGGTGGTTGATGCCCCCAACAGGAAGGAAACCAAACCTAAGCGTGTTCGTGCTTTGCAGCTCACTATCCACTCGAACCTCCCTAATCGGATTCGAAATGCTCAGGTTGAAGCATTGAAAGAAGAAAATATCAGGGCTGAGACCCTACGAGGATCAAGGAAACGTTTAGAACAAAAGGAAGACGGCGCTTGCTACATAACAGGGTGTATATGGGTCCCACTTTATGGAAATCTGCGTGAACTTGGGATGGACGAAGCACACAAATCTCGTTACTCGGTACATTCTGGTTCGGATAAGATGTACCACGATCTCAAGACTACGTATTGGTGGCCTGTTATGAAGGCCAACATAGCCACCTACCAGCAGGATTGGTACAACAACCAGAACTGCCAAAATGGAAATGGAAGCGCATCTCTATGGATTTCGTCACAAGCTTACCAAGATCTCAGAACAGGAACGACACTGACCATTGGTGGAGTTCTCCTACAACAATAGCTACCACACCAGCGTTCAGACGGCACCCTTGGAGCCATTGTACGGTCGTAAATGCCGGTCACCCTTATGTTGGGCGGAAATTGGCAAAGGCCAAATGACTGGCCCGGAACTCGTGGTCGAGACAACGGAAAGGGTCGCCAAGATCAGACAACGCATGGCGGCAGCTCGTGACCATCAGAAAAGTTACGCTGATAAGCGTAGGAAACCGTGAGAATTCCAGGTCAGTGACCAGGTTCTACTTAAAGTCCCACCCTGGAAGGGTGTGGTTCGTTTTGGTAAGCTAAATCCGCGATGTGTTGGACTATTCGAAATTACTGAGAAGATCGGTAAGGTTGCTTATAGATTGAATCTGCCGAAAGAACTGAGTGCTGTGCACAACGTCTTTCAGGTGTCTAATCTAAAGAAGTGACTGTTAGATGAAACACTCATAATTCCTTTCAAGGAACTCACTATTGACGAAACAACTACACTTTACTGAGGAACCGATTGAGATCACGGATCGAGAAATCAAAACCCTCAAACGTAGCCAGATACCTATCGTACGAGTTCGTTGGAACTCGCGTCGTGGCCCAGAGTTTACCTGGGAGCGGGAAGACCAGATGAAGTGCAAGTATCCCCAGTTGTTCCCAAACGAAACTCCCAGCACTAAAGCTACAACCGAATTGCGGGACGAAATTCCAAACTAACGGGGGGATGATGTGACACCCCGTTGAAACGTTCTCACTCACACTAGCTTGACAGTGGCTGCCTTAACTTTCGGGACGAAAGTTCTTAAAACTTGGGGATAATGTGACACTCTGGATTTTCCCGAACAACCTTCTTGTTTCAGTATTTCGTGTACATATTATTAAATGAAAGTTTGCGACTTATCTTGTTGTGCTATGTGTTGATAATGTGTACGTATGATGTATAGTTATGTATATATGTGTATTAGTGAGCGGAGCCGAGACCCCTCCCTTGCACGCTATGGGCTGCCAACCTACCCACTCGGCCCAACAACACAAGGACCCGACTCGAGACCACTCGGTCTCGAGTAAACAGTGACAGATGGGCCGCAACCTCCCTTAGCCCACTCGGAAACCCACTTAGGGTGCATCACCTCCTATATAAACCTAAAACCCTCACACACACTCTCTCTCTCTCTTTCTCACTTCATCCACACACTCTCTCTCTATCTCTCAAACCCTAGCAACACCACCCTCTCCTCTTGTCTCGGATCAAGGGTAGCAAACCAAGCTCTCGGATTAGCTTGTGTTCTTCACTCGGAGACTATAGGACAACAAACCTACTCGCCTTCACACACTCTTTATCAACCGGTTAGTGTTTTAAATATTCACTAGGTGTTTTTGTGTATAATGATGTGACTTGCTTTGAATGATTAAATGATGGATGACATATGTGAACTCTTGCATGATAATGAATTGCTAAGATATTTGAATAATGAATGTATGGGATGCTTATGGTCATTCGATTTATGCTAGAAGTTATAGGACAAATGTTGTTTTGATAATGATATCCAAGGTTGTCATGACACATAGATTATATGTATACATGTTCCTGTTTTGGGTAAAATGCATGCTAGAGTTAGGATTTAAATATTCATGTTTGGTATGATGATATGTGAACGGTTTGGTAGAAGTATGGTAATAAAGGTGATGTGTTAAAGTTGTTAATAAGGTTTGATTCATGACTAGGGTGTTATATGAGACAAACATGATTTATGAATTAGTAATGGAAAATAATTGCTGAAAATGCTTCCAAAGTTGCAAGTATAGATCTAGGATAACATGTTTCGGGTCAGTTTGAATGATTATGCATGATGAATAATTTGAATGTATGATGAACAACATGAATATGAGTTAGAGGTGCCTTAAATATTTGAAAAACTTGTTGTTTGATCCGATTTGGTTAATTGTTAGACAAAGAAACATGTTTGTGCATTATCATTGGATAGTACATGGGATCATAAATTGAAATTCTATTGGTTAGTACAAAGCTGGCACATGTTCTAGAATCAGCAGGTAATGCGAGTCGAGACCCCCGGTTTCGACTCGAGACCGTTAAGCTACAACTCGAGACCGCGGTGATTGCGACTCGAGACCATCAAGTGACAACTCAAGACGGACATCAGGGACTCGAGGCCAGCAAGGTCTCGACTCGAGACCTCATAATCTCGACTCGAGACTGAACTCGAGACCTATGAGGTAGCGACTCATGCCTGCACCACTCGAGACCAGCCATTTACAACTCGAGATCTCCTGGTTGCGACCCGAGATCGCATAATCTCGAGTCGAGACCACCTGGTCTCGACTGGGCTACTTGTCTACGTTATTGGGCCGAATTGTATGGACTGTTCATGTTTGTTACTGTTTAAACGGATTATGTGTTACTGAACATGTGATAGGACTGGCCCAATAACCTTATGTGATATGTATGCTATGTGTTAGATACGTGTAGAATATACGTGACTTCTTTGTACCCAAACCTGACCTATACTGGTAACCATATTAGGATGTGGTGACCAGCATACTTGACCAAGTAAACTAAACTGCCGAGCAACCCAAGGTGAGTTCACAACTATTAAAGCATGCGTTCCCGGTGGTTTTGGGAAACGGAAACTTAAACAACGCTATCCCCGCGTAAGGGATACAAAACTACTTTCTTCCCCTTAAATGGGACTCTTAGTTAATTATTGTTTATACGGTAATGCAACAAGCAACACTAAACGAAACTCTATCACTTAAGTCCCTACCATTTAATACTGATTAGTCGCCGGGGCCTGGCGAACGGGTTATTAGTTAATAGCGCTATTTAGGTGTAACCAGCCTCACACCGACCCTTGTTACTGGGAACGGGAGTGAACTAATGTACTCTGGAAAACCGTCAATGATGATAGAACATTGACAAACGGGGCACTGCGGGAACGTACGGTTAAGTAAGTATTCGGTATTGGAAAAACAGTTTAGTCGCTTACTTATGGGGTAGCTCCCCATCGCATGTATAAACGGATAAATTAACTGGTGAAACACGTTTTTGGTAATTAAAAACTGGACAACTCGTGAACTCGCCAACATTTTTGTTGATACCCTACTGCATGCTTTGCAGGTACCCAGTGACTCGGGAGCTTGCTTCTTGGGGATGTGTAGTGGTCGTCTAGCCCATGTGTTGGGTTCTAAATAAACTTGAACCCTGAACCTTGTTTTAAACTAATTTGTTTATGCTTCCGCTACTTACTTAAACTTCTACTTAACTTAAACTTTTGAACTTTACACCATGATGCTGACTAACCATTATGAGTGATGAATATTATTACTAGTAACCAAGGCTCAGTATAATTGGTGGCTGGATCCTGGTCAGTCACGCCTCCAAGCGGTGGTACTCCGCATGTGGATTTTGGGGGTGTGACACGCTTTGCTAAATGTGAATATCTATATCAATCGTCACGCATAAACCCCAAGTCTGGGCCCAGCGGGAAATCAGGGTGTGACAATTTCCCATATATGCATTGTTTTAGGGTTTTTCTCTTTTCAAATTTTTTTTCTCTCTCTACCCACCTAAATTTGTGCATAAATCCTATGCGTAGATTTACCTTATAAAGAAAATGCATGCACAAAAAAGGCACGAAAATCCCGAAAAAAGGTTTTGGACATTATATATCACTGGACTCGAAATTTCGAGACGAGTCTAACAGTATAATTTGGTAAAGACAATTGCTCTGATACCAATTGTAAGTCCAGAGATCTTCGTAGGATATCACAAACACGTTTAAGAGTGAGGAAAACAATTGAAAGTGATGAACAAACACACTAATATAAATGTATCAACAATTACAAATGATGAATTCTATCCTATTTATAGGTACAAGATGCCTTGGAGAACAAGGCAAATAACTAACATAACATTATATAGGGTCCACATATAAATCGGCCCACATGGCCTAACCCAAGCCCACTAGAAAACTAAGTCCAATAACTATAAGTGTGTTTGATAAAGACAAGCGTAAACCTACTCAATTTTATGGCCTTACACAGAGAATGTTGTCCGTTAGTGAGACACGACCCATGTCAAGGTAGACACGGCCCCATGTTGAAAAAGACGGGGGGAACGACCCCGTGTTCTTCGGACATGCCCTCATGTCTGGAAGTAGATGGGACACGACCTCGTGTTCGAGGAACACGTCCCCGTGTGTTAGGGTTTTTATGAAGTTTTGTCAAAAGTTTTAAGGAACTATGTTTTATCGGGGGGTTCCTTACTGGTTGGAACAACACTGAAATGCTTGATGTACTTTAGGAACCGGCGAGAGGTATGAAAACGCAAAAGGTTATCGAAAAGATAGAAACCTAGTTTAAAAGTAGGAGGGTGAAACCTTCCTTTATTTACCATTTCCAGGCTCCTGTTAAAGAAGGTGTAAGTAGACTCGCTCTTGTCCAAACCGTCGGTGTGAAATTCACACACTTTGAAGGGGACCTTCATTGCGAGTTCGATACTGGGACGACTATCGCCTTCATTTTCGCAAGTGGCTAGCGCTGATTTGTTGGCCTCGGCATTGTTTATTCCAAAATGTGGCTCCATCGAATCTCCTTCGGTTTTATTCCTTGATGAATATCGCGCCTTCATCAAGGATTCTAGTTCTTTGAGTTTTTGGAGAATCCTCTTTTCTATTTGACAGAGTTCTTCCGAGCTTATGTCTCCTATTGAAGAGGTTCGATGGGATTCAGGTGGATGGTAGTTATTGTTTTTACTTCCGCCCATCTTAAGGTGATCGTCAAAGGAAAACGATGGGTCTAAATAGTGGGGATTAGATCTTAGAACGACACATTCTAATTCTTTATGCATTCCTCCACATAACTTCCGCCCATCTTAAGGTGATCGTCACGGACCCATGTTACTCTTGGAGCAAGCAGAGAAATAGGAGAAAAATCCCGCAACCCCGAGGCAACCAAAATCAAGCTATTGTTGCCAACACTGCTCCTAACCAAGTGCAACCTCAAGTCGCTCCTGTGTGAGCATGCTTTACATGTGGAAACCTCAACCACCTCGCCAATGTTTGCCCTCAACGCAATCAACCACCACCGCAACAGCAACAGTAGCAGCAGCCTCAACAACCAGCTCGAGGCAAAGCATTCCTTCTCACTACTGCTCAGGCTCAGAACGCAAACGATATTATTACTGGTACATTCCTTGTGAACCATGTTTATTCTTCGTGTTTATTTGATACTGGCGGCGATAAAAGTTTTGTATCTTTAGAATTCGAACCTTTGCTTAAGTGTAAACGCTCTAAGTTGCCTAGATCATTCGCTGTCGAAGTCGCTAATGGTAAATCCGTCACTATCGATACTGTTCTTTCTAAGTGTTCCTTGATTATTAACGATCATACGTTTCGCATTGACCTCATACCTATGCAAATGGGTAGTTTCGACATCATAGTAGGTATGGACTGGCTTAGGCGAGTTCGTGCTGAAGTTTTTTTGTCCTGAAAAGTTCTTACATCTTCCTCTTCCAAACGGTGATTCTCTACACGTGTATGGCGAAAAACCTTCTCAAGGTCTCAAGCTTATGTCATGTATCCAAGCGAATAAGTGCTTGCGCAATGGTACCTTCGCCTTTCTCGCCCACGTTGTGGAAAAGAAGGACAAATGCCCAAGCATGAGTGATGTTCCTGTTATACGTGATTTTCCTAATGTGTTTCCCAATGATCTTCTTGGTCCGCCTCCTGCTCGTTCTGTTGATTTTCGAATCGATTTAGTGCCTGGCGCTAAGTCTCTCTATCGTTTAACACCCTCTGAGATGCAAGAGCTTTCGAGCCAACTTCAAGAGCTTCTTGATAAAGGCTTTATACGCCCTAGTACTTCTCCTTGGGGCGCTCCCATTCTCTTCATCGAAAAGAAGGATGGTTCGTTTAGGATGTGTATTGACTATCGTGAGCTCAACAAGCTTACTGTCAAGAACCGATATCCTCTTCCTCGCATTGACGATCTCTTCGATCAATTGCAAGGCGTGACCTGCTTTTCAAAGATCGATCTTCGTTCTGGATATCATCAACTTCGAGTCCTCAAAGAAGATATACCCAAAACCGCCTTTCGTACAAATTATGGTCATTACGAGTTCGTGGTCATGCCCTTTGGTTTGACCAACGCACCTGTTGTTTTCATGGATTTGATTAACCGCATGTGCAAAGTATACTTAGACCGTTTCGTGATCATCTTCATCGACGATATTCTCATCTACTCCAAGACGCAAACAAAGCAAACCACGAGCGACACTTACGTCTTATCCTTCAGCTTCTACGCACTGAACGTCTTTACACCAAATTCTCCAAGTGTGAATTTTGGATAAAAGAAGTTCAATTCCTTGGTCATACTGTCAACAAACTTGGTAATGACGTTGACCCTGCTAAAATCGAAGTTGTGAAGAACTGGATTGCACCGAAGTCTCCATCTAAAATTCGTTCATTTCTTGGTCTAGCTGGTTACTATTGTCGTTTCATCTCTAACTTCTCGAAAATCGTTGTTCCTCTTACCTCCCTGACTCAAAAAGAGAAACCTTTTGTTTGGGGTCCTGAACAAGAGGAATCTTTCCAAACGCTCAAGGACATGCTTTGTAATGATCCTATTCTTGCAATTCCTGATGGTAACGACGACTTCGTCGTGTATTGCGATGCTTCAAACCTTGGCCTTGGTTGTGTCCTTATGCAACGAGACAAGGTTATCGCTTACGCATCGAGGCAACTCAAGATACATGAGATAAACTACACTACGCACGACCTTGAACTTGGCCCAGTTGTTTTTGCCTTGAAGATATGGCGACACTACCTATATGGTACTAAGTGTGTGGTCTTCATCGACCATAAGAGCCTTCAACACATCTTCAACCAAAAGGAACTGAACATGCGTCAACGTCGTTCGGTAGAGTTGTTAAACGACTACGACTGCGAAATTTGCTACCATCCAGGAAAGGCGAATGTAGTGGCCGACGCTCTTAGTCGTAAAACTCATGTGAAGGGTATTCGTTGTCTCTAACTCATTAACGATTTTCAAAACCGCATTCGTGAAGCCCAATATGCCTCTATTAACGAGGGTAGTCTCTCCATGGAGATAAGAGGTGGTGTTAAAGAAGATCTTGTGTCTAAATCTGATGGTATTCTATACTATCTCAATCGCATCTGGATTCCTAATCGTGATAACCTACGAGACTTTTTGATGAAGGAGGCACACAAATCGAGATATTCCATTCATCCTGGTGATGATAAGATGTACCAAGATATGCGTACGTCATATTGGTGGCCTGGAATGAAGAAAGATATCACCACCTTCGTTGCAAAATGTCTCACTTGTTCGAAGGTTAAAGCTGAACACCAACGTCCCTCTGGCTTGCTCGAACCACCAGAAATTCCTGTCTGGAAATGGGAGAGTATTGCAATGGACTTTATCACCAAACTCCCCCATACTTCTGGTCATGACAGTATTTGGGTGATCGTTGATCGATTGACCAAATCAGCTCATTCATTCGTGAAGATTTCATAGTCCAAAAATTGGGTAGAATCTACACAGATGAAATCATTTGTCGTCACGGTATCCCCATTGACATCATTTTTTTTTATCATGATGGTGATATTACATCTCGTCTTTGGCAAACATTCCAATCTGCTATGGGTACTCTTCTTAACCTTAGCACCACTTTTCATCTTTAGTTTGACGGACAAACCGAGCGTACTATCCAAACTCTAGAGGATATCCTTCGTTCATGCTTATTCGATTTTGGTGGCAACTGGGATATGCACTTGCCTTTGATCGAATTCTCGTACAACAACAGTTATCACGCGAGTATTCAAATGGCACCCTTCGAGGCATTGTATGGTTGTAAGTGTCGTTCGCCTATTTGTTGGCACGAGATCGGAGAAGTTCAAATCACCGGTCTCGTGCTTATACAAGAGACAACGGACAAGATTTTACAGGTTCGAGACAACTTGCTGAAGCCAGGAGCCGACAAAAGAGTTACGGTGACAAGCGTCTCAAGCCTTTGGAAATCGAGATAGGTGATTTTGTACTTCTCAAGGTATCCCCTTGGAAGGGTGTGGTTCGATTTGGTAAGAAAAGGAAACGCGCACCTCGCTACGCGGGTCCTTTCAAGATTCTAGAAGGGATTGGCAAGGTTGCGTATCGACTGGACCTACCTGAAGAACTCAACAACGTTCATCCTGTCTTCCACATTTCAAACTTAAAGAAGTGCCTAGCTGATGAAGGACTTCAAGTTCCACCCGAAGATCTCCAAATCAATGAGACTTTACACTTTGTGGAGAAACCTGTCGAGATCATGGACTGAGGAGTCCAGAAATTGAGGCGTAGTAAAATTCCTATCGTTAAGGTTCGATGGGAAGGAAAACGTGGCGCTGAATTCACTTAGGAACTCGAAAGTGATATGAAGACCAAGTATCCGCACCTGTTCATTACATCTTCCTAAATTGCGGGACGAAATTTCCTAAAGGATGGGAGACTGTAACGCCCTGCTTCTTCGTACCTTCCATAATTAGAAAGCGTCACTTGTATTTCTATTTTTGTAAATATTGTATTCTTGTAATCGCATTTTCATTGTAATCATTGTAAAATCCGAGACTTGGATCATAAATAAAGTTCGTAATTCTTAAATTCATGTTCTACATATTTCGTACATATTCATACGTTTGAATTCATTATACATATGATAACCTATTCGTAATTCTTGCAAGATGTGTTAAACTTACAAACCTTTGTCATACATGTTTAATTCTTGTGTATACGATACTAAATCTCGATCTTCATGCTTAATCGTACGTGTTTGTTACTTGTAACATGTTCTTTTTTTTATTAAAACATGTTTACTTTCATATCATCTATAAGAACATAATGTTTCTACCTTGAAACATGATAAATACACACATTTGGATTTGTAACATGTTAGATTACACATTGAATACGTTAAATACTTAAGATATAACATAAATATGTAACATTATAATGTTTAAAAAATAAATAAAAAGAATGGAAACCCAAATCAGCGCCAAAACAGCCCTTCTTGGCTGGGTTTTGTAGGCTTGTTTCAATGATTAACCTCTTCTAAACACTTCCAAAGCCCAACCCAATGAAACCCTTCCCTATAAAATAAGCACTTCCCCATCCTTTATCCCACTTTTACAAGCCTCCAAACACTTCAAAAACCCTCCCAAACTCAGCTGAGGTTCAGCATCAACATCAAGAACTTTCACCAACAAAAAGTGAGTTTTAACTCACTTCCACTTCAATTTTCTTCTTGTTTCTTCTTCTACAACACTTGGATAACCTCTAGGAAGGTTCTCACAAGTTTTCTTGGGCAACCTAAGGTGAAACCTCACCATTTTTGAGGTCCAAAGTGCGCCTAAATTCTGCTTATTTGTATCTTCATGTTTGGGAAGAAAACTCATGTTTTCTTCATACATTCATATGTCCTTATACCACAAATCAAGACTATGATTATGTGTGCTTAAAAACAAGGTTATAACATACAAATTCAGAGGTTTTAATCCTCTAAACTTTCTGTTTTTAAAAGGGTTTTAACCCACAAGTGATGAACAAGTCTTGAACTTGTGTATGTGTGATTATTTGGATAGCTTGGGCTATCCTACTTACAATCCACACTTCACTTTATGTTTTCTTCTTAGTTAGTTAGCTAGTTAGTATATTTCATTTCCGTAATAATCCATTCATGACCATCCTTGTTGTCTTTGACAACTTGTGCATTGGTGAAAATACAAAGAGGTCCTAAATGGAAGGTTTATCCTCCTATCTCATGCATGACTTCTATGATAATCTTGTTATACTTAATGGACTAAACTTATGATATATATACTATATATAATATATAATACTTATAGTAACCGAACCTTTGATGATAATCTTATGATTATTTGTCAAAATATTATGTTACGTCATCTAAGAACTTAGTTCTCGTTATGATTCTGCTGGGTACTTTAACCCATGAAAACATTTAAACCCCTATGGGTTTCATAGTGTCAAAAACGAGTATTAGATGCTAGATGGTTATTTTCTCATATGCCTACTTTCCTTATACTTTAAATTCTAAATTCCTAAATCCTCCGTTATCATCCATTACTCATACACCTATTTTTCCTCGTGTAGAAGGACTTGGTGTTCCATCCTAAATCGACCAACAAACTCGTCACATAATAACACGTGGAAGCTTGCAAAACCGTGAGTACATTTAACCCATTTTCATTTTAACACTTTTGGGTGCAATATGTTAACCTTATCAAAAATCACAGATACTTTATTCTTTATGCAAATGCACGAAAATAATCCAAATACATGAATGCTATGTTGTTATACCAGATGCATATACTTGGGTGATTCTTATGTGATACTATAGTCATTAACTTTATATGAGCCTCCATTTAACATGTATAGTGCTATAGGAGTAACGCACCACCCGTGAACGAGAGGTCATGTTAAATTTCATTCTTTATTGCGTAAACAGAGGGTTGACTAGAAATATTGCATGCCATGATATGTTGATCTTGAATAACTTAAGTTTCCATGTGGATTCGTTGTAAACTTTTATACTTATACTTATACTTATACTTAAACTTGTATACTCGCCAATACATTTTTGTTTTTAACTATATCTTGTTAACATGTTGCAGGTTGATGAGGTTGAATATGACGAAATCTAGTAGGGACGACACTAGAAACACACTTGAAATTACTAGATTTTGTACTTTAATTGTTGAACTTGTTGTATTGTTTTCCATGTTGTAATTGAATTTCATGATGTACTTTGACAATTTTATCATGATATGAAATCAATTTTGAATTAAATATTGTCGTAGTAGCGTTATGTGTGATGAGCTATCTATCTTCGTCCCACTCCGATGATTCCGCCATTGCTTGGGGTGTGACAGAAACACACTTTTTTCAACACTAGTACTAAAAAGGGTTGTTTTATACCTTATCTGACATATTTATATGTTGCATTTGGCGCATATCAATCATCCCTGCAAACTCATAATCACTATCACTCATATACACCCTAAACGGGAACAAGATTAAGCTGGAAATCATGTCATTTACATCTATCCCTGTTGCGGTTGCTGGCTTACCAGGTACACAATTTATATGGTTTCCATTATGTACTCATAGAACTAATAAACATGTAGTATCAGAACATATGTTGCTCAATATCAGTTTTATTAGTTTTCCCTGAATCTGGAATTAAAACTGGAAAACATTAAATTTATTAAAAAAACATGTTTTTTATTTGTTTTTGCTGATATCACGCTTTTTTTCTACACTAACAGATCCAAAAGAATTGTTTAATCGGGTTGTATTTTTATTAAAAATCCGAATTCTTATTAAAATTCAAAATCTACACACAAAATAAAAATCTGGAAAATATATGTATAATATTTTTCGAAGATGGTCTTTGTGTACATCATAAAAATTCGAGGAATCATTGATATTTTGGATGAATCGATGAATTAAATTGTGTTTTTTCTAGTTTCTATTAATTTTTATCCATAACGTTTTATGAAATTTAATATGGTATATCAATAAAAGATTTTGAAATCTTGGATAATTAGTATCAAAGCATAATATTAAGAAACAAGATAATCTATTATATTTTGAAATATTCCATGCTTATCACAATTCAAATTAGAGATAAATCAATTATTTTTCGAAAATTAATTCGCATTAACTGTGAGTTCATGAGATCATTTTTCTAGAGAACTCATAAAACTCGAGAACTCAAGGTTTTCATGAGATCATTTCCTCTAGAGAACTCAAAGCTAGAGAACTCGTAAACCTAGAGAACTTGGGAAACCTAGAGAACTCAAAACTAGATAACTCAAACTTGAAAACTCAATTATCGAGATCTCAGTTTTATTGAGAACCCATTACTTCGTGTGTCACACCCCAACCGATGACGGAAACATCGGGGCATGACACTGAGCGAAACAGATTGTCAAGAGAAATTCCATAACAACTAGATTACCAGATAGTTAATATTATGTCCCATACCATAACCTACCAAGCAATCAAATTATTACAGACATGGATATCCTCAAAACAAAATATGTTCGGACAACTCATATTTTATTAAATAAATTGTCTTTGTTTCTAGACTCTGCTACTTGGTTCCATCAAATAGCAAGCAAAGCACTGCATCCTAAGAACCTATCACATACGTTAAAATAAAGGTCAATACACATAGTGTAAAGGTGAGCATACAAGTTTGATAGATATAATAGAGTTCGAAAGCCTTTACGCGTAACCAGCATGTTACATGTATAATGAGAAGCTAGTAGGTTATCGACAATGAAATATGCACAGACTAGACTGGGAGTTGTAGAATGCGCAACACATATCACCACTGTGACATGTGAGAGGTAACCTTAACAACCCCTTTCCACGATAGGTGCCGAGTCCAAACAAATAGTACTATCATTGCTAAGGCGTCAGGCAACAATCACTGTGTTAACATAACATACATGCATTCATCGAATAACAAGTAACATGCAATAACAGTCAGCGTATAAATAGTGTTTGCGTTGTGTTTCAACGTGATTTAGAATAAATAACTTATGTAACACCTAGAAGTGCATAAAGCAAAAAAGGGATCGAGTATACTCACAGCGATGGAAATGGATTAAAAGGAGCGCTAAAGTGATTAGCCTGAACAGTTAACGATAGCATAAGCGAAGAGCGGTGCGTAAACGGTGAAAAGTGACCAAGTGTCGAACGGCAATCCGATTGGATGGCAATCCGATCGGATGGCAATCCGATCGGATGGTCATTCGATCAGATGTAAATCCATTCGGATGGTCATCCGATCGGATAGCCATTCGGTCAGATTAACATTCGTTTGGTAAGGATGTGTTTGTGTATGATGGATTTGAAGTTTTCGTTGTAGAATTTTGAAAACAGAGAAGTATCTGTACCCTTCAGGTCGATCGATTGAACGGTCGTTCGATCGGATAGTGATCCGATTGGCAGGACACTTAGTGAGAACAAGTTCACAGCAGGATGGTCACTCGATCGGATAGCAATCCGTTGAACATGTTGAAAATTGTTTAAGTGTTGAACCTCAAGTGCAATCCGATCGGATTGCAGTAGAGTGGGATTTCTATCTCTCTCTCTCTCTCTCTCTCATATATATAGGGATTGGTTAATGTACAATATTCCTTAACGTACAAGATGAAATTACGCATGTTAAAAAACTCAAAACCCTAATCATACATGTTGACAACTGATGCGTGTGAAATGTTATATATATTAGGTGTGTATTTTAAGCCCTTTTTAACACTTATTTTAGCCAACTTTTAAATTTATAAAACACGATATTTTACTAACACTAAAAACACATATGGGCAAGTGCACCCATCGTGAGCGTAGTATAGCGTTGGTAAGATACCGAGGTCGTCCAAGGACACAAGAGCTTTTAGTACCGGTTTATCCTCAACGTCTAATCAAAATAAAAGTTTAGAAAAATGTTTTAAACTAAGAAAAATAAAAACTAACTAAAATGCTGAAAAATAAAAATAAAATAAAAAACAGATAGACAAGATGAATCACTTGGCTCCGACTCGTATCTAGTATAACCTTTGATTATTTCCGCACTTTTGCACATAATTAAGAGATTATCTTAGTTATTGTAGTAGGCCCCTCTTTTGAAGGTGACGTTACCCTCACCCCAGTAGTTTGAGTCAGCAAGGATACAATCCTAAAAGGGTGGATTATTGGAAGATAATGAATTAAGTTATTAATGCAGTATTGTGGTAGGCCCCGCTTTTGGCGGTGACGTTACCCTCGGCTAAGTAGTCTGAGTCAGCAAGGATACAGTCCTAAATAGCCGGGTTATAGTATTAATAGTAGTTAACTTATGAGGGGATCAAAGAGTTTGGACCCCCGCCATCCAATACCGTGAAGCATTGAAGGAGGTCCTACTAAATTTGACCCAGGTCCATTGCAGGACCTCTAAACGCTGAACAATGGCAAGACCTTTACCAAACCGTTCCCTTAACCCCCGACCAGGTAGCCAACATACCTCCATATAGACCGTGGAGATATGAATGGTGAAAATCCTTTATTTTATATAGACAGTAAAATAATGCCAAGACACCACGGACAAACGATAAGGAAAGATCACCTTCAACATAAGTAACTAGTTATTAAAGTCATTAATACAAAACCAAATAAAAAGTGCAAAAGATTAGAAATAAAAAGTATTATACTAGACACTTTGTCTTCACCAAGTGATGTAAGAGACTTAGGCAAACATGGCCTTGATTGTCAAGAACTCTTACGATCAATCTTGGATCCCGAGACGACTCACACACTCTACGATGGACAATGGATGATGGTGGTGGATGATGGTGTTGTTGGTGCATTAAATGTCTGCTGATTACGTCATAATCAAGTCTTGTGTCTAGAATTGTATGAATGATCACACAATAGGATTAAATTAGGGTTTGTAATGGTTTATCTTGAAGATTTCGCTTGAAATCAGTTCAAGCGAAATCAACAGATGAAGATTTCGCTTGAAATGATCCCAAGCGAAATCATCCTCCTATATATATGTGTTGTGTGTTTCATTTGAGAGAGAGAGGTCATTGTGTGAAACACGAAGTGCTGCCGGATTTGTATCAGAAAACATTGTACAAGCACTCAAATCAATCAGAAAAGAAAGATTAAAAGGATTAGAGCTGTTATGACTTTGTTTACGTTGATTCCGCCTTCGTACGCAAAGATGAACTGCCTTAACTGACGGTTTAAGGTCATAGAACAGTCCTACAAGTGGTATCAGAGCTCAGGACGAGGAGTTCATACCATAGCAGCGGATTCTCTTCTTTCTACTCATTTCTTTTTATTTTTTTCAGATCTGAACAAGTTCCAACGGTCGAAATGGTCTGATTTTCGAGTATATCGTGTAAAACGTAGTTTTAACAAATCCTACAAAGATTCAGACTAAAATTCAGTTTAAAACATGTTAAAATTGACCTAAAACTAGATTTCGCTTGAAAGTATTCGAAGATAATGGGTTGATTTCGCTTCAAATCAGACTTATTGGACTATTTCGCTTGAAACTTCTGAAGCGAAATTGACTTTGCTGGATTTCGCTTGAAAACAACTGAAGCGAAATAGTTGTTTTCGCTTGAAACTGATTGGATTTCGATTGTATTGTTGAAGCGAAATAGTATTGATTGATTTCGCTTGAATCAGATTTGATTTTTAGTTTTCGCTTGTAACAGTTTGAAGCGAAATAGTTGATTTCGCTTGAAAAACAGTTTGAATCAGATTTCGCTTGAAGCTTTATATACTTCAAGAATTTCGCTTGAACTTGCTGAATTTTCAAAACTTAAAATTTTTCTAAGTGTTTGCTGATTTTGCAGGAACATTCACGATGGATGATCTTTTCATGAATCCGTTTAGCGACATGTACGCATTCGCTGGAGATTCCAGAAACGATAATACTTCGTTAAGCAATGTGAATGATAATCCACCAAAAGAGAAGAAAAAGGAAGCTTGGGAGTCGGAAAGTGCTTTCGGAACGTTCAATAAACCTCCAAAGCTAATGGCTATTGAGGAGTATAGTCGGTGGTCCAGAAAGTTTGAAGACTGGATGATGGCATTTGCATTTTCAAGTTGGAAAAGTCTGAAGAACGGTTATGATCAAGAAAACAAGAATGGTGAAGTCTTAACAGCATCAGATGAGATTGATTCATTTGTAGCCGAACAAAAGTGTGTAGCATTGTTATTTCAATCTGTTCGGGAAGATATCATCTCACTGATAGACTATTCAAACGCTAAAGACCTCTGGGCAAAGTTAAAACAAAAATGTTTAGGAAGTACTGAAATCGTGAAAAACAAAAAGAAACTTCTTAGGAAAGAGTTTGATATGTTTGGTTGTCTTAAGAATGAATCAGTGTGTAAAATGATAGAGAGGTTCGGTCATCTGAAGCTGGAATTAGCAAGACATGATATCAAGTATTCTGATGATGAGCAAGTAGACAAGTTGTTCGATTCATTGCCAGACGAGATGGAGTGGAGATATTATGCTCTCATGCTTAAGAACACTATTCCTCCTGAAATGTTGAAACCAGATTTGGTGATTGAGAGACTTGAAAGTCATGAACTGGAGTTGAAGAAGACGTACAAAGTTAATCACTCATCTTACCAGCAGAATTTGGATCTATACTATCCAAAAAGCATGATGCCAAAAGCAACTTCTCCAAAAACTGCGTTTTCTGCTGAAAATGTGTCGACAGCTGGTAAAGAAAATCAAAGTGGTCAAAACAGTGGAAGTCACAGTGGTTATCACAGTGGATCTTCATCTTCTGGAAGTCATTCTGATGCAAAGAATCATTTTCAATGCAACATTGCAATAGACTTGAAGAATGCTCAGAACTTTGATGAAGAATCGGCCAAGCAGCAGATGATCTTTCTAGCATCGGTGTTGGAATCATATGAAGGGTTGGTAGCTGGGAAGATAGGCAACACAAATCTGACGAAAGAAGATTACGATGAGATTGATCCGGAGGAAATGGAACTGATCGATATTCGTTGGGCCATGGCAAGTGTTGTTCGTCGTGCACAAAGATTCATGGAAATCACTGGAAGAAAGACAATTGGTGGTGCTTCTACTAAGTTGGGGTTCGATAAATCGAAGGTGACTTGCTTCAAGTGTAAGCAGAAGGGTCATTTCAAACAAGAATGCCGAAACGCTTATGCTGATGAATCAGAGAATCCTTTCAGAGATGATTACTACAAGAAGGCAATTTATCATCAGAATAAATACGAGTCGCCTAGATTGAAGCAGGTTGAAGACAACAAAGAGAAATCTAGAGCTCTTGCAGTGATTTATGATGATGAGGGGTATGATTGGAGTCAAGAGGTTCTACCAGAAGAAGATGCGGTTGGTTACGCATTCATGGCGGAAAATGAACCTATTCCATGGAAAGATGAGAGAACTGAAGAGCAGAAGTATAAATACAGAAAAATGATTTCGGAAAACAAAATTACTAGACTTTCTAGAATCTTTTTGGAAGCAAAGAGAGCCAACAGATGGGATCCAGACAGAGAGTGTTATCTTGATGAGTATAGAAATATTGCAATTGATCACAAAACTCTTGATCTGGAAGTCTTAATCAAAGAAATGAAAGAAAATGATGAGTATTGGCAACACAAATGGTGGGGAACTCCAACTTCAAAAATGATTGAAGAAGAGCAAGAGAAAGAGAGAAAGGAGAAAGAGGAGAAAGAGAGAAAAGAGATAGAAGAGATCGAAAAATCAAAGAAGATTGATACTGGAGTTATTGATACATCGTAGGAGTTGACTGCAGAGAACCTGGGAAAAATGGCTGACAAAGTGCTGGCTGCTAAGGCACTTGAGGTAGACTCTAACTCCGTGTCTGAGTCAAAAAGCCAGGTCAGTTCAGATGTGTCAACAAATGCGTCAAGTAAAAAGATCGAAGGAAATGCTGATTGCAAAAATTGCAACAAAGAGTGCAAATTTTGTAATACTGTCACGTATCTCAACGGTGAGAAAATTAAATATCTGACAGCAAAGGTCAGAAACGTTGAGGATCAGATTCTTGGTCGTGACAAAACAGTTAAAGCTTCAACTGAACGGATAAAAGAATTAACTACTCAAATGGAAACTGATAAAATTGATCATGACAAACTTAAACAAGAAAATGAAAAGTTGATTCTTGAAAACCGTCAGATTTCTGAAAAATTTGAAAAACTCATAAGCACAATGAAAGATTGTGATGATCGAAATGGTAAAACTTTTAAAGAAAATGAACATTTAAAAGCAGTGCTCAGAGTTAAAGAAGAATCAATCAATAAACAACTGGATGAAATCGCTAAATTGAAACTTAAAGTTCAAGAGGCTGTAATTGAAAATGAGCGAATCCAGTTGAAGCTTAACAGTTACAGCTCCGCAAGCTTTGTTTTGCAACATATCATTCCCAAACCCATCGGGAAAGACAAAGCGGGCGAAGATGTGTATTGTGATGGAACCGGGGTGGGTTTTCATCAAGTTCCACCACCTGTTCTGGCTAACTACACGAAAAAGCAATATAGTTTGGTTGAAATTGAGGAAGAAAAAGAAGTTAAACTTCCGGAGAACATTGATGTTACTTTTACATCATCTGATGATAGTGTTCAGACAAAGATTGTTAAGAGTACAGCTGAAAGTGTTTTAATGTCTGATTCAACTGAATATGATGGGTGTTTCTTGGACAAGTACATTCAGAAATCAAAATCCAAAAACAACTTAAGTGATGAACCGGGTCTTGTGATGTACAAGATGGCTGGATCTGATAAGTTGTATTCGGATTCTGAATTTCCCATTGAGAATGTTAATGTGAAAAAGTTGACAAATGTTTTCAAATTGGTTGAAGTTGAGTTGTCGGAAGTGAACAGTATGAAACAAACAAAAAGGCAAATGAATTTTGAGAAAGATAAAGCTTACTACAAAAAGCCTGTTGTTCCACCAAGATTTTATAATAACAATCGAAACAATTGGTCTGGTGGTTATAGGAATGGTAAGAGTTATCAGAAAAAGAGTTTTCAAAACAAAAGGTTTGCTGAAAAGAAGGTGTTTGTGAACAGTTCAAGTTCACTTTCTGATGAGGAAAATGAATTTTTTTCAAAATCAAACAAAGAGTTCTTTGAGAAAAGAGCTTCACATTATCAGTCTGAAGGCACAAGTCTAGTTGTGGATACTAGAACATGTTTTAGATGTAACAAAGTTGGTCACATTGCAAGAAATTGCACCAACTCCAACTCTAAGATTGAAAATGTGAAGATTCAACAAAAGAAAGTTGATGTGGAGGGTAAAGCACCAATCATTGTTGAGAAAAAGGGTGTGAAAAATAACAACATCAAAGTGAAAAATGAATCTGTAAAGAAAATGGTAACTAAAAACGACAAGTTTTATAAACAGGTTGTATTATCTCAACAAGTTTGGAAACCAAAAACTGAAATGAAAATTTCAACTTCTGAAGTGAAAAAGGCTGAAGAATCAATTTCGGTTGATTATGATGCAAATTTTCCACCTTTGAAGGCTAAAAATTTCAAAATTCAAATTGCTAGAGTCAAGGTTACACCTAAGGCTGATGAGGCCTGGGTGGACACCATGTTCGAATAAGCAGTTTGAATTGCCGGAGCTTCCTGGTTCGCGAAGCATGAATCGGCATCTTTATTGTAGTTGGTTAAATTGTAGTTTATTTAGTGCAGGATCTTCCACAACTGATATCCAGATGGATTATGGATAGTGGTGCATCTCGACATATGACAGGAAAAACTGCATTGCTGTATGATGTGAGAAACATTAATGGTGGTTATGTGGGATTTGCTAGTCATGAAGGTGGTAGAATTGTTGGTAAAGGAACGTTATCCAATGGGATTGTGACGTTTGAGAGAGTTAACTACATCACTGAGCTGGAGAACAATCTGCTTAGTATCTCGCAGATTTGTGACAATCAGTATACTACTCACTTCACTGATAAAGAATGTTTGATTCTAAAACCTGGTTTTGTTATCCCTGAAGAATGGATTATTATGAGGGCACCTAGAGTGAATGATTTATATGTGTTAGATATGTCTGTAGCAACTACAACAACTGGTCAAGCACATTGTTTTGTGTCTAGAGCAACTGAGAAAGAATCAAGATTGTGGCACCGAAAGATGGGGCATATACATCTTAGAAAAATGAATCACTTGGTGCACAATGATTTGGTATTGGGAGTTAATATCAAAGGTTTTCATCTGGAAGGGGAGTGCATTAGCTGCATCAAAGGCAAGCAGAAGAAAAAGTCACACCCTACAAAGCAAGTCAATTCAGTTTCGAGACCTCTGGAAAGACTTCACATGGATTTGTTTGGTCCGGTGAATGTCAAGAGCATTACAGGAGATTACTATTGTTTGGTCGTTACTGATGATTATTCCAGATTTTCGTGGGTTTCTTTCTTAAAGACGAAAGATGAAACATTTGACAGTTTAATGGGGCTGTTCAGGAAGATTGAGAATTTGTACCAAAGGCGTATCAAGAGAATTTGAAGTGACAATGGTACTGAATTCAAGAACAGCAAGATGGAAGAATTTTGTGATGAAAGAGGTATTTTGCATGAGTTTAGTGCTCCGTACACTCCGCAGCAGAATGGAGTTGCAGAACGTAAAAACCGGACACTAATCGAGACAGCTAGAACTATGCTCGCAGATTCAAAGTTACCGATTAATTTTTGGGCTGAAGCTGTTTCTGCTGCATGCTATACTCTCAACAGGGTTCTCACTGTCAAGAAGTTCAACAAAACGTGTTTTGAGCTAATCAATAACCGCAAACCGAATTTGAAGTATCTAGAACCGTTCGGATCACCTTGTACGGTTATAGAGCCTTTTGGAAAGTTTGGTCCGATGTGCATTGAGGGAATATTTGTTGGTTATTCAAATCCATTAAGACGTGTCTTCGTTCCAAGTGAGAAGCGGATTATTGAAGCTGCAAATGTTGAATGTCAAGGTTATACTATGCCGCCGCAGAATCCTGGTGATTCATGGCGTTATCATTATGAAAAACTTTGGGATTCGTTTGACATGAGAGAAGAATCAGAGGATGAAGAAGATTTCTTTGATGAGTTGGATATTTTGCGTGAATATGAGTCGCAGTTAAGGTTCCCAGCTGAGTATTCGAGGAGACCACGGAAAACTTCAAATGATGATGAAGCAGGTCCAAGTAATGCTGGTGAACATGATGATGTCCAACAGAATGAAGTAGCTCAAGATAATCAGTCGGCTCAGAATGATAATCTAGAAGCTGAAAACATGCCAATATTTGATCACGGTGATTCAGATTCAAATTCTGAGGGGGAGCAAATTCAGATTTCAGGTCAAACAAACCAAGTTGGTGAACAAGATGCAGAGCAGAATGTTACTAATCTGGAGGGAAATGTAAAGGTTCCAAGGGAAGTGATGCCGCAAACTTTTTCATATCATCCAGAGGAGTTGATCATAGGAGAATTGCAAGCTGGTGTTCGCACTCGAAATCAGATTAATAAAGGGCTTACATGTTTTTATACAAAAGTTGCTCCTTTGCAAACTGAATTTTCATTAAGTTGTTTTATCTCGCAGATTGAACCAAGAACTTACAAAGAGGCGCTTACTGAAGACTCTTGGGTCAATGCAATGCAGGAGGAACTTAGTCAATTTGAGAAATTGGGAGTGTGGAAGTTAGTTGATTTGCCGGATGGTCAGAGGAAAATTAACACTAAGTGGGTGTTTAAGTGTAAGAGGGACGATAGAGGAGTTGTTGTAAGGAACAAAGCTCGACTCGTTGTTCAGGGATTTAGTCAACAGGAGGGAATTGATTTTACCGAAGTCTATGCTCCTGTAGCACGACTAGAGGCAATCAGAATTTTCCTAGCATTTGCGTCTTGGAAGAACTTCAAAGTTTATCAGTTGGAT
This sequence comes from Helianthus tuberosus, assembly GCA_030545235.1. Taxonomy (NCBI): domain Eukaryota; kingdom Viridiplantae; phylum Streptophyta; class Magnoliopsida; order Asterales; family Asteraceae; genus Helianthus; species Helianthus tuberosus. The sequence continues at coordinate 26,993,296 of CM060378.1, forward strand.
GTTAAATCGGCGTTTCTTTACGGGAAGGTTAAAGAGGAGGTTTATGTCGGTCAGCCGCCGGGCTTTACTGATCCAATCCACAAAAACAAGGTCTACTTATTGGACAAAGCGCTATACGGTTTACACCAGGCCCCGAGAGCTTGGTACGAGACTTTGTCTCAACACCTACTAGCCAACAAGTTCATTCGTGGAAAAGTGGATGCCACTCTCTTCACTAAAGAAGTCGATGGTCATCTTCTGATAGTTCAGATTTATGTGGACGATATAATCTTTGGGTCAACAAATGAAAATCTATGCAAAGATTTTGAATCAGTGATGAAGCAAAAGTTTGAAATGTCATCAATGGGGGAGATGAAATTCTTTCTGGGATTACAAGTTGAACAACTTCCTGAAGGAATTTTCATTCATCAGTCAAAGTACGTTCATGATATTCTAGAGAAATTTAGGATGTCAAGTTCTACTCCAGTTGCTACCCCACTTGCAACAAATCATGGGATTCACCCAGATCTCACCGGAGACAGGGCTGATGAAACATTTTACCGTTCCATGATAGGTTCTTTAATGTACCTAACTGCTTCACGTCCTGATATCATGTACCCAACGTGCCTCGCAGCAAGATTTCAGTCTAACCCGAGAGCATCGCATATGATCATTGTGAAGAGGATATTGCGCTACCTGAAAGGAACTCCTTCATTGGGGTTGTGGTATCCTAGAAAAGGCGACTTTACGCTCGAAGGGTATTCCGATTCGGATTTCGGATGCTGCAAAGTCAATTCAAAATCAACAACTGCAGGATGCCAGTTCTTTGGTCCTAGATTGGTTACCTGGCATTGTAAGAAACAAACGTCTGTGGCGTTATCTACTTGTGAAGCGGAGTACGTTTCTGCTAGCAGTTGCTGCTCTCAGATCTTGTGGATACAGCAATAGATGCGCGACTACGGTTTGCAGTTTCTTAACACACCTCTTTTTGTTGATAATGAGGCCGCTATAAATATAACTAAAAATCCAGTACATCACGCTAAAACTAAACACATAGAAATTCGTCATCACTTTATTCGTGATTGCTTTGAGAAAAAGTTGATACGAATTGAGAAAATCCACACTGACGAACAGAAAGCTGATTTACATACCAAAGCTTTTGATAAAAATCGGTTTAAATATTTGTTAAAACTGAACGGTGTGAAGCTTTTGTCGGTGTCGGATGGAATTGTGAGCGTTGATGAAAGTACTGTTGCGGATGAAGACGAGAAACAATCTGCAATGGTTTGTCGAATTTTTACTTGTTTTGGTATTTAGGGGGAGTAGATGTTTGTACATAGTTTATTTTCAGAAAATACAAAAACAGTAAAAAATGCAAAAATACAAAAACATGATAAAATGAAAAAGAGCTTGTGTATATAGGGAAAATGATAGTACATCAGCTAGACGATCACAGTATGCTAAAGATTTAAATAGTATAAAAGAGTTAAACAGTCTCACTAATGATGTGTCGATAGGTTTTCGTACATTTAGTAGATTTATTCTGTAGATTTATTCGGGATATAAACCTAAAATTCAAACTTGTGAATTCGTGGGGAACACTACTTGGATATATAGGTAACCCCTGAAATCTCGTTTGAAAGGTCTCTTAATCTGATATACTAGGTCTTTATACTCTATGATATCTGGGGTATTATTCCAGGACTTCTGCTGAACGGTGGTTCTGACCTAGTCCCTGGCTAATACTTGCTTCAATGCTTGAAACACAGCATTAAACCCTCGGCATGCTGAAACAATAAAATTGATAAATGCTGCTGTTGTAAGCAAAAAGATCCTCTAAAGGGGACACACCGAAAAGTCGAAGCTGATATCTCTCTGCGTATACGGAAGTATCGACCTGAGATCTCTCGGCCCTCGCATACCTAAATTATATACAGATATCATTGTAGTATTCTCACCTGTAAGACTGATTATTGGGATTCTGGATACGGGAGTATATTCAAGAGGTGGGACATATGAATGATCTAAGTTCTTAATTCATCTAAATCATATCCTGAGTAGATTGAAATTTGTATGAGAATTTAAGATGGATCAGTATATCGACAATCGAGGGGAATTGTTTAAGTCTGAGTATGAAATGTAGCTTAACGGTACTTGTGATTTGTCTGAAAAGCTGATATGATTCCCTGACACGCTCACCAAAAATATGTTTGTAAATAGTTTATTTTGTTTACTTTCTGCAATTTAAGTTTTCTGTATTTCATTTCTTAGTTTAGAATACTTTGATAAAATCCAAAAAGATTTTATTTCTGCTTTATTTTCCGACGAACCAAAGTGGAGAGTTGATTGTTGGATTCTCAGATGTTTGAAGCAGATGCAGGAGATTCTGGACTGAAGAATGAGGAGAGCTTACTTTGTTGAAGTTTGAATTGTTTGATATGTCAAAAACAAGTTCATTAATTTGATACTTGTTATTTTCATAAAATGTTTGAAATTGTTGTTTTTAAAATCAGTGTGATTCGTCAAAAGATCAACCAAGGTCATTAATTTGGACTTGGTAGATTAATCAAGTGATCAGGGTCATTAACTTGGACCTGAATACTTGAGTGGATTGTTAAAACTGATTGAGTTTGTGAATTATTGTTGAAAAGATAGAATTGTAATGTTTGTTGGTTGAGTAACAGGATTGGATTTCATTATTCCCAACGGAAGCTAAATGACAAAGCTTGAACCAGATTTCTCAGATTCTAGCATATCGAGAGGGGGAGTCTGTGAAAGGGGGAGTCTGGATTAACGGTCAAAGGGAAGATTGAAGTTTAAAGTTTAAAGCTTGAAGATAAAGATTGATGAGAGTTTTTACAATGTTTGAAGATTGATAAAGACAAAGACTTGAAGCCAAAGACTTCATCAACATCCAAGGGGGAGTCTGTTGGTGCATTAAATGTCTGCTGATTACGTCATAATCAAGTCTTGTGTCTAGAATTGTATGAATGATCACACAATAGGATTAAATTAGGGTTTGTAATGGTTTATCTTGAAGATTTCGCTTGAAATCAGTTCAAGCGAAATCAACAGATGAAGATTTCGCTTGAAATGATCCCAAGCGAAATAATCCTCCTATATATATGTGTTGTGTGTTTCATTTGAGAGAGAGAGGTCATTGTGTGAAACACGAAGTGCTGCCGGATTTGTATCAGAAAACATTGTACAAGCACTCAAATCAATCAGAAAAGAAAGATTAAAAGGATTAGAGCTATTATGACTTTGTTTACGTTGATTCCGCCTTCGTACGCAAAGATGAACTGCCTTAACTGACGATTTAAGGTCATAGAACGGTCCTACAAGGTGTTGTGATGGTGGTGGGTGGTGGATGAAGTGTGAGAGAGGTGGTGTGCCAAGGGATGAGTTGAAATGAATCCAAGCACTCCTATTTATAGGCTGAACAGAGAGCTGGGCACGGCCCCGTGTCCGCTGGGCACGGCCCCGTGCCTGTCTGACACTCTCTCTCCTCATTAATTGTAATTCGCAATTACAATTAATGCGCCTGCTGTACTTTCGACACGCCCCCGTGTTCACTGGGCACGGCCCCGTGGTGGGCAATAGAAGCTTCTATAGGTTTGTCTTTTCTGCTGCTTCTTGGGCACGGCCCCGTGCTGGCTGAGCACGGGGCGTGTTCAGTCTTCTGACTTCTCTATTTTGCTTTGGAAGGTGCCGTTGAGGGGTCGGGCAGTCCACTAATGTTCCTTTCCTTGTATTTATGTTGGAATTAGCTGTCTTTTTGCTTCTTTTGTGTTTTTGAGCTCATTTAATCCTGAAAATACAAAAGGAAGACAAAAACACTCTTTTTCCAATATTAGTACTTAAAAAGGGTTAGTTTTATGCCTCATTTGATGTAATTTATATGTTGCATTTTACACACATCAAATACCCGACACTTGAACTTTTGCTTGTCCTCAAGCAAAACTCTTTAACATGTGGCTTACACTCCCAAATGGAATGGGTAGAAGAGAAGGTTTTGGGCTTGTCGTAGAGTGTCGGGATATCCAAGATCCTTTTGGGTTTTATTTTTATCTATTTACAATCCTATTCGTAATGATTTATTTAGAACGTTTCATAGGAGAAATTACTTATTTGGGCATAACATGCCTTTTTTTTTAAATTCCATTTATATACAAGTTCACATACCTCACGGGAGAAATCACTCACACTCGGCCGAAGGTGTATGTTTAGTGAATCACTCGAGAGCAGCGTGGAACTTATTCCTACCATAAGTTTGCCAAGCAATCAATCCTCCTCCTTTTTAACTTTTATACCTTTGTAAATATCAAGAGGACTTTGTGGGTTAAGGGTTAGGCTTGGGTTAAAGGTAGGTGGTTGGGTTAGTGGTAAAAGGGCGAAAAAGCGTAACAAGTGTCGGTTTTCGTAGGACTTTCTATTTTTTGTAACTCTTATTTTGATGAAGCTATTATTCAAACAAAGTTATTTTTGATGAACTTGTTTTTTTATTTTCTTTTTGCTTCATCATCAACACAATTTTTTTTTTCACGAAAAACCGAACTTGTTACTAAAACAAAGGGTTAAAAATAAAAAGGTTTTGGTGGGTAAAAGGGTTTTTGGTTTGGGTGATGAAATGAAAAGGTTTAGGCTCAAAGGGGTTAACTAGGGGGATTTTTGGGTAGGTGGTAAAAGAAAAAGAAAAATAATGGTGTAGAAATAAAAAGGGGTTAGTCCTAATGCCTCCATCATTTACTTACTCGGGTTTAAGTTGATAAGGACCGGGAATGTATCGTCATGGCAAGTTCTAGAGTCGTAAGAACCAAGCGGCTATTCACACAAGAAACGAAAAATGAGCATTTAGTCTAATGATATGTAATTGTATGCTCAATAAAGGCTCAAAACTCACTTTTTTGGGAATGGGTTTTTATGTGATCAAGTATATATAATCAAATTTTAACTAAGTTTGCCATGCCTTTTCATAATTTTCTTATGTTGGTTCTTTTTATCACTACGCTATCGGTTGTAACTTCGTAAAAATATAACCTTTTTGAGAACTTGAATCTCCCGAGTTAAACCTAGACAAGTAAAAAAAAATGAAATTTTTGAAAAAAATTGGGGTGATTAGCGGTTCCAATAGAGTTTTGTGTAAGGCTTGTATTTAGGACTTGCAAAATTCAAGGTTTTAGCATCCCCCCCACACTTAAATTACACATTGTCCTCAATGTGTCCCAAAAATAAATTTTTAGGTTGATTAGATGTGTAAAATAGTGTTTAAAAAGCAAAAATTTGTGTTACTGGGCACTGAACACGGCCCCGTGTTATCCGGGCACGGCCCCGTGTTCAAGTGCCAGTAACAAAATTAAAACAAGAGAAACAGAAGTCTGGACACGGGGGCGTGTTGGGTGAACACGGCCCGTGTCCAGTTACCTGAACTGGGCGTTTTCTGCAGGTGGTTCAGCACGGGGCCGTGTTGGTTGGGCACGGCCCGTGTTGAACCTTCTGAAATGGAGAGAATTGTCGGGTTGCCTTGTTCTTGTGCATGAGTTCATTTTTCTCGTTCCCCTTTTCATCCTTTACCACCATGAGTGTGTTTTATTCCTGAAAATTAAAACTAACTAGAAAATATAAATATTAATCTAAATTAAACTAAGGATAGTTCCGCGGAATGCCTCCGTGGTGCGCCACGTTTATAAGGGTCCTTGGCTAGACCCAAAACCTGGTCATATGTCACCCAAGTGGGATGTATTGCATCCCAGGTTACACCGTCGGAGAGCATCATCCAAGCTTGAGTCTATGACCTGCATGTAGTTGACCGGGTCTTCGTCCTCAATTCTTTTTCCACATTCAAACTTCACCTCCTTATCCCCAAACTTCAATGTTAACGTTCCGTCATTCATGTCCACCACCGCTTGGGCGGTGGCTAGAAATGGCCTCCCAAGGATGAGAGGGACATCGTAGTCTTCTTCCATGTCTAAGATGACAAAGTCGGTTGGGAAAACGAAGTTGTCAACTTTTACCAATAAATTCTCAGCGACACCTTGTGGAAATTTGACGGATCTGTCGGCGAGTTGTATGCTGCTTGTTGTTCCTAGGCTGAGTCGTTTGAACATTGATGTGGGCATGAGGTTAATGCTAGCCCCAAGATCGGCTAATGCATTACGAACAGGAGATCCCCCAATCGAGCAAGGGATTGTGAAACTCCCGGGATCGATTTTCTTTTGTGGAAGTTTGTTGAGCACTAAGGCGGAGCATTCTTCGCCTAAGTTAACTAATTGCAATGATTCAATTTTCCTTTTGTTTGCGAAGAAATCCCTCATAAATTTAGAGTATTTAGGCATTTGGGTTAGGACATCGATAAAAGGAATATTAACATGCAATTGTTTTAGCAAATTTTCAAATTTAGCGAATTGCTCATCGGTCTTTTGACGATTTAACCTACCGGGGTACGGAATAGGAGGAGTCTTGGTGGCCTCTTGAGTTGGTAGAGAAGACTTTTCTGGCGCAGGAGGGGTCACAGGCTGGCTAGAATGGCTTCTTTCACTTGGCGGCAATGGAGCATCCTCGGGACCCACGGTTCGATTTCTTAATGTGATAAGATGTACTTGTGCCTTTGGGTTGGTTTCGGTATTACTAGGTAACGCGCCTTGTGGTCTCTCGGAGAAATTTTGAGCTAGTTGATTTAATTGTTTTTCAACGTTTTGAATGCTAGCTTGTTGATTTCTAAAATTCGATTCCAATTGTTGAAATCGATCCGAGTTTTTCTTTTCAGTGTCAGAGATGAGGCGAGATATAGTATCTTCAAGCCTTTCTCTTCCACCTTGTTGTTGAGAGAAATTTTGTGGTTGTTGAAAATTAGTTCGTTGGTTTTGTTGGTTACTACTATTGCCGGGATCTCTCCAACCAAGATTTGGGTGGTTACGCCATCCTTGGTTGTAGGTACCCGTTGGAGGACCCGACGGCCTAGGTCTATTATCCATGTAGTTTACCGTTTCTGTTTGTTCATCTAATTCTTTCATACAACTCCAATTTTCATGTGACCCACCACACCCTTCACAAGCCATAACCGAGGCCGTTTTTGTCATTTCTAGCTTTTTGATTTTTGAAGAGAGGGCCTCGATTTGGGCTTGTAAAGAGGTGCTTTCATCAACCTTATGGGCGCCCGGGGCAATAGATTTATTACCTCGGGGAGTGTGCCACTGAAAATTGGTTTGAGCAATTTCCTCAATTTGATTATATATTTCATTTGGGTGACGATTACCTAAAAGTCCCCCGGAGCTTGAATCAAGTGTTTGTCTTGTGTGTGGCAACAACCCATTGTAGAAAGTGGATACTTGTTGCCACACCGCTAGACCGTGATGAGGACACTTTCTTAGAAGCTCCTTGAACCTTTCCCAAGTTTCATATAAGGATTCCCCATCCTCTTGTGAGTATGTATTAATTTCAGTCATTAATTTAGCCGTTTTAGCAGGAGGGAAATACTTATATAAAAACTTTTGGGCAAGTTCATCCCAGGTGTTTACCGATCCAACTGGGAGGGTGTTAAGCCAAGCCTTAGCTCGGTCTTTTAGTGAAAATGGAAACATTCGAAGGCGGATGGCGTCATTTGATGCTCCATTGATCCGAAAGGTATCACATATTTTTAAGAAGTTAGTAATATGTAGATGGGGATCCTCGTCCGCAAGCCCGTGGAAGGTTGCGGAGTTTTGGAGCATTTGTATCAAATGCGACCGAAGTTCGAAGCTGTTGGCCTCGACATTTGGTGCATTGATAGCGGCGCCGAGATTGCCTACGGTAGGCCGTAGGTAATCCATGAGGGTACGTTGGTCCGCCATTGGAAGTGGGTCCCCCGAAGCTTTCTCTTGATTTTTAGCTTTAAGTCTTTTTCTGAGAAAGCGTTCGGGTTCTTCTAGGGGTTCTTTTATGTCTCTACTATAACTGGAGCTCATGCACTACGTAGGAGGGTCAAATGTGGCACCTGGGTTCCAAGTCCTGCAATAAAAACAGAAAAGAACGTTGGTCAGAAAGTTCACCACGGCCACGTGCTCAGTGAACACGGCCCGTGGTCAGAGATACAGTAATTGTTTTCTGGATTCCCAGTTACTGGGAGTTGGACACGACCCCGTGTTGCACCGACACGGCCCCGTGTTCAGCTCTCTGTAACTCAGAAAATAAAAACTGCCAGTGATGATGCTGGGCACGGCCCGTGTCTGACCGGGCACGGCCCGTGCTGAGCTCTGCAGAAGCTGAAAAACTAAGAAAATCTTAAAAAATAAAAAGAAAAAATAAAAGATGATTAGGCCGTTGATTCCTAACTTTCTTAAAATCCTTGTGTCCCCGGCAACGGCGCCAAAAACTTGATGCGTGTGAAGTGTTATATATATTAGGTGTGTATTTTAAGCCCTTTTTAACACTTATTTTAGCCAACTTTTAAATTTATAAAACACGATATTTTACTAACACTAAACACACATATGGGCAAGTGCACCCATCGTGAGCGTAGTATAGCGTTGGTAAGATACCGAGGTCGTCCAAGGACACAAGAGCTTTTAGTACCGGTTTATCCTCAACGTCTAATCAAAATAAAAGTTTAGAAAAATGTTTTAAACTAAGAAAAATAAAAACTAACTAAAATGCTGAAAAATAAAAATAAAATAAAAAACAGATAGACAAGATGAATCACTTGGCTCCGACTCGTATCTAGTATAACCTTTGATTATTTCCGCACTTTTGCACATAATTAAGAGATTATCTTAGTTATTGTAGTAGGCCCCTCTTTTGAAGGTGACGTTACCCTCACCCCAGTAGTTTGAGTCAGCAAGGATACAATCCTAAAAGGGTGGATTATTGGAAGATAATGAATTAAGTTATTAATGCAGTATTGTGGTAGGCCTCGCTTTTGGCGGTGACGTTACCCTCGGCTAAGTAGTCTGAGTCAGCAAGGATACAGTCCTAAATAGCCGGGTTATATTATTAATAGTAGTTAACTTATGAGGGGATCAAAGAGTTTGGACCCCCGCCATCCAATACCGTGAAGCATTGAAGGAGGTCCTACTAAATTTGACCCAGGTCCATTGCAGGACCTCTAAACGCTGAACAATGGCAAGACCTTTACCAAACCGTTCCCTTAACCCCCGACCAGGTAGCCAACATACCTCCATATAGACCGTGGAGATATGAATGGTGAAAATCCTTTATTTTATATAGACAGTAAAATAATGCCAAGACACCACGGACAAACGATAAGGAAAGATCACCTTCAACATAAGTAACTAGTTATTAAAGTCATTAATACAAAACCAAATAAAAAGTGCAAAAGATTAGAAATAAAAAGTATTATACTAGACACTTTGTCTTCACCAAGTGATGTAAGAGACTTAGGCAAACATGGCCTTGATTGTCAAGAACTCTTACGATCAATCTTGGATCCCGAGACGACTCACACACTCTACGATGGACAATGGATGATGGTGGTGGATGATGGTGTTGTGATGGTGGTGGGTGGTGGATGAAGTGTGAGAGAGGTGGTGTGCCAAGGGATGAGTTGAAATGAATCCGAGCACTCCTATTTATAGGCTGAACAGAGAGCTGGGCACGGCCCCGTGTCCGCTGGGCACGGCCCCGTGCCTGTCTGACACTCTCTCTCCTCATTAATTGTAATTCGCAATTACAATTAATGCGCCTGCTGTACTTTCGACACGCCCTCGTGTTCACTGGGCACGGCCCCGTGGTGGGCAATAGAAGCTTCTATAGGTTTGTCTTTTCTGCTGCTTCTTGGGCACGGCCCCGTGCTGGCTGAGCACGGGGTGTGTTCAGTCTTCTGACTTCTCTATTTTGCTTTGGAATGTGCCGTTGAGGGGTCGGGCAGTCCACTAATGTTCCTTTCCTTGTATTTATGTTGGAATTAGCTGTCGTTTTGCTTCTTTTGTGTTTTTGAGCTCATTTAATCCTGAAAATACAAAAGGAAGACAAAAACACTCTTTTTTCAATATTAGTACTTAAAAAGGGTTAGTTTTATGCCTCATTTGATGTAATTTATATGTTGCATTTTACACACATCAACAACAATAATCACGCATGTACAAAATCAAAAATCATGCATGGGGTAATGATGCGCGTGAAGTGTTATATATATTAGGTGTATATTTTAAGCCCTTTTTAGCACTTATTTTAGCCAAGTTTTAAATTTATAAAACATGATATTTCACTAACACTAAACACACATATGGGCAAGTGCACCCATCGTTGAGCGTTGTATAGTGTTGGTAAGATACCGAGGTCGTCCAAGGACACAAGAGCTTTTAGTACCGATTTATCCTCAACGTCTAATCAAAATAATAGTTTAGAAAAATGTTTTAAACTAAGAAAAATAAAAACTAACTAAAATACTGAAAAATAAAAATAAAATAAAAAACAGATAGACAAGATGAATCACTTGGCTCCGACTCGTATCTAGTATAACCTTTGATTATTTCCGCACTTTTGCACATAATTAAGAGATTATCTTAGTTATTGTAGTAGGCCCCTCTTTTGAAGGTGACGTTACCCTCACCCCAGTAGTTTGAGTCAGCAAGGATACAATCCTAAAAGGGTGGATTATTGGAAGATAATGAATTAAGTTATTAATGCAGTATTGTGGTAGGCCCCGCTTTTGGCGGTGACGTTACCCTCGGCTAAGTAGTCTGAGTCAGCAGGGATACAGTCCTAAATAGCCGGGTTATAGTATTAATAGTAGTTAACTTATGAGGGGGTCAAAGAGTTTGGACCCCCGCCATCCAATACCGTGAAGTATTGAAGGAGGTCCTACTAAATTTGACCCAGGTCCATTGCAGGACCTCTAAACGCTGAACAATGGCAAGACCTTTACCAAACCATTCCCTTAACCCCCGACCAGGTAGCCAACATACCTCCATATAGACCGTGGAGATATGAATGGTGAAAATCCTTTATTTTATATAGACAGTAAAATAATGCCAAGACACCACGGACAAACGATAAGGAAAGATCACATTCAACATATGTAACTAGTTATTAAAGTCATTAATACAAAACCAAATAAAAAGTGCAAAAGATTAGAAATAAAAAGTATTATACTAGACACTTTGTCTTCACCAAGTGATGTAAGAGACTTAGGCAAACATGTCCTTGATTGTCAAGAACTCTTACGATCAATCTTGGATCCCGAGACGACTCACACACTCTACGATGGACAATGGATGATGGTGGTGGATGATGGTGTTGTGATGGTGGTGGGTGGTGGATGAAGTGTGAGAGAGGTGGTGTGCCAAGGGATGAGTTGAAATGAATCCAAGCACTCCTATTTATAGGCTGAACAGAGAGCTGGGCACGGCCCCGTGTCCGCTGGGCACGGCCCCGTGCCCGTCTGACACACTCTCTCCTCATTAATTGTAATTCGCAATTACAATTAATGCGCCTGCTGTACTTTCGACACGCCCCCGTGTCCGCTGGGCACGGCCCCGTGGTGGGCAATAGAAGCTTCTATAGGTTTGTCTTTTCTGCTGCTTCTTGGGCACGGCCCCGTGCTGGCTGAGCACGGGGCGTGTTCAGTCTTCTGACTTCTCTATTTTGCTTTGGAAGGTGCCGTTAAGGGGTCGGGCAGTCCATTAATGTTCCTTTCCTTGTATTTATGTTGGAATTAGCTGTCTTTTTGCTTCTTTTGTGTTTTTGAGCTCATTTAATCCTGAAAATACAAAAGGAAGACAAAAACACTCTTTTTCCAATATTAGTATTTAAAAAGGGTTAGTTTTATGCCTCATTTGATGTAATTTATATGTTGCATTTTACACACATCAAATACCCCCACACTTGAACTTTTGCTTGTCCTCAAGCAAAACTCTTTAATATGTGGCTTACACTCCCAAATGGAATGGGTAGAAGAGAAGGTTTTGGGCTTGTCGTAGAGTGTCGGGATATCCAAGATCCTTTTGGGTTTTATTTTTATCTATTTACAATCCTATTCGTAATGATTTATTTAGAACGTTTCATAGGAGAAATTACTTATTTGGGCATAACATGCTTTTTTTTAAATTCCATTTATATACAAGTTCACATACCTCACGGGAGAAATCACTCACACTCGGCCGAAGGTGTATTTTTAGTGAATCACTCGAGAGCAGCGTGGAACTTATTCCTACCATAAGCTTGCCAAGCAATCAATCCTCCTCCTTTTTAACTTTTATACCTTTGTAAATATCAAGAGGACTTTGTGGGTTAAGGGTTAGGCTTGGGTTAAAGGTAGGTGGTTGGGTTAGTGGTTAGTGGTAAAAGGGCGAAAAAGCGTAACAAGTGTCGGTTTTCGTAGGACTTTCTATTTTTTGTAACTCTTATTTTGATGAAGCTATTATTCAGACAAAGTTATTTTTGATGAACTTGTTTGTTTATTTTCTTTTTGCTTCATCATCAACAAATTTCTTTTTTTCACGAAAAAACGAACTTGTTACTAAAACAAAGGGTTAAAAATAAAAAGGTTTTGGTGGGTAAAAGGGTTTTTGGTTTGGGTGATGAAATGAAAAGGTTTAGGCTCAAAGGGGTTAACTAGGGGGATTTCTTGGGTAGGTGGTAAAAGAAAAAGAAAAATAATGGTGTAGAAATAAAAAGGGGTTAGTCTTAATGCCTCCATCATTTACTTACTCGGGTTTAAGTTGATAAGGACCGGGAATGTATCGTCAAGGCAAGTTCTAGAGTCGTAAGAACCAAGCGGCTATTCACACAAGAAACGAAAAATGAGCATTTAGTCTAATGATATGTAATTGTATGCTCAATAAAGGCTCAAAACTCACTTTTGTGGGAATGAGTTTTTATGTGATCAAGTATATATAATCAAATTTTAACTAAGTTTGCCATGCCTTTTCATAATTTCCTTATGTTGGTTCTTTTTATCACTTCGCTATCGGTTATAAATTTGTAAAAATATAACCTTTTTGAGAACTTGAATTTCCCGAGTTAAACCTAAACAAGTAAAAAAAATTGGGGTGATTAGCGGTTCCAATAGAGTTTTGTGTAAGGCTTGTATTTAGGACTTGCAAAATTCAAGGCTTTAGCATCCCCCCCACACTTAAATTACACATTGTCCTCAATGTGTCCCAAAAATAAATTTTAAGGTTGATTAGATGTGTAAAATAATGTTAAAGAGCAAAAATTTTGTGATACTGGGCGCTGAACACGGCCCCGTGTTATCCGGGCACGGCCCCGTGTTCAAGTGCCAGTAACAAAATTAAAACAAGAGAAACAGAAGTCTGGACACGGGGGCGTGTTGGGTGAACACGGCCAGTGTCCAGTTACCTGAACTGGGCGTTTTTCTGCAGGTGGTTCAGCACGGGGCCGTGTTGGTTGGGCACGGCCCGTGTTGAACCTTCTGAAATGGAGAGAATTGTCGGGTTGCCTTGTTCTTGTGCATGAGTTCATTTTTCTCGTTCCCCTTTTCATCCTTTACCACCATGAGTGTGTTTTATTCATTACAAACCATCCAAACCTTAAAACCATCATTTCATTTCATCATAGAGAGAACTTACATAATCCTAAATTAAACTAGATAAAACAAGGAAATAATAAACCATGGAGTCCTAGCCTTTACTTTATTTTAATTAGCAAAATTTCCAAGAAGTAACTAATCTTGGTTAAACAAGGCCTTTTTGAACTCCTTCTTTCGCGTGCGGTTCTCCTCAAATGTCGGCAAGCCATTCTTCCACCTCCCTTGGAAGGAGAAAAGAAGGCTCATTGGCATTAGTTTGAGGAGTTTCAACTTCCACCGGGATCTCTTGTTGGTGTTCCACGGGAGGTTCCGCCGGAAAGTCTTCCCACCCGGTAGGGTTGTTGATTCCGAGTGCCAGGTTCCAATCCTGCTGAGGAAGGACTGGTTCCATTGGGGGTGCTACAAGAATATTTAACCTCTGGTGCAAGAGGTTAATTTCTTGGAAGCTGTTTTCAAGTCCCATCGTAAGATCGTTAATACGGTCGATTAGGACCTACTCTACTGAAGTCATTTCGTCGAGAGCCTCCCTTAATGCTATCACATAGTGCACAAGTGTAGCTTCAATGGAGGGTCTTCTTCCTCTTCGGCTGTTTGACGAATGCACAGAAGATGTTTCGCTGTTTTCACTTGACATTCTACGAAAAATAAACTGAAAAAGTTTATTTAAATGAAACAGTTACCGGACACGGCCCCGTGCTCAATGAGCACGGCCCCGTGTTCATCTTTCTGCAGAATTTTGGAGCATGGAAACTTGGATTTTTAAGTTATTTTCTGAACTTGTGGGGTCTTTTTAGCTGCTAATAACTTAAAACAATGTTACATAACATGTTTTTACCAAGATTCCTTGAACAAAACTCATTAATCCTTACCACAAAGTTGGAAGAATTCAAACTTTTAATGGTAGTTCTTGAAGAAAGATGGAGAAGAAGGAAATGGCTAAAAGAGGAAAGGACAAGATGGGTTGTTGGAACCTTCTTTTAGACTTATCTAAGATAGTTTGAGAGAAGATTCCTGCAAATCTCTGCCCCAAGTTGGTCCAAATGTGCAGAATTCTTGGCTGCATTTATAGAAAACGACAGCATCCTGGACACGGCCCCGTGTCCATTGGACACGGCCCCGTGTGCAGGTGGAGTTCTGACACAGTTTGTCCGTATTCTGACGTACTGATCAGAATGGAATCCTTTGATGGACACGGGGGCGTGTTGGCTGGACACGGCCCCGTGTCGAGGGACTGTTTTATGAAGTTGTCTAGTTTTTAAGGAACTTGTTAGTATCGGGTGGCTCCTGACTGGTTGGAACAACCCCAAAGTGCCTAAGATACCTTAATTGTCCTAGACTAAGGCGAGAACGCAAGAGGTTGTCGGTGAGGGTAATTCCTATTTTCATTCTAGGTGGACAAGTCCAACCCTTTCCCGGGCTCTCGTTAAAGAAAGTGTATGCCGAATCGCTCAGGTCTATGTATGCACCGAACGAAGTCGATGGAGAGTCCTTCACGGCACAATCGACACAGGGACGACTATCGTCCAAGTCTTTGCTAGGTACTAAGGCATTTTCGGGAGCAACGAGGTTGTCGGAATGTGGTTCCAACATATCTTCATGGTTATCGTCTTGGGGTGGATCAATAAAATCCTTCCTAAGCTCTTTTAACCAATTCAGAATTAGCTTTTCTAGGTGAAATAACTCATCAAGGAGCATTTCCCCTAGAATATCTGGCTGGGCGCATTCGAGGGAGAAATAGTGCTTATTTTTACTTTCGCCCCTCTTAAGGTTGTAAGAAGTCGGTGGGTCCATGTAATGGGGCCTATAATTTAGAAAGTAGCATTCTACTTCTTCATGTTTGCCACCACATAATTGACACCACGTACCATAAAAGTGCCGAAAGTAAAAACAATTACTATCACTCATGTTTATGTCAGAAATTACCAACCGCCGGGATCTAACGGTTCTGTTTTCAGTAACTGAAACTTGGGCACGGGGGCGTGTTGGGTGGGCACGGCCCCGAGTTCAGCTTACTGTCTGACGTAAAACAGGATTGCCAGTTCCAATGATTGAGCACGGGGGCGTGTTCAGCGGGCACGGCCCGTGCTGAGCTCTGCAGAATCTGAAAAACTAAGAAAATCCTAAAAAAATAAAAAGAAAAAGGAAAAATGATTAGGCCGTTGATTCCTAACTTTCTTAAAATCCTTGTGTCCCCGGCAACGGCGCCAAAAACTTGATGCGTGTGAAGTGTTATATATATTAGGTGTATATTTTAAGCCCTTTTTAACACTTATTTTAGCCAAGTTTTAAATTTATAAAACACGATATTTCACTAACACTAAACACACATATGGGCAAGTGCACCCATCGTTGAGCGTAGTATAGTGTTGGTAAGATACCGAGGTCGTCCAAGGACACAAGAGCTTTTAGTACCGGTTTATCCTCAACGTCTAATCAAAATAAAAGTTTAGAAAAATGTTTTAAACTAAGAAAAATAAAAACTAACTAAAATGCTGAAAAATAAAAATAAAATAAAAAACAGATAAACAAGATGAATCACTTGGTTCCGACTCGTATCTAGTATAACCTTTGATTATTTCCGTACTTTTGCACATAATTAAGAGATTATCTTAGTTATTGTAGTAGGCCCCTCTTTTGAAGGTGACGTTACCCTCACCCCAGTAGTTTGAGTCAGCAAGGATACAATCCTAAAAGGGTGGATTATTGGAAGATAATGAATTAAGTTATTAATGCAGTATTGTGGTAGGCCCCGCTTTTGGCGGTGACGTTACCCTCGGCTAAGTAGTCTGAGTCAGCAGGGATACAGTCCTAAATAGCCGGGTTATAGTATTAATAGTAGTTAACTTATGAGGGGGTCAAAGAGTTTGGACCCCCGCCATCCAATACCGTGAAGTATTAAAGGAGGTCCTACAAAATTTGACCCAGGTCCATTGCAGGACCTCTAAACGCTGAACAATGGCAAGACCTTTACCAAACCGTTCCCTTAACCCCCGACCAGGTAGCCAACATACCTCCATATAGACCGTGGAGATATGAATGGTGAAAATCCTTTATTTTATATAGACAGTAAAATAATGCCAAGACACCACGGACAAACGATAAGGAAAGATCACCTTCAACATAAGTAACTAGTTATTAAAGTCATTAATACAAAACCAAATAAAAAGTGCAAAAGATTAGAAATAAAAAGTATTATACTAGACACTTTGTCTTCACCAAGTGATGTAAGAGACTTAGGCAAACATGGCCTTGATTTTCAAGAACTCTTACGATCAATCTTGGATCCCGAGACGACTCACACACTCTACGATGGACAATGGATGATGGTGGTGGATGATGGTGTTGTGATGGTGGTGGGTGGTGGATGAAGTGTGAGAGAGGTGGTGTGCCAAGGGATGAGTTGAAATGAATCCAAGCACTCCTATTTATAGGCTGAACAGAGAGCTGGGCACGGCCCCGTGTCCGCTGGGCACGGCCCCATGCCCGTCTGACACTCTCTCTCCTCATTAATTGTAATTCGCAATTACAATTAATGCGCCTGCTGTACTTTCGACACGCCCCCGTGTCCGCTGGGCACGGCCCAGTGGTGGGCAATAGAAGCTTCTATGGGTTTATCTTTTCTGCTGCTTCTTGGGCACGGCCCCGTGCTGGCTGAGCACGGGGCGTGTTCAGTCTTCTGACTTCTCTATTTTGCTTTGGAAGGTGCCGTTGAGGGGTCGGGCAGTCCACTAATGTTCATTTCCTTGTATTTATGTTGGAATTAGCTGTCTTTTTGCTTCTTTTGTGTTTTTGAGCTCATTTAATCCTGAAAATACAAAAGGAAGACAAAAACACTCTTTTTCCAATATTAGTACTTAAAAAGGGTTAGTTTTATGTCTCATTTGATGTAATTTATATGTTGCATTTTACACACATCAGGTAAAACCATAATAACGCATGTTATAATTTCATCTCATACGTATTGTACGTTAAGGGATATTTTATTTTACACTTTCACTATATATATATATATATATCATGGATCAAGATCAAGTGAAAACCCCTTGAGAATTTAAAGAACGCAGTCTTCTTGTGCAAGTTTTGCCCCATTTTTTTACAACCTATATTAAAATGTTCCAAAGACGGCCGTAAAAAAAATATAAAAAATTTTGAAATGGTGGGGTGGGGGTGGTGTTAGGTTTTTATTAGGTTTTTGTGGGTGGGGGGGGGGGGGGTTAGGTTTTGGGTAGTGGTGGAGTGGGTTTATTTTGTCGTGTACACACTGGTTTTCATGGTTCTCACAATAAGAGTGGTTCTCAAATGAACCATACCCTATATATATATGGTAAGGTTCATTTGAGAAATACCCTTATTGCGAGAACCGCGAGAACCAATGTGAACACAAAATAAAATCTAAAAAAAATCAAAAAAGCACTCAAATTTTTTTTTTTATATTTTTTTTAATAAAAATCGCTATACTTAGTTACCAAAAAAAAAACTTTTTTTTCGAGTAACAGTTATCCATGCATATTTATCATTACTTCGACAAATTCCATAATACGTTATCAGTAATAGACAATTGCACTTTAATTTTGCAATACCATCCGTAATACACTACATTTTACATTACCAATATTCAAAATGCACATGTGCATCATTAGGTATAACCATGATATAACATGTTTTGGTACAAAAAGTTTGTGATTTTGAATTGAGAAGTAGGCCCATATACATGTTTTTTGGTTAGTTATATCTAGTGGTTGATGGTTTGGCTATAGGTGTTACTTTATGACGTAATATGATGATTGGATGGTATAAATGGTGTTGATATACATGTAAAAAAGTGAAAATATTGGTAATGGTATTGTATTATGGATGGTAGGAGATAACGATATTGTATTATGGATGGTAGGAGGTAATGGTAGTGTATTATGGATGGTATGATAGATGAAAGGGAAAGTGTATTCAAAGTAGTGTACCAAAACACCTTATTTCATGTTGATACATATACATGTGCATTTCTGATGTTGGTAATGTAAAAAGTAGTGTATTACATATGGTAGTGTAAATAAAAGTGCAATTGTCTAATATTTGTAATGAGTTACGGAATTTGTCAAAGAAATGATACATATGCACATGTGCATGTTTGTGTATTATGGATGGAATGATAGATGAAAGAGAAAGTGTATTCAAAGTGGTGTAACAAAACACCTTATTTCATGTTGATACATATAGATGCACATGTGCATTTCTAATATTGTTAACGTAGAAAGTAGTGTATTACACATGGTAGTGTAAATGAAAGTGCAATTGACTAATAATTGTAATGAATTACGGAATTTGTCAAAGAAATGATACATATGCACATGTGCATGGATAACTGTTACTTGAAATTTTTTTATTAACGAAATATAGCGATTTTTTTCCAAAAAAAAAAAAGTAAAAAAAAAATTATTTTGGGTGATTTTTAGATTTTTTAGGTATTACTGTTTGTTATTACATTCAGTATTCGATTACAAAATCATCGATTACCATTGATCGAGATGATCTAGAAATCAGAAATCGTGTCCATTTAATTTATTAAACGCAGATCGTCTATCTCTGCCAAATCTCAAATAGTCGCCAATCACGCCATCTAACACTCGGTAAGGCTCTGATTATTACCAGTAGATATATATATATATATATTACTCTTTAGGTATCTGTTTTTATCAGTAATTTTGATTTCTATCAATGATTTATATGAATGTGATTCAAGTCGTTGATCTGTTAACTGTGCTTGTTATGTTATCGCACGGATCTTATATAGTGCCATAGCCAACCGATTATGTATATTTGAACCAAATAAAGTTAATAATATCATTCATGTGCATAGTGAATTTGAGCAGATTTGTTTAGGATACGTGTATATGATTTTGTGTAATTAGAATATGCTGGTGTTGTTGTTTTAGGTAATGCACATGTGCATAGTGAACTTAAGCAGTTTTGTGTAAGATACGTTGTTTTGTGTAATTAGGATATGATGGTGTTATTGTGATTTTGTGTAATTAGGATATGATGGTGTTATTGTTTCATGTGATTCACATGTGCATAGCAAATATGAGCATCTTTGTTTAATATACATGTATATGATTTTGTGTAATTAGATTTTGTTGATGTTGTTGTTTAAATTGATGCATATGTGCATATTGAATTTGAGCACATAACATTGAACTTTACATATGGATTGATTTTAAGCATCATTATAAGAATATGTGATGCACATGTGGATATTTATTCACAAGTGCATAATGACAATGATATGTGATGCACACGTGCATATAGATGCACAAATGCATATCGTTTACAGTGATGAAAAAAGTTGTTTAATGCACATACTAATTGAAATTGCATGTTTGATTATATTATGTTTCAATTATTATTGTAGGCAAAAAAAAGGAAAAAAAAGAAGAAAATAACACTTTTGTTGAGATCGAATGACGAAGGGGCAACAAAACTACCTGATGATAAGGAAGGTGGATACAAAAGTGTTAAGTGAAAAGCCAAAAAAGGTTGGTTATTAGTCGATGATGCAGTTGGTAATATATGCACATGTGCATCCAATTGTTACTTTCATATTGAACAACGTTCTTTGATGTCATGTGCAGTTACGGCAGGAGAAAGAAATATAAAGAATAGCATAAGTAAACGAATGCACGATGTGATGGATGATATGTGATGGATGATAAGGGCGACGAGACAGTGGAAAACATTAATGACAGAAAGTTGGATAGAACGGTGTTATATTGAAAATTATGGTTGTTTTTGTATGGTGGTTTATATGTTAGTTATTTTTTTAATGATAAATTATATTTGTTTATTGGACGATGACAACTATATGATCGTTAATTTCATAATTTGATGTAATATGGTGTAGTATATGTTGGAAATGAACATGTGCATAAGGTGAATTAGTATGCATAGTGGTGATATATGATGTGTTCCCGGATGATTATTTTCAGTTTACAACGTTTTCAAATGTTATATGGTGTTTGGTATAATATATGTTAGAAATACACAAGTGTTTAATATTGTGACGTAAATGATTATGTTGCCTATTCACATGTGCATATTAATATATTATGATGCATAGTGGTAATGTATGATGGTGTTTGGTATAGGATATGTAGTTTACAATGTTGTACGGTGTCTGGTATAATATATGTTGGAAACGCCCAGGCACCTATTAATGTGATATCATGTGTGGCATAATTTATGTTGCATATGCAAATGTGCATAACGTAAAGGTAGTAATGTATAATGTTGTTTGACATAGTATATGGTGGCAATGCACATGTGCATAATGTATACGTTGCAATGTATAATAGGTGGATTGAAAATGGAGTACATGCACTATAAACATAATGACATTAGAAACAGTGCATCGATAAGTTTAGATGCTACGATTTCAATGTTGAAAATGCACGTGTTGGGTAATGCATATGTGCATGTGTTGAAACAGTGGACATATTGGTAATTTATGTTAATTGATCATGAATAAAACAGTGAATATTACACCATTAAGTAGATAAACAATAAGTATAAACAATGAATGTAAACAAAAACAAGTGATAATCAATATATAAATAGTTGCGTGTGGAAAATCCAGATTTGTAGCATTAGTGATGTACATCATCACAGTGTCCTCCTAGTGATTAAACGTTCTATTTAGAGTAGGGATGTATTCAGCATCAACATCAGGTATCCAATATGGTGTGCCATTAGGTGAAGAATGCACGACAGTCTTAATTGTTCCTGTATATAAACAAAAAATAAAATGAATAAAAGAGGATATAAATATCATAATTAGTAAAATATATGGCATGTGTATGCACAATGTTTATATGGTCAACGATGTATACATGGTCAACAGTTTATCGGTGATGAGTAATCATATACAGACGTGCCAGATTAGTTTGTTGTAATCACCGAATAAATGATGTATTTGACTGAGTAATCGTATACAGACGAGCCGGAGTAGTTATCATAGTTTCATGCTCGTATCCGCAACCCGGGCACAATGTGTTGCTCATCTGAACTCCCCTTTTTTCCAGATCCTTCTTTGTCGGTAACCTGCCTTCGACGCTTTTCCATTCTAACATATTGGCTTTAGGTGTAGCCCAGCCGTTCCAGGTAGGGGTGTGCACGTTTTAGTTCAGTTCGGTTTTTTGGGTAAAACCAAAACCGTAACCGAAAGTTCGGTTTTTGGTTTTTAAAAACCGTTCTGTTTAGGTTTTTTTGGTTTCGATTTTTTCGGTTTTAGCAATGGTTCGGTTCGGTTTTTTGGTTTTGAAAGAAATTACGTAAGATTCAAAACTTAAAAGTATAATTCAAAGTTTAAGAATCTTTCTTAAATATTTACATTTAAATTATAATATTTAATCTTTTAAATTAATACTATTTACATAAACCTAACCTTCTAATATATTTTAATGTTTCTCTAAAGTTTTTGTAATGACGTTTTCTTTTATAATTCTTTGAAAACCATTTAATTTTTATATTAAACTTTGTTAGTTCTTGTAAACAATGGATAATTTTAATGATAAATAAACATGGTAATGTTCGTATTATAAACATTTAACAAAAAATAATAAAATTAATAATTCTTAGTAGTATGGGTAAACACTTAAACAACTTAAGCATAAAAATATATAGATTTGGTATACTACTAAAATTATCGGTTCGGTTCGGTTATTTTCGGTTATTGAAAATGATTATCCAAAAACCGAACCGAAACTTTCGGTTATTAAAAATCAAAAAACCGAACCGTCGATTTTTTTTTCGGTTCGGTTTTTCGGACCGAATTTTTTCGGTTATTTCGGTTACGGTTCGGTTATTTCGGTTTTCTGCTCACCCCTAGTTCCAGGTCATTACAAAGCCACTCGATGGGTCCCCGCTTGTGACACATAAATCCTCTCTGATGGTTTAACATTAAAAGTCGACTTATTTTCCAAGTGCCAACCCCACCCATCTTGACCCGTCTTCATTCTGGTGTTTCTCAGCAGCGCCAAAAGATGCATAAACTCCACCCATGCCTACCTGGTTGTCGGCTTGTTCTTCCATTGCCAATCCCACACAGTCACCTCCCCTATTTTTTTGTAGTTGTCCGCCACCCAAGACCCTTTGTTTGATGCCATTATTGTCACACCCCGACTGCGTAAAACAACAAATCGCGGCGGAAACATCGGGGCGTGTTGCAACAGAATTAATGTTTCATAACCATGGATATCAAAAGTATTTTGTTTTATTAAACATTGAGTAATTACATCGTCTGGAAATCTAAATACACTATTTAAACATAGTCTATCATTGTTATTGAGTCACTAAGGCCTTGTCCAGTCCTATATGAGCATGCATCTTATCAATCGATATCATCCAACAATACCTGAAACATATGTGAAAACGAGGTCAGCAAAGAAATGCTGGCGAGTACATAGGTTTTGTGAAAATAAGATTCATGACTTCAGTTTAAGAAAATGTTTAGTCATGAACCTTGTAATTTGCTTTGTCTTTGTAAATCATTTGAAAAATAATAAGTTTAGATGATATGTATAAATAAGAGAATAATGCATGATTAAATGAATAACCATGTAAAATGAGTCTTTATAAGATAAGTTGTTTTTAAATAAATGTCTTGTGAAAAGTATGTTACTTGTATAAAATGTTCTATGTCTCAAACTGAAATGATTCAAATAACGCTACAATATGTAATACCATACAAACACTTATATATAGGAAGTACCAGCGGCGTATCCACCATGTTTGTATCATATTATACACGCATCGTTACTTAATCACTTAATCAAACCAAACCAAACAATGTAAAATGTCTATGTTTAAATCAATTGTCAAATGTATTGAATAATATGTCAAAGTATTCATGTCAAGATGTAAATCATGTCAAAATGTCTATGTCAAATATCCATGTCAAATGTCTATGTCAAATATCCATGTATGGCAAGTGAAATGTCTCAACTAAACCATATGCACAAAAACAAAGTATTGAAGTAAAACTTGGTTTAAATCAAAGTTATGTTTTGTGGGAAATACATGATCAAATGTCAATCATGTTCCAATGTTTACCCAATCGTTAACCCATTTTGTAAAATCGTTCTAGTCGTTCTTGTTTTAATTGTGAAACTACTTTATGGTCGATTCTCTAATAACATTCAAACCTTCTTGACGCGTTCCTCGCTCCATCTCGCTCTCGTTCTCGTTCTTAACAAACCCTTACCAAAGGATAAGTTAATAATTACAGATTCAGTCGCTACCCACAACCCCCACACATAACAATGGGTGCAGTAAATAACGGGATTTGTCAGATCCTATGGTACCATAACCTAATACTGGTCGGCTTGATCATTGCTAATGAATGTCATCGGTCATGTAAACTACAACCAACAAGTTTGTTCACTTTTTGAAATTTGTTATTAGTTTTTGAAATCATTGTATTCGTCCTTGAAATCATTGTTAGCGTTCTTGAAATAATTGTTATTGTTCTCGAAACTACTTTGTAATTGTTATTGAAATTATTGTAATTGTTCTTGAAACCATTGATAAAACATTTAGCACATATGAGTCACCCCAAAACAGTTGAAAACAGTAAAAGAGGGGAATAATGTACTCGCCTGATAATGCTTAGGAGTCTTGAACAACTACCGAGTAAGCTAGAGGAGTCCCGGAAATCAAACGGTACCTAATATAGGTAACTACATAAATAACCCGGACCTAAATCGGAAGACTGGGTAGCAGGAGGGTTTGTAAACCAAATGAGTGTAGGAACTCATATGATATGGTTTAACAAAGCCTACATACTAAATGAAACTTAACCTAAGTGCTTTCGACCCATCGCGACTCATTAAGGTAACTTATGCTACTTTAACGCGTCGTGCGCGTGAAACGCGTTCGGACCGTCTAACTAGTCCTATGACAAGTGTTATATGCCTAAACATGTTACATAATCAGTTATGTGACAAAAGTTTAGGTTACATATGCTTAATTACCAATTATACATGAAAAGGGTATTCTGGTAATTTACCTAAGGCTTATAAACTACCTATCATACAACTACTTAAACGATGTGACCATAGGGTATAACCTCGGAAGGTTATGCCCTATACTAGGGTCACCTAATGTATTTGGTCGGATCCTAATGATCGACCAAACTGGGTCGGGCTCGAAGGTATAGGCGATTTATTAGATCGCCTACCCTACGACCCTAGACAACGTGGTAATCAGTGGGCATAGTCCCAAGGGACTATGACCAACGTGATTACACTCACGTTGCGAAGTTCAACGAACTTCGCATTGACCATTACTGGTCAACGCTGAAAGTCAAACAAAGTTTGACTTTCTGACTCGAAAAGCAATAAAATAAGGAAAAGAACGAAAGAATACTTACGACGGGTCCCCGAATGCTAATCCCGATCCAAGAACTCAGGTATGAAACAATGGTTTCAACTTAGAGCTCTCAAATCAGAATTCTTGTGCTTTAAAACAATGAAAGGCATGGGGTATATATAGTTTTCGGGTAACCGTTGAGATCGTTTCATGGAAAACGTGCCTTAATCCCACCCGTACAAGTGTCGGGACCTTGTGGTGACTAAAAATGATCCTTATCTTCATGACTAAGCAACTTAGAACATGTGGTGTAGGATCAAACAGTTGCAACTTGTGATTAAAACATTGAATCTGGTCTGGTCATGCACTCGCGTAGCGCGACGGATAGGCCCTTAGGGCTCGCGCTACGCTACTGCCTCCCAGATTCAGAATTGTTTCCAAATTGACAGAAATGGTCCCTGTTGTGTTTTAAGGCCTTTTTCGATGCGTTTGAACCCCGTTAACCTCATTTTAAGGCTCTAAAATGAAGTTAAAGTATAGGGAACTCAAAACATGCTCAAAAATATGCCGGAGGTTGGTTCGTTTGGCCGTACGAACGCGATGTTCGCTTAATTACGACGGAATGCGCATAAGCACGAAAAACGATCCAAATGACGCGACGAATGGATTTTTCTTAAGGAGAACGCTAAAATATAATGTATTCATGCTTACATAAATTTTTGGATGTCCGGATGTATTCAGAACGTAAGTTATGGGCAAAAGTGCAAACTTGTGCACTTTTTGACACTTTTAGTCCCTGAATGACCCAAAAGTTTATTTTAGCACACCGAACCCCTCAAAGCCTATTTCTAAGCTATGTAAAGGATATTTATGGTATGTTTAACTTATGGTCATGCTCCGGAATGTCTGTTACAGTTCAAATTGGCATACTTTCGCAGTTTGTCAAGTTTAGTCCCTGTAAGCGAATTAGCTTGCTTTTGCCATACCAAAGCCTTCAAAACTTATTTCTAAGTTATGTAAAGGTTATTTAAGGTATGTTAAGCCTATGTCGCTATTCCGGAGTGTTTGTTGCATTAAACTGGTTATATTTACGCATCGGTGCGCGTATAACTATCCAGAAAGCGATTTAGAGTTTGAAATCGAACAAGAGTTGATATGTGTAAACGATACACATATTTTTACAAATCCCAAGTATGAAATACAATATTTCATTGGTTCGGTATTTGTTTGATAGCCGTGAAGGCACAGGTGTTACAGTCTCCCCTACTTTAGGAAATTTCGTCCCGAAATTTATTTAGAGGAAACTTGTGAGAGCTTGAAAACATGAAGCTGAAAAGATCGAACAACATTGGTTAGGGTTCTGAACTTCTAGTAATATTTAATAACATCATGATTGCAATGTAAGAGGGACACTTATATACTAGTATATGAAGCGTCATTGGTGCGTCCACCGTACCTCCATTACATCGTTCTCATTTTGTTATTTTTGTCACTATCGGTTCTTACACATAATAAACCTTACTGGGTTTCTGTGCACTAAATTTCATAATTATGTACGCGTCCATAATCAGACAATTCCTTGCACAGTTCACACAGTCTATTTTATAATATGTAGGGTAAAACCAAATGAACAATCCTGTGATGAGTGTGACTAGACCGCCATAGAGTCCTTTTGACTAAATCAATAAATGATCTAAATAGACTATCAATGAGTCTGTCCAGCTACATCACTAGATGTCGTTCTTCACCAAATTGTGAATCAATCTTTTTGACTAGACCACCAAAAGGGTCTCTTATGAATCATGGAGTGATACTATAAAATCCAAGGGTCTTATCTATTACATAGAAGCCCATTAAGGATTTAAGGTAGTACCTTTTGACTATCCTGCTACGAATCCCTCATATGAAGATATGAAAGATCCTGCGAGGATTTGGATAACGAATTATCCAGAGTATAAAAACACAAAAACATAGAGGAGAACACATAACTCATAAACACATAATTGCATAATTGCATACTCGTTCAATCGCATAATCGTTCAATTTGACCTTTAATTTGTTATCTTTGGACACGGGTATTTAAAGCATACCAGGAACCCAATCCGTGGATTTCCTTTGGCACCTTAAATATTTTCAAGAATCTAACTATGAAGATAGGAAGATCTTAAAAGGAATTCGGTTTGTCCTAATTGAGTTGTATTGTACATTTTAAGGTGTACAAGGAATTCAATCAGGGCTCCGATGTCAACGAAGGTGTTGATCGTGATCGGCTCAGGACATGAATAGATCAAGATGTCATCAATAACAACAATGACGAACTGATCCAAATAAGGCTTGCAGACTCTATTTATTAAGTCCTTGAAGATGGCTGGAGTATTTGTCAACCTAAAAGGCATGACTGTAAACTCGTAATGGCCATACTTCGTGCAGAAAGCCGTTTTGGGAATATCTTCTTCGAGCATACGAAGTTGATGATACCCAGAACGCAAATTGATCTTGGAAAAGCATGAAGCGCTCTGCAGATGATCGGAGAGATCATCGATTTTAAGGTAGGGGATATCGATTCTTGATGGTAAGCTCACCAGGCTTACGTTAATCGATATACATTCGAAAAGATCCATCTTTCTTTTCACAAAGAGTATAGGAGTTTCTCCAAGGTGAAAAGTTCGGACTGATGAATCCTTTATCAGACAACTCTTGAAGCTGTTTTGATAATTCTTGCATCTCGAATGGTGCAAGACGATAAGATACTTTAGATTTAAAAGAAGTAAGTGTTTGAGGTTCTTAGGGAGATTACAAGTGATCATAAAAATGACAGAACCACACGAGTAGTTTTGTCTTTGTGTTAACATCATAAGGTTGTATCAAACATTCATACAATTGCATTAGTTAAAAATAAAACCACAAATTTTATTTATATAACATCCGCATTGTCTTTAAATGTTACAAGATAACAACCAGAGGAAAAACAAACTGCTAATTGTTCACTCCTTCATCATTGAGTGCCTCATTGATGTTAAACACTCGACCGCGTGCTGGATTCACATTGACGTTGACGTTCGCATTCGGGTTTGCGTTAGCATTTGCATTCACCAGTCTTGGGCAGTTGTGGCGGAAGTGACCAATCTCTCCGCAGTTGAAACATGAACCCAGTGGAAATCTCACAGCATTCCCTTGAACCGGAGCTTGAACCTGAGCAACCTGATTTTGTCCCAAACGACAAACCTTGGCCAAATGCCCAAGTTTACCACACGTCGTGCATTGCCAGCAAGCTTGTTGTACTGCGTGATGACCGTTGCAGCGTGCACAATAAGGTGCGGTACCGGCATATGCTTTCTTTGCAGGTGGCTGAGCTGGTTGGTTCCGCGGGTTCTGAGCAGTCTGTGCTGTAACAGCAAAATTTTGACCACCCTTTCGCTTCTTTGATTTCTTTGACGTCTCACCTTCCTTACCCTTCTTGTTTTGGCCTTTCTTGCTATCCTCCTTGTCAGCTGACTGTTTCTTGCCCTTGTCACCCTTCCTGTGTAACTTGTTCTTCCGAATCTGCGACTCAGTCAATGTCGCTGATAACTCGATCGCCTGACGGAGTGTGGCAGGATTACTACCAGTAAGGATGTCTTGTACCGAGTCAGGTAGGCCGTCGATGTACCTTTCGATAGCTATGTCAAGTGGGGTAACCATTGTCGGGCAAAGCAGACTCAACTCCTCAAACCTGTCAGTATATGCCCTGTGCTCACCACTATCTTGCTTCAAAATATCAAACTCCTTCTCTAAGGCTCGCTGCTCATGACGAGGACATAATTCCCTCATCATAAGGGCTCTAAGTTCAGCCCATGTCTGTGCGAGAGCAACTTCTGCACCTTGGTCCCTCATAACCCCGTTCCACCATGTCAAAGCCCTCTTCTGAAATACGCTCGAAGCAAACTCGACTTTGCGATTTTCGAGACACTGCACGTGGCGAAAAGTATTCTCTATGCTCTCAAACCACTGAAGAAGCCCAATCGCTCCTTCAGAACCACTAAACTTGAGTGGTTTAGCCTGGTTGAAATCCTTGTATTTGCATAGTACATTGTTGTTGTTGTTGGCTTGGTTCCATTGAGCAAAGAGGTTTGGGAATTGAGCAGCCATTTGCTGCGCAATGATTTCTGCCAGCTCGGCAGTCTCTATCTGGTTTTCGCGTCGAGGAGGCATTGTCTAAAAGAGGAAACATGAAAGGAAACGAGCGAGAGAATTTAGACGAAAAGAATGAGATGAAACAAATCTTATGAAAGCAAGGATAGTGGTCATTTGTTTGTTACTACAAAGCAACAAACGACCTTGGTGATTAGTCAAAGTAAATAGGTTAAAAATAATGTATCGCGAAGACATGCTCGCCTATAAGTGAACACTCATCCCAAGAATTCCCAGGTAAGCACAACTGGTCTCGCGTCTGATGAGATGTATACGAAGTGCTTGCCTAGACAGAAAACCCAGAATACAGGCATTCACCCTTCCAGTTTGCACGTGTTCACATTATTTAAAACCCAACACCTTGACGAGATTTTGAAAAATTCAAAGGGGTTCAAAACCATATAACAGAGGGTTCAAAACCTAGTAATCAATCATCCTAGAACAGATGATTAGTTTTCAAAGCGGTTTTGAAATTTATGTTCTTGTTGTGGTCGTCGCCTAAGGATAGGTGACGGTATTGTTTTATGACTAAACGCAAGTAAACTCGCGTTAGGGTCCTAAGAAGGTTATAGACTAGGTCAAAGCATTACTAATAACCTAATTCCCTATAACCATTGGCTCTGATACCATCTTTTCTGTCACACCCCGACCGCGTAAAACAACAAATCGCGGCGGAAACATCGGGGCGTGTTGCAACATAATTAATGTTTCATAACCATGGATATCAAAAGTATTTCGTTTTATTAAACATTGAGTAATTACATCGTCTGGAAATCTAAATACACTATTTAAACATAGTCTATCATTGTTATTGAGTCACTAAGGCCTTGTCCAGTCCTATGTGAGCATGCATCTTGTCAATCGATATCATCCAACAATACCTGAAACATATGTGAAAACGAGGTCAGCAAAGAAATGCTGGCGAGTACATAGGTTTTGTGAAAATAAGATTCATGACTTCAGTTTAAGAAAATGTTTAGTCATGAACCTTGTAATTTGCTTTGTCTTTGTAAATCATTTGAAAAATAATAAGTTTAGATGATATGTATAAATAAGAGAATAATGCATGATTAAATGAATAACCATGTAAAATGAGTCTTTATAAGATAAGTTGTTTGTAAATAAATGTCTTGTGAAAAGTATGTTACTTGTATAAAATGTTCTATGTCTCAAACTGAAATGATTCAAATAACGCTACAATATGTAATACCATACAAACACTTATATATAGGAAGTACCAGCGGCGTATCCACCATGTTTGTATCATATTATACACGCATCGTTACTTAATCACTTAATCAAACCAAACCAAACAATGTAAAATGTCTATGTTTAAATCAATTGTCAAATGTATTGAATAATATGTCAAAGTATTCATGTCAAGATGTAAATCATGTCAAAATGTCTATGTCAAATATCCATGTCAAATGTCTATGTCAAATATCCATGTCAAATGTCTATGTCAAATATCCATGTATGGCAAGTGAAATGTCTCAACTAAACCATATGCACAAAAACAAAGTATTGAAGTAAAACTTGGTTTAAATCAAAGTTATGTTTTGTGGGAAATACATGATCAAATGTCAATCATGTTCCAATGTTTACCCAATCGTTAACCCATTTTGTAAAATCGTTCTAGTCGTTCTTGTTTTAATTGTGAAACTACTTTATGGTCGATTCTCTAATAACATTCAAACCTTCTTGACGCGTTCCTCGCTCCATCTCGCTCTCGTTCTCGTTCTTAACAAACCCTTACCAAAGGATAAGTTAATAATTACAGATTCAGTCGCTACCCACAACCCCCACACATAACAATGGGTGCAGTAAATAACGGGATTTGTCAGATCCTATGGTACCATAACCTAATACTGGTCGGCTTGATCATTGCTAATGAATGTCATCGGTCATGTAAACTACAACCAACAAGTTTGTTCACTTTTTGAAATTTGTTATTAGTTTTTGAAATCATTGTATTCGTCCTTGAAATCATTGTTAGCATTCTTGAAATAATTGTTATTGTCCTCGAAACTACTTTGTAATTGTTATTGAAATTATTGTAATTGTTCTTGAAACCATTGATAAAACATTTAGCACATATGAGTCACCCCAAAACAGTTGAAAACAGTAAAAGAGGGGAATAATGTACTCGCCTGATAATGCTTAGGAGTCTTGAACAACTACCGAGTAAGCTAGAGGAGTCCCGGAAATCAAACGGTACCTAATATAGGTAACTACATAAATAACCCGGACCTAAATCGGAAGACTGGGTAGCAGGAGGGTTTGTAAACCAAATGAGTGTAGGAACTCATATGATATGGTTTAACAAAGCCTACATACTAAATGAAACTTAACCTAAGTGCTTTCGACCCATCGCGACTCATTAAGGTAACTTATGCTACTTTAACGCGTCGTGCGCGTGAAACGCGTTCGGACCGTCTAACTAGTCCTATGACAAGTGTTATATGCCTAAACATGTTACATAATCAGTTATGTGACAAAAGTTTAGGTTACATATGCTTAATTACCAATTATACATGAAAAGGGTATTCTGGTAATTTACCTAAGGCTTATAAACTACCTATCATACAACTACTTAAACGATGTGACCATAGGGTATAACCTCGGAAGGTTATGCCCTATACTAGGGTCACCTAATGTATTTGGTCGGATCCTAATGATCGACCAAACTGGGTCGGGCTCGAAGGTATAGGCGATTTATTAGATCGCCTACCCTACGACCCTAGACAACGTGGTAATCAGTGGGCATAGTCCCAAGGGACTATGACCAACGTGATTACACTCACGTTGCGAAGTTCAACGAACTTCGCATTGACCATTACTGGTCAACGCTGAAAGTCAAACAAAGTTTGACTTTCTGACTCGAAAAGCAATAAAATAAGGAAAAGAACGAAAGAATACTTACGACGGGTCCCCGAATGCTAATCCCGATCCAAGAACTCAGGTATGAAACAATGGTTTCAACTTAGAGCTCTCAAATCAGAATTCTTGTGCTTTAAAACAATGAAAGGCATGGGGTATATATAGTTTTCGGGTAACCGTTGAGATCGTTTCATGGAAAACGTGCCTTAATCCCACCCGTACAAGTGTCGGGACCTTGTGGTGACTAAAAATGATCCTTATCTTCATGACTAAGCAACTTAGAACATGTGGTGTAGGATCAAACAGTTGCAACTTGTGATTAAAACATTGAATCTGGTCTGGTCATGCACTCGCGTAGCGCGACGGATAGGCCCTTAGGGCTCGCGCTACGCTACTGCCTCCCAGATTCAGAATTGTTTCCAAATTGACAGAAATGGTCCCTGTTGTGTTTTAAGGCCTTTTTCGATGCGTTTGAACCCCGTTAACCTCATTTTAAGGCTCTAAAATGAAGTTAAAGTATAGGGAACTCAAAACATGCTCAAAAATATGCCGGAGGTTGGTTCGTTTGGCCGTACGAACGCGATGTTCGCTTAATTACGACGGAATGCGCATAAGCACGAAAAACGATCCAAATGACGCGACGAATGGATTTTTCTTAAGGAGAACGCTAAAATATAATGTATTCATGCTTACATAAATTTTTGGATGTCCGGATGTATTCAGAACGTAAGTTATGGGCAAAAGTGCAAACTTGTGCACTTTTTGACACTTTTAGTCCCTGAATGACCCAAAAGTTTATTTTAGCACACCGAACCCCTCAAAGCCTATTTCTAAGCTATGTAAAGGATATTTATGGTATGTTTAACTTGTGGTCATGCTCCGGAATGTCTGTTACAGTTCAAATTGGCATACTTTCGCAGTTTGTCAAGTTTAGTCCCTGTAAGCGAATTAGCTTGCTTTTGCCATACCAAAGCCTTCAAAACTTATTTCTAAGTTATGTAAAGGTTATTTAAGGTATGTTAAGCCTATGTCGCTATTCCGGAGTGTTTGTTGCATTAAACTGGTTATATTTACGCATCGGTGCGCGTATAACTATCCAGAAAGCGATTTAGAGTTTGAAATCGAACAAGAGTTGATATGTGTAAACGATACACATATTTTTACAAATCCCAAGTATGAAATACAATATTTCATTGGTTCGGTATTTGTTTGATAGCCGTGAAGGCACAGGTGTTACAATTATGTTCATAATTGGATAGTCATCCATAACGCACCTATTCAGAATCCATACATAAACAGGATCCATACATCAACGACATAGTCTAATTTTCTACATAATGCACATGTGCATACAAGTTAATACAATATCATTTACAATCAACATAATGTACATGTGCATATAATTTAATACAACATCATTTACAGTCAATATAATGAACATGTGCATTGTCAGATAATATATAATGTCATAAATTATTTTTCATCATAATGCACATGTGCATAAATTTGTAATGTAACATAATTTATAATATGATGCAGTTAACACAATGCACATATGCATATATTCTTGAGTAATCATTATTTACAACATAATATAACTGTGAACATGTTGCAAACGTGTATATCATTAAACAAATCACAATTTACATAAAATGGACATGGAATACCTTTAGTCTCAAACTGAATGAACTGTAATTGCTGATTTTATTTGTAGGTGTTGTACCAGTCGAAGTAGTGTCAAATGACAACGAGTGTTCAGATATATTAGCATTCCCAGAGGATAATATAACGTTGTCTGATGTTGACATGGAATCAAGAGTTTGTATTTCAAAGCCATGAAGGGTGTGTCGACTTTCAACTATTTTAGACACAAGTTTGCGACTTTCACTTGGTTTGACAGCAGAAATGGGATTGGCAGCAGATGGACCACCAAAATCAGCATCAGATGTATGCGGATAATATTCAGAAATTGTTGGATGAGGATCATCAGATGCGCTAGGTTCAACACGGGATGAATCAAAAGACGCAATATGTCGCCGTAATCAGTATGCCGAATGGAACCTCCATCGTGAAACAGGTGGGAGCGACCGTTTTTTCCTGCCGTGAGACTACCATAAACTCCTGTACGCCGCGTTGAACAGCGGGTTGACGCTGTCGTGTCAATGTATCGATGCTGCTGATACTGATTGTGGATTGGGAACGACGTGAATTGATGAAACCCTAAAATAGGGGAGCACTTACAGACCCTTAATAAAAATTGAAGGAAACGCGTGTTTTATGATACAGTATAGTATAATTACAAGTTTGCCATGTGTTCACATTGTTTCTCGCAATAAAGGGTGGTTCCTAACGAATCATTTTCCTATATATATATATATATCTATACTACTTTATAATGAATATAGGAAGGACTTCTTAAACTCCAAAAAAAATTCATTAAAACACCCCTGAAGCATAATGTACAAGTCTTTTAAGCACAATATAATTTACAATCCCAATTATGCCCTTCACTCAAAAAAAACACACGCGGTACAACATGAGATGCATAATGTACTACTCATTAAAAAAAACACGGTATCACTCTCATTAGGGTTTCAGATTTCTCAAATCATTCCTATCCGCCTCCCTCTCTCTCTCGGCGATTCAGAAACCCCTGCTTTCTCTCTCAAATGAGATCTAGGGTTTCTACATGTGATTCAAGATCTGGCTATCACATCTTTCTCTCTCAAACAAGATCTAGGGTTTCTACATGCCCTTCAAGATCTGGCTTTCACAGTTCGCTTCAAGAACTAGGTACCGTTTTAAACCACATCTAAAGTTTTTTGTTTGTTATTTGAGTCTGATATGTTTGTTATCTGTGTCGAATGGTTCATTTTCTCTCAATCCGACAGAAGATCCACTGGGTTGACCTCTTGGTACCGTTATAAACCATCTTCCCCGAGATCAGCTGCTGCTTATGTTAATCCTCATCGTCTTCTATTCAGATCTGGTTTTAATATCGGTAATCGTTTAATCTAGCTTTAGTTTACTTTGTATCTGTTGTTGAATCTGTTGTTTTTGGTTGATTTTAGGTGTTAAAATCACGTGTTATATGATGAATTTGTTCAGATCTGCGTGGAAGGATGTGCGAACCGAGATCTAGGGTTAGATCTGGCGAAAGTTTTGGATGATTCTGGATTTGTTATTGTGTTACACACACACACACTTATCCGTACACTTATATTTATACAGACACAAATATATACGCACATATTGATGTATGAAGTTAATTTTGTTCGTGATAATCTTAGGTGAAGTACTCAACGGAACCCTAAAACCCTACGAAATGTTAGTGTTACCATGGTTGAAGAGGCGTTGAAGCAGTTCAAGATTTGCAATACAAGGTATATAATAATACATTTGTTGTTCTGTTGAGTTGACTAATAATCATCTGTTAATGTCAAGTCCATATAAAGAACTAATGCATTTTTGAATGGTGATGCATGCAACGAGTTCAGATGCAGGAGGTATGAGTGTAACATCTGATATGGTGGTCAGATCAGAGTGATGGAGGATGGAATCGATGACACACATCTTAGCACGAAACCCGCCATGGTTTTGTATGATCTTGTTGCAGGTTCCGATATAGGCTTAGATGTAGTGAAAGAAACCATCCCAACTGAAGGATCAATCACATAGTTTTTATTACTCGATTGTGAGTAAGTTTTTCAAATTACATGTGCTTTCTTGTCACACCCCCAAAATCCACCCGCGGAGTACTACCGCTTGGAGGCGTGACTGACCAGGATCCAGCCACCAATCATATTGAACAAGCATATAAGTAGTTATAAAAATCCACCCAATACAATTGGTGTTCAAACAAAACATAGTTAAGTTGCAAGCGGAAGCATAAGTCTTAAATCAAAACACAAGTTTAATTGTTTCAAAGTTTAACATGGCACACAGCCGTCCATGTCCCACAACGATCCTCCTCCATGCAAGCTCCAGCTAAGAACCTAAGGACCTGCAAAGCATGTAGTAACGAGTCAACAACAAGTTGAGTGAGTTCACGGTTGGGTGTTCGTTTTAAGTTGTTTCGAAAGCAGTTTCCTTTAGCTGGCATCCTGCCGTGGGGGTTACCCCATAGTTAAAAACGTGACTTGTTTATTCCCGGTTACTCTGGCAATCCTGCCGTGGGGGCTACCCCGTGTTAGTTATCTGGCATTTCGGCCGTGGGGGCTACCCCATGTATCTACTAGACTCGTTACCATATCGACTGCTGACTGTAGTCATGTTTATGTGCCCTGAAACTGTCAATGTCTATCATCATTGACGTGCCCCAGATCCATTAGTTCACGCCCGTCCTCTGCGGCACGGTGTGAGGTTTGTCAGACCTAAATAGCGCTATCTAACTAATGACCCGCTCGCCATTGGCCCGGCGATTAAGTCGATATAAAAATGAGGGACTTCGTGATAGAGTTTTGGTCTAGTACGAGTTATCTGTCCGTGAGGACGAGGAATTACATTCCTGAACCTTTGCTGTCCTACCCAAGGAGGACGAGGAACCCAGTTCCTTAACCCCAATTCCCGACCCCTGGGAATCCCATGCTTTGTAGAGGGTGTGAACTCACCTTGGTTTGCTCGGTAGAAGCACAGAAAGTCAAACAAGCAATGTTGTGGCTACTCACGTCCTATCATAGTTGTATCATACAATCAGGTTCGTATTCAAGTAGTACACGTATGTTCTACACGTATGCTAGCACGTTGCATGCTGTTCATCCATAGCAGCCCAAATAATCATTCAAAATTAACAGTACGTATGAGGTCCGTGTAGTAGGCCCAAAGGTCTGGCCCAATCAATTAAGTCCGAACTGAGATGCAGCCCAAACAGCGTATATCTGCGTATTGTCTCGAGTCGCAACTAGGCGTTTGCGACTCGCAACCTGAGTCGCAATCGTGGTTTCGGTTCGTGCTGTTTTGGTTACGAGTCGCAACTGGACTCGCAACCGTGGTTTCGAGTCACAAGGTTGGTGTGCTGATCAGGTGTGGTTTCGAGTCGCAACCAGGTGTTTGCGACTCGCAACCGATGTCGCAACCGGGAGATTTCCACTCATCATGCATGGTTTCGAGTCGCAACTGATGGTTTCGGTTGGACAACTGCTGATTCGGAACAGTGTACTATCCAATGAGAATTTGATTTCAGAAAATGGTTTGTACTATCCACTTAAACATGTTTGTTTGTCTAGTAATTTACTAATTTGGATCAAACATATCAGATTTCAAATATTCAGCCACATTCTTATCATGTTCATCAAGTTCTTCATACATTCAAGTAGTTCATCATCATTCATATGAACCTAAGTCTAACAAAGTCATGAACAACAATCAACTCTTGAACATATTCATCTAATAGTTTCAAATCATCACATAACATATCAAAATCAACTCTACACTAATCTCATTAACATGGTACTACACATATGCAAGCCGGTTTTTATGAACATCAACACTCCATGGTTTGAATCATACTTAGACATAAAATATTGTGTGTTCATTAAGCAACATATCCGAAATCAAAGTATGTTAACCAAGCATCATCATATACATCATACACATTCGGTTCACAACCATCATCAAGCATACAACTACACTAGTTAAATCCTACCATTCATGCTATCATTTAACACAACAAACATCATAAAATCACTAACCAATTGTGAGGTGGTGCCGAGTTGGTAAAGAAGATGAGTGTCCGAGTGATGATGATGAGCTTAGCCGGGTCTCCTTGTGGTCACCGATTGATCCGAGAAGAAGGAGAAAGATAGGGTTTTAGTGAGAGGAAGTAGGAGAGTGTGTGTGTGTTGTCCAAGAAAGTGGCAAGGATGGCTAACAATTGGGTTATATACTAGCTCCAAGTGCACCCTAATGGGCTTCGACATAGGCTAAGTGTGTATGTGTGTGCGGCCCAACCGGCCCGTATGTTATACTAGTTCACTCGAGACCACATGGTCTCGAGTCGGGTTCGTGTTATCTCGGTTCCTATATACATACATCGCATACATACAAGCACACCCAAATAACACATAATCACATAAAGGTTCATTTGTCAGTAATCACACAAGATAACTAGTCACACTTTCATGTTACATCGGGATACAAGGAAGGTTCTAAATTTCGAGTTGTCACATCATCCCCAAGTTGAAAGAAATTTCGTCCCGAAATTTGGTAGGCACTCACTGAGGAAGCTAGTTAAGTTGTATGGTTTTCCTGGTTTTCCTGGGGTGTCACATCCACCCCCCGTTGATCTGGATACTTTTGCGAACAGTTGGGGATACTTTTGTTTCATCTGATCTTCGCGCTCCCAGGTGAACTCTGGGCCGCGACGTGAGTTCCAACGAACTCGAACGAGAGGTATTCTAGTGCTCTTGAGGACCTTAACATCCCGGTCCGTGATTTCGACTGGTTCCTCGACGAATCGTAACTGCTCGTCGATAGTGAGTTCCTTCAAAGGAACTACGTGGGTCTCATCTGATGGACACTTCTTCAGATTCGACACGTGAAAAACGTTGTGAACTGCACCGAGTTCCGCTGGTAAGTTTAGTCTGTAGGCCACCCTGCCTATTTTCTCAATGACCTCGAAAGGTCCAACGTATCGTGGGTTAAGTTTACCGCGTTTACCAAAACGAACCACACCCTTCCAGGGTGAAACTTTGAGTAGTACCCGCTCCCCAACCTGGAGCTCAAGTGGTTTCCTGCCCATGTCGGCGTAAACTTTCTGACGTTCGCGAGCGGCCGTCATGCGTTTTCGGATCTGAGCGATCTGCTCGGTTGTATCTACCACATATTCTGGACCAGTGATCTGACTTTCTCCCACCTCTGCCCAGCAAAGAGGAGACCGGCATTTACGTCCGTACAATGCCTCAAACGGAGCAGCTCCAATGCTGGTGTGGTAGCTGTTATTGTACGAGAATTCCACAAGTGGCAGATGCTTTTCCCAGCGGTTGCCAAAGTCGATTACACATGCACGAAGCATGTCTTCTAAGGTTTGAATAGTGCGCTCGGACTGCCCGTCCGTCTGAGGGTGATACGCTGTGCTCATATCTAGTCGCGAGGCAAAGGATTTGTGCATTGCTTGCCACAGCTCTGAAGTAAAACGTGCATCTCGATCCGAGATAATAGAGGTGGGCACCCCGTGCCTCGAAACAACTTCCTTGAGGTAAATTTCTGCGAGAGTGGAGAACTTATCCGTCTCCTTGATAGCCAAGAAGTGTGCAGATTTTGTGAGTCGATCCACGATCACCCAAATTGTATCGTTCCCACACTGGGATCTAGGTAGGCCAGTAACAAAATCCATGGAAATTTGCTCCCATTTCCATTGAGGTATCTCTGGTTGTTGGAGCAGGCCTGATGGTTTCTGGTATTCCGACTTAACTCTCGCACAAGTCAAACACTTGCTGACGTAGGTTGCTATGTGGGCCTTCATGCTAGGCCACCAATACGTAGTTTTGATGTCGTGATACATCTTATCTGATCCAGGGTGTACTGAGTAGCGAGACTTGTGTGCTTCGTCCATCACAAGCTCTCGTAGGTTACCATAAAGTGGGACCCAAACGCGTCCCGTTACGTAGTAAGCACCGTCTTCCTTCTGTTCCAATCGTTGCCTTGATCCGCGTAGGGCTTCAGCCCTGACGTTTTCTGGTTTCAGTGCTTCTATCTGAGCTGCTCGTATCTGGGAAGGCAGACTAGAATGGATCGTGAGTTGTAAAGCTCGCACGCGCTTAGGCGCAGCGTCCTTCCGACTGAGGGCGTCGGCCACAACATTGGCCTTGCCCGGGTGATACCTGATTGAGCACTCGTAGTCATTCAGTAGCTCGACCCATCGTCGTTGTCGCATATTCAGTTCTTTCTGCTTGAAGATGTGCTCGAGGCTCCTGTGGTCGGTGTAGATCGCGCACTTGGTACCATACAGGTAATGCCGCCATAACTTAAGCGCAAAAACAACAGCTCCCAGCTCTAAATCGTGCGTAGTGTAGTTCTTTTCATGAACCTTGAGTTGGCGTGAGGCGTAGGCTATAACTTTATCTCGTTGCATCAACACGCAACCAAGACCCTGAATTGATGCGTCGCAATATACCACAAAGTCGTCTGTGCCTTCCGGCAAGGAAAGGATAGGTGCGCTACAAAGTCTATCCTTTAGGTGCTGAAATGCCAACTCCTGTGCGTTTCCCCAGCGATAAACAACGCCCTTCTGCGTTAGTGAGGTGAGGGGCTGTGCAATCTTAGAAAAATCCTTTATGAATCTCCGGTAGTATCCCGCCAAACCCAAGAATTGGCGAATTTCCTTTGGTGTACGAGGTGCAGGCCAGTTCTTAATCGAGTCTATCTTGGATGGATCAACGTGAATCCCATCCTTGTTCACCACGTGGCCTAGGAAATGGACCTCTCGAAGCCAGAAGTCGCATTTCGAGAACTTTGCGTAAAGCTGTTCTGTTCGAAGGAGTTCCAGAATAAGTCGCAGATGCTGCTCGTGTTCCTCCCGACTCTTGGAATAGATCAGGATGTCGTCGATGAAGACTATAACGAACTTGTCCAGGTAAGGCTTGCACACTCGGTTCATCAAGTCCATGAAAACCGCAGGTGCGTTTGTCATCCCAAAAGGTATGACCAAAAACTCATAGTGCCCGTATCGAGTTCTGAAGGCTGTTTTGGAGACGTCCTCTTCCCGGACTCTCAGCTGGTGATAACCCGATCTCAAATCAATCTTCGAATAGTAGCTCGACCCTTGCAACTGGTCGAACAAGTCGTCGATACGCGGTAGAGGATAACGATTCTTCACCGTCACCTTGTTGAGTTCTCGGTAGTCGATGCACATTCTGAAAGTACCGTCTTTCTTCTTCACAAATAATACTGGAGCTCCCCAGGGCGATGAGCTTGGGCGAATGAAGCCCTTATCTAAGAGTTCTTGTAGTTGCGTGGAGAGTTCCTTCAACTCTGATGGGGCCAAACGATAAGGTGCACGGGCTATGGGTGCAGCTCCAGGAGCCAGTTCGATCTGAAACTCGACTTGACGATGAGGCGGAAGACCAGGTAATTCCTCAGGAAATACCTCTGGATAATCGCGTACAACTGGAAAATCTTCTATCTTCTTCTCTTTTTCTGAGGTGTCAGTAACGAGAGCCAAAATAGCAGTGTGGCCCTTTCGCAAGCACTTTTGGGCCTTAAGGAGAGAAATGACGTTCTCAACAGCACTCCTCTTGTCGCCATGAATCATGAGAGGTTCACCATCGGGACCTGGAATACGGACAACCTTCTTGTTGCAAAGAATCTCTGCGCGGTGTTGGGATAACCAATCCATCCCAATGACAACGTCGAAACTACCCAAGACAATAGGAATGAGGTCGATAGAGAAGGTCTGGTCAGCGAGAACGAGTTTACAACCCTTGACTACGTGTGTGGCTTCTAAACTCTTACCATTTGCTAGCTCTACCGTGTGCTTGTTGTTCAAAAGTGTTGGAATACGCTTAAGCATTCGACTAACTTCTAGTGACACGTAGCTAGTATCGGCACCCGAATCAAATAAAACTGAAACATAAAAGTCGTCGAGAAGGAACTTACCCGCCACAACATTGGGGTCATTCCTTGCTTCACCTTGGCCAATCACAAACATTCGCCCCCTGGCGCCATTGTTGTTGTTGTTCCCATTGTTACCATTCCCCTGATTGTTGTTATTGTTGTTGTTGTTGTTCTGGTTCCTGTTCAGTTGGGGACAATCTCTCTTGAAGTGGCCCTCAGCTCCACACTAAAAGCACCCTTTGTTATCACCCTGTTGCTGTTGCTGGCGCTGGTTCTGTGGAGGTTGCTGACGATTCTGATTAGCGGGGTATAAGCTCCTGCAATCCTTTGCAGCGTGACCAGGCTTGTTGCACCGATGACAGTTGCCCCTGGTGCATGGCCCGCTGTGGTGCAGGCTGTAGCGGTTGCATTTGGGGTGATTTCCTTTGTATCCGCCACCAGACGATTGCTGATTAGGGCTCTTGTAGTCCTCAGTCTTTCTCTGCTGAGACTGGGACTGAACAGAAGCCGAACCCTTACTCGACGTTCCATCCCATTTCCGTTTGTTGTCACTAGAGGTACCAGAAGTAGTTGCAGCACCTATGCGTTTTGGTAACTTGTTCTGCTCCACCGCCTGATCCGTGAGACGGTGAGCCAACTGAACAGTTTGCTGGTAGGTAGCGAGGTTCGCTGAAGTCACATGACTTTGGATTTCTGGCACTAAGCCCTGAAGAAATAGTTCGATGCGTTTGATGGGAGGATCCACCATAGTAGGGCACAGAATTGCCAGTTCGTTCGACCTTTTCACATAAGCTTCAATTTCCGACCCCGTCATCTTGAGGTTGAAGAATTCCACTTCCAGTTTGTGAATCTCATCACGACTGCAGTATTCCTCTTTGATCATTTCCTTAAAAGTTTCCCATGGGGTGGCGTTGGCAGCAACCAACCCTAGCATCTGAACTTGAGCGTTCCACCACGTGAGGGCTAATCCCTCGAGAGTACCAGTAGCATACTTCACCCTGCGCGCCTCAGGGCATTCACACATTTCGAAGACAGATTCTAGTTTCTCAAACCAGTGTAGGAGACCTACTGCTCCTTCAGTGCCGCTA
This sequence comes from Helianthus tuberosus, assembly GCA_030545235.1. Classification (NCBI taxonomy): domain Eukaryota; kingdom Viridiplantae; phylum Streptophyta; class Magnoliopsida; order Asterales; family Asteraceae; genus Helianthus; species Helianthus tuberosus. Next base: position 27,035,809 of record CM060378.1, read on the forward strand.
AAAGTAGTTGGTCGGCAGTCCATGAAAGTCTTAAAAGTGCACACGGGTGGCTGAACGTGTTGACCTAATGTGAGCGAAAGAAAAGACAGACTTTAACACAAAAGTTGGTTCACGAGAGTATGATCCTAAAGATCCTAGAATGAGTTCGGACTGCAGGATATACCTCCTGCGTGTGCAGCTGCAAGTGCTGCGGCAACTCGTTCGTTGATCAGAGCCGTCAACTGGGCTTGTGTCATGTTAACGCGTCCAGACATGATCTTCATATCAAGAAGAACGTGAGTGAGAGGGGTTCGCGAAAGTACGACGATAAAATAGAGCAAGCACGCACGTGTTCATGCAACAGTAGTTATACTAACCAAGCATACCATAAGCAATGTACTATGTAACTAACAAGTAGGCAATATACACAGACCATATCACCTAGAGTGTCGAGCCTTGCATGTGGAGTGAAGCATCGTTGTGGACCGTTGAGCACTGTACAGGTTATAGTCTGGTTTTAACAAAAAAAAAACGTTTTCCCCTTTATTAAAACCAAGTTCTCTATAACCAATGGCTCTGATACCAATCTGTCACACCCCCAAAATCCACCCGCGGAGTACTACCGCTTGGAGGCGTGACTGACCAGGATCCAGCCACCAATCATATTGAACAAGCATATAAGTAGTTATAAAAATCCACCCAATACAATTGGTGTTCAAACAAAACATAGTTAAGTTGCAAGCGGAAGCATAAGTCTTAAATCAAAACACAAGTTTAATTGTTTCAAAGTTTAACATGGCACACAGCCGTCCATGTCCCACAACGATCCTCCTCCATGCAAGCTCCAGCTAAGAACCTAAGGACCTGCAAAGCATGTAGTAACGAGTCAACAACAAGTTGAGTGAGTTCACGGTTGGGTGTTCGTTTTAAGTTGTTTCGAAAGCAGTTTCCTTTAGCTGGCATCCTGCCGTGGGGGTTACCCCATAGTTAAAAACGTGACTTGTTTATTCCCGGTTACTCTGGCAATCCTGCCGTGGGGGCTACCCCGTGTTAGTTATCTGGCATTTCGGCCGTGGGGGCTACCCCATGTATCTACTAGACTCGTTACCATATCGACTGCTGACTGTAGTCATGTTTATGTGCCCTGAAACTGTCAATGTCTATCATCATTGACGTGCCCCAGATCCATTAGTTCACGCCCGTCCTCTGCGGCACGGTGTGAGGTTTGTCAGACCTAAATAGCGCTATCTAACTAATGACCCGCTCGCCATTGGCCCGGCGATTAAGTCGATATAAAAATGAGGGACTTCGTGATAGAGTTTTGGTCTAGTACGAGTTATCTGTCCGTGAGGACGAGGAATTACATTCCTGAACCTTTGCTGTCCTACCCAAGGAGGACGAGGAACCCAGTTCCTTAACCCCAATTCCCGACCCCTGGGAATCCCATGCTTTGTAGAGGGTGTGAACTCACCTTGGTTTGCTCGGTAGAAGCACAGAAAGTCAAACAAGCAATGTTGTGGCTACTCACGTCCTATCATAGTTGTATCATACAATCAGGTTCGTATTCAAGTAGTACACGTATGTTCTACACGTATGCTAGCACGTTGCATGCTGTTCATCCATAGCAGCCCAAATAATCATTCAAAATTAACAGTACGTATGAGGTCCGTGTAGTAGGCCCAAAGGTCTGGCCCAATCAATTAAGTCCGAACTGAGGTGCAGCCCAAACAGCGTATATCTGCGTATTGTCTCGAGTCGCAACTAGGCGTTTGCGACTCGCAACCTGAGTCGCAATCGTGGTTTCGGTTCGTGTTGTTTTGGTTACGAGTCGCAACTGGACTCGCAACCGTGGTTTCGAGTCACAAGGTTGGTGTGCTGATCAGGTGTGGTTTCGAGTCGCAACCAGGTGTTTGCGACTCGCAACCGATGTCGCAACCGGGAGATTTCGACTCATCATGCATGGTTTCGAGTCGCAACTGATGGTTTCGGTTGGACAACTGCTGATTCGGAACAGTGTACTATCCAATGAGAATTTGATTTCAGAAAATGGTTTGTACTATCCACTTAAACATGTTTGTTTGTCTAGTAAGTTACTAATTTGGATCAAACATATCAGATTTCAAATATTCAGCCACATTCTTATCATGTTCATCAAGTTCTTCATACATTCAAGTAGTTCATCATCATTCATATGAACCTAAGTCTAACAAAGTCATGAACAACAATCAACTCTTGAACATATTCATCTAATAGTTTCAAATCATCACATAACATATCAAAATCAACTCTACACTAATCTCATTAACATGGTACTACACATATGCAAGCCGGTTTTTATGAACATCAACACTCCATGGTTTGAATCATACTTAGACATAAAATATTGTGTGTTCATTAAGCAACATATCCGAAATCAAAGTATGTTAACCAAGCATCATCATATACATCATACACATTCGGTTCACAACCATCATCAAGCATACAACTACACTAGTTAAATCCTACCATTCATGCTATCATTTAACACAACAAACATCATAAAATCACTAACCAATTGTGAGGTGGTGCCGAGTTGGTAAAGAAGATGAGTGTCCGAGTGATGATGATGAGCTTAGCCGGGTCTCCTTGTGGTCACCGATTGATCCGAGAAGAAGGAGAAAGATAGGGTTTTAGTGAGAGGAAGTAGGAGAGTGTGTGTGTGTTGTCCAAGAAAGTGGCAAGGATGGCTAACAATCGGGTTATATACTACTCCAAGTGCACCCTAATGGGCTTCGACATAGGCTAAGTGTGTATGTGTGTGCGGCCCAACCGGCCCGTATGTTATACTAGTTCACTCGAGACCACATGGTCTCGAGTCGGGTTCGTGTTATCTCGGTTCCTATATACATACATCGCATACATACAAGCACACCCAAATAACACATAATCACATAAAGGTTCATTTGTCAGTAATCACACAAGATAACTAGTCACACTTTCATGTTACATCGGGATACAAGGAAGGTTCTAAATTTCGAGTTGTCACATTTCTTTTCAATAGTATAACAATTTTTGCTTTTTTACACTCTATAGATCATTTGGGAAAAATAACATCCGAGTTTCATGTTAAATCTGGTGGTTGTGGTGGAGTTGCTTTTTGATTGTTCGGTTCTTTATGGTCTACAAAGGTTAGGTAATTTCTTGAGCTTTTGATTTTGCAGTAATTTCCTATTATTTTGTAGACTAACGGTTGCTCATCCTCTTTCTCAGGTTAATTTTAATAGTTGTTATTGTAAACTCATTTGTTGTGATTATTATTTGATTACTTGTAGTCAAATGTTTATCCAGATGACCAAATATTTTATCACCTCAATTCGTCATGATTTAAGAAAAAAAATAAGTGAAGATTAGTGTTTTACCTGGGTGTTTCTTATGCACTCCAATTGTTCGACCATTTGCACTTGTGAAGGTTTCTGATATTAATCATCAAATTTTGAAAGATTTAACAAAGGGTTAGAGTTATTTAGGGAAAATATGACGATTGACATGATACCAGGGAGTTCTGGGCTCATAGATGCTGGTGGTGACAAGAAAATAACATATTTTTGCAACAAATATGTGTTGGGTTTGACTGTTGTTGCTGGCATTGGTGGTCTGCTTTTTGGTTATGACACAGGTATCAACTTCTTATTTTGCTATTGTTGATAATATGTATCATATTTTCATATTTGTATGTATATCAGCCTAATCGGTATGCAAATATGCTGCTGTGGACCAAACAGTTTGATTTACAAGCCCATGTGATGAGAATTTTTCACTATTTAATCGAACATAGGGTTTAATTGTATACAACTTTGTTGTTTTTGATCAGTCGATACATGTGCATAATGACTATAATTCACCCAATGTAATCGTGCTTATTCGTTTGACATTTAAACATTTGTTTCAGGAGTTATATCAGGAGCCCTTCTGTACATCCGTTATGACTTCGAGATCATTGATCAAAGCAGCCTTTTACAGGTGCAAAATCAGTTATCAGTTACTTAACTCTTGGCTCTTTGCTTCAATCTTTGACCTTTTAAATCATGTATGTTATACGCAGGAGACAATTGTTAGCATGGCTTTACTTGGTGCAATGATTGGAGCTGCAGCCGGTGGGTGGTTAAATGACGATCAAGGCCGCAAAAGTGCTACGCTTATCGCTGATGTAATTTTCGCACTTGGATCTTTTGTGATGGCAGCTGCACCCCACATGTTTATATTCGGATCTTTTGTGATGGCAACTGCACCCCACATGCTTATATTGGGATGGATCTCTCATAAATACCTCTTTACAAAATAAAAGTTTTAGTTGGGCGAGTGTCAATGGACCAGTTCGGTCCATGCATACTTGTCAGAAGTATTGGGCACTATTTTTACGAGAATTATGTGTCCTTGGTAATGTTTCATGTTTTCTTATTTGGTTTAAGCTCAAATCACATATTTTGAGATAATTTCAACTTCATTTGTGTATTATTACAGGAAGAAGCAAGGTCAGCTTCAAAACCTGAGATTAGCCGGTCTGCTCAGTTGTTGTCAAGGCAATGAAAGATTACTTGCTAAATTTATGCTACACGAGACTCTCACAAAGTACCTACATCAATGTAAGTAGGTAACAAAATTGATTTCTTAAAACCAATTTGGACTATTGACGTGGGCATCACTTTGTATAAACTATTTGTTAGGTAAAAGTAGTTTTCAGCAATTTGGATTAATTTCTTTCAGATTACAATTAGTTAGACCTGTTGATGTATATTTAGTATGTTGATGTTTTCTATTTTGGATTTTGTGATTAGCATTTTTCAATTTTCTTTTAATATAATTTTTTAGCTTGAGAAGTTATACATTATTTTCATTTTCATTTAAAACCTTGCATTGAGTTAAGCTGATTTTGTTGGTTTTAAACAAGAAACCAATATCTTGTTGGTTTTGTACTAATATTTGAACAAGCCCCAACTAAAGGATGTTATGTGCACAGGTTGAAAAGAGGTGAACAACTGGGTTGAAAAGAGGGAATAGTGGTCAACAGTGGTCAGAAGGGTGAAAAGAGGGAACAGCTGTCCGAACTTTGAAAAGAGGGAACAATGGTCAACAGTGGTCAGAAGTTGAAAAGAGGTGAACAGTGGTCAGAATTCAGCAATATGCTGAAAAGAGGTGAACACAGAATTCAGTAGTATGCTCTATACATCTACTTTTTTTTGTCAACTTACAGCTTTTTTTTGGTCAACTTACAGCTGGGTTGGGTTAAGTAGATGTCTACTTTTTTACATTATATATTCAGTTTGAAAAAAGTACAACTACTACTTTTGACATTATATATAGTAAATTTAAGCTTTATAAACTCTATCCAACTTTCTACAAACACTACACACCCACCTTCACCTTCAGTTTGCTGCTACATAGAATGAACAACATTCATAAAATCAATTCAACCGTCTAATTGTAAGTTAGTGTCAGTTTAACTTAACGTTACTTTTAAAGCTCACTTTTGTTATATTTGTATTCCTAACAAATTGTGTTTTATTTCATTTCAGAATACTATTTTCATCTGGGTCTTGCATTGTTTCTCACCTCTATACATTTGATTCTTGCATTATTTCTCTATTTTTAACATCTTGATCCTGCGTTGTGGTAAGTATTTCTCACATTTCGACTGTTTTATTTTGTATGTGTGTTGTAATCTTACATAGTGATAACAATGTTTGATACACCGATTGTAAAAATCTTACACTATTTTAATTGTTAAGACTTATCGACTGTTTTATTTTGTATGTGATAACAATCTTCATTTTTTCCCGTTCTGTAAAAATATATCAATGTGAACCTCAACCGGCAATGTTATGTTTATACACAAGCAAGTCTCTCTTTGAGTTAAATTAAGATAGTATTTACAACCAGTATTCTGTTTTCTTCTAAATTTTTTACACCCAAAATTTGCAATGGGCTGGGTTTTGATCGAGTCTGCACGATGACAATATACTTTTGCTAAAGGAACTTGATCGTTATATCTTCCATCGCCACCACAAATACAAGTGTAAATCTGGAAAAATGGAATTCTACATGTAAATACTTTTTTTTATCATCGTATAAATGTTTTAGCGAGAACTTTTTACCTCGCATTTTTTTACGCTGCTGTAAAAAAGTTTTTGCGACAATTTATACATCGAATTTGTTTTTACGCCGATTAGAGCTTGAGCTCGACTCGGCTCGAGCTTGACTTTTTTCCAATTTTTGATAATCATTTTTCAAATGAACACAAACACACAAAAATATTCACAGTTATAAAAGGCCGGTGAAACAACATCCTATAAAAAGATTATCTAGGAAAGGTCAACATTAGTTAAATAAGAATGCCATAACAACTACACTAAATCACTAATATTTTGTTTTAATCCTTTTTAGAATAAAAACATTAGTTTAGTGGTGTCCCAAATTACTTTGTGCAAAACTATTATTCAAACTATCTAAGCAACTTTTTGCAGTAAAATATTATTATGTAAATCTACGAGAACCAAGTGATACAATTTACATGGATATAAAAAAACTTTTCATTTAAGTAAGGGCAAATCTATGAGTTCTATCTACTAAAGTAAATACTTATTTCATAAAGTAAAGTCGGATACTATTATTCAAACTATCTAAGCAATTTTTTGCAGTAAAATATTTCATAAACTTTTCATTTATTATTACAAGACTTTTTGGTTCCTGAATGAATTTTTCATTTATGTGTAATGATAAGTGACGAGGCAAAAAATCAAAGGGCTTTTTCATAAAAATATGTATATTGATTTTAAATACTTTTTGGTTCCTGTGCGTTTGTGTTCACTTATATTGATTTTAATTTTTCATTTATTACAAGACTTTTTGGTTCCTGTACGTTTGTGTTCACTTATATTGGAACATGTTGAATTTTCAAATACGGTCATTTAAAAATATTCATTGATAAGTGACGAGGCAAAAAATCAAAGGGCTGCTTTCTTTTTGCTTCAGCTTCAACATTCGATCCTCTTTTCATAAAAATATGTATATTGATTTTAAAATTTAATGTTATAGGTTGAATTTTATTCTAAAATTGTAAATGGAGTTGCAAGAATAAATTACCGATTTATATGTTCAACTATGATTGAAAAGTTAAAACTTTTTTTTGGTAGAATCCATAAGCCACAAAAAGTAGACATATATACTATTATAGAATCGTTTCTATGTAATTCCACTACAAACAACCTCTGATAATCGATTTGTAGTTAATATTTGATTTGGGCTTTCTATTATATTATAGAATCGTTTCTATGTAATTCCACTACAAACAACCTCTGATAATCGATTTGTAGTTAATATTTGATTTGGGCTTTCTATTATATTTTAATTTACTATGATATTTTTGTTTTTAAAAAAATTATAACATGATTGTTAAGTTAGTTGATTAAGAAGAAAGACATAAAGTAACCGGCTACAATCGATGTCAATAATTAATTTTTTCAGAATATCATAACTTTGTATCCAATAAAATTGTATTTAAACAAATTTTATTTGCTTAAAAATTGATCTTTATATCCAATCAAAATTGTATTTTTCAGTTTAAAATTCATTCCAAACACATATCAATTGAGTGGTATGGGTGGTGGTTATCCAATTCCAGTTGAACCACAAGGGCCTTCAAGTCATGGACGATCAAACCCTTCTCCAGTGACAACCCCACCTTCCGTAACAAACCCACCCCCCGTCACAAACCCACCTCCCGTCACAAACCCACCTCCTGTCACAATTCCTCAAGATAATGATCCAAATACTTGGACGGATGAAGAGTTGATTTGGGCGTATTACTATACCTTTGCTCAACTACAATTTGGGGTACTACGTATTGGGGAGGGGCATTATCGTCCATTGGCAAACACTCCTACAATGCCAAACCATCCACCATCTTCAAACCCCCCTCATGTGGAAAACCCCCATCAAACACAAGGAGTACCGAACTGGGCTGAAGGGTACGAAACCGATCCTGGAGCGGAATACGAACCACCCTTGGATGAAGAAATGATTTGGGAACCTTAAAAAAACGTTATTGATGAATGCATCCACCGAAACGACGATGATAATGATTGATTCTCCTATGATTTGGTGTTTTGTTTTTGAGTAATATTTAATGTGATTTACTAAATGTTCTATTATGTGTTAGTTACTTTTATTTCAATGTATTTTTGTTTTGTATTAGTTTGAATTTTATTTATCTAGATGCTTCGGTTTTAACTATGTATTAATATAACTTTTTAATTTTAAGGTTATTTAAATTTTAATCATGTATTACTTTAATTTTAGTTGGCTCCCTCTCTTATCTACTTGACCTTAAAAATCAAACAGATATAAATTTAAATATATGTAATTTTTATTTTTTCTTTGACTAACATTGAACATTAATAGGATATGTCTGGTCATTGTACGGTCGACGAATTTTCATCATTGAGAAATGATAGAGCTTGGTATAATCTAACCTTTGTTATGGTCGAACTTATTTGGCATGACGTCGAGGGAAAGAGATTAGTGGTCATTTTTCTTGATCAAAACGTAAGAACATTATTTTATTTTGCTATATGTTATACGAGTGAATGTTTTTTCACCACTAAATGTGTTCTTTTTTTAGAGACAAAAAATTGTTGCGATCGTTCCACAACATTTGATACACCTATATAATGACGCTACATTGATGGGTGGCTTTTTTTGTTGAATAATTTCCAAATTGAGAATCTCCACTATCATGAGTACCCAAAGTACCATAATTACCTCTTAGTCTGTTCGGAGAAAAAAATTATCATCAATGAATATACGAAGCTTTTATCACTGGAGCTTACGATTCCAAGAGGTGCTTGTATATATCCGTTGGTGCCTTCCATTATGAAATTGAAGCATGACAGAAGACCTAAAAAACTTATTGTTGGTACATATAAAATCCCATTCTTTATTTTTTAATTAAAAATATAAAAGGTTATATATTTATATATTAGATATGGTGTATACAATTTGGTTGATTTCATTGTAGATGTGGTTGGGAGGATAATAGAAGGTAAACGGGATCGTTGTTGTTTCGAACTTTCTCTTCGAGATAAGATGTAAGTTATTATTTATTAACATATTAGAGACATAATATTTACACCGTATGTAACAAAAAACTAATTTTAAAAGAACTTTAACCTAAAATTGTTGTGTACAGTGGTCATACAATACAAATGTTTTTGTCCGCCCTGAAGCCTTCCGATGTTATATGTACCATTCAAGCGGTGCAACGAAAGTCTATCATATACGTATCACGTGTCAAGTTGGTTCACCTACCGGATAGTACGTTATGCTTTAAACATCAACTTTCTAAAAAATTAGTTACATTTAATGGGTCATGTAATTTAATAAAAGTTGTTTTTTATTTTTTTTCAGTTAATATTTTGAAGTCTACAGAACTGAGTAGGATTACGTACGACCTAGATATGCTTGAGGCACGAGATATTTAAATTATGGATCTATACTTAAGTCCATGTTCATGATAGAAACATTGGGTGTTTTTATATCTTTAGTTGTTGAATATTAAAATCCATGATGGTGTTTTGTGATTTGCTTTTGGTTAACTGCCTTTATGTTTCTTTCCTACTTGTAGAAGTATACTTTAGTTTGTTTAATATTATATTATGTTGTAACAAGTATGTTTATATTACTTGATTTAAAAGTAATGGTTACACCTATTTTTCACCAAACTATAATTTAGATAGGTTGGACAACTAAAAAGTTATTATTTATCTTAAACGAAGGTATCACCATGGCTGACCTTCCTATTGAAACAATATTTGAGATATTAACGAGGGTGCCAGCGAAGGTCGTAGGACGTTCTAGGAGTGTTTGTAAGGAATGGTATGCGTTGCTGTCAACTCGAGATTTCATAAGGGTACATTGTTCTCGCTCATTAGTTTCATCTAACCTGAGAGTTCTCTTAATTGACGACCTAACATGCTCTGTTCATCCAATCATCTTTCAATCCTATGATTATGGGCCAAGGTCAATAGTTACATTACCATTCGACCACCAAAATAATGATGTGTCAATACTTTCACATTTGAATGGATTGTTGTGTGTTTGCTTGAATCATACAAACGAGTTGCTTCTTTGGAATCCAACAACTACTGCTTTCAAGCGTTTGTCAACACCTGATTCTCTTGGAATCTATATAAATAATCTTGATGCCGTTGGTTTGTATGCTGATGATGCCGATGATTACAAGGTCTTACATATCAAGCGTAGGTGGGGTGTATATGAAAGCTATGTTTATTCTAGGGAATTAAACTTTTGGAGAAATATTCCTTTCTTAACAAGACAAGAGTACCTTAGCCCCAATTTCTATTGGTCACCAGGCACATTTTGTGGTGGTACTCTGTATTTCACTCTTTGTGAATGTTGGGTTGGAGGTACAAATGTGGTGATTTGTTTTGATATTAATTCAGAGCAGTTCAAGGAGATAAGCTTTCCACCTGTTCCATCTACGGGATTTGTTCAAGGTGTTTTAGTGAATGTAAAAAATGAGCTTCACATGTTTGCCACGACTGGCTGCTTTGAGATAACAATTGACCTGTGGACGTTAAAAGAGGATTACTGGATTAAGGTCTTATCGTGTCCTCCGATCCCCCCAATATCATTGTCATTGTGGGGCGATATAACACATTACGTGACGAATGGTAATTGGTTTGTGATGACTAAATTAGGGAAGCTTTTTACTATTGAAACGGATACGAAGCCCTTCGAAATTCTTTATCCAGTTACTTGGTTTCGTGGTTATAAGGGTGCGGTGTTTGTGGAGACCGTTGTTTCACCAAGTATTTAGTTTGGCTTTCACTTAATGTTATCATTATGTATTCAATGTTTTAAGAATTTTTGTTTTCTATTTCTGGTAATCATGTTATTTTGTTTAAGTGTCGTGTACTAATCTTGTAATAATTTCAGAATTTCATCATCTATGATAACTATCTTTTATTTAATTTGCAAGGTATTTGACACTTTAACAATTTACAATGACTAATGGACAACCAAACCATCTTAATCAAGCTTCTAGCTCGAGTACATCTACTAAAGCTGAAAAACGAAAAGGGTATAACAAAAGATATTATGTTGCACGCAAAGAAAATAACAAAGTCCCGCAATTTGGGAGTGGTGAGGTCTCCCAAAGTGCTTCATCACTATCTTTAATGAGTAATAGATCAACAGAAAGGACACCGTTAAGAAGTTTACAGACTAATATTACTCAATTTACCCAAATGACAAACGTGAACGCGTCAAGTATTTCTACCGTGAGACGTAAGGAGTACAATGGAATGCATATTTCAAACGGTAGTCAAATTACATCAACCCCGACCAATGATGTTACGCCGACAACCACATTCCCCAATGTAGTTGATGAAGTCACTACCAGAACATCACGAGGTTTCTATTTATTTAACATTGATTTCTTTATTGAATTTGATATCTTTAAACTTCATTACTTAAGACAACGAATTTTTTAGGTGTTCGAATTCAACCACGTACACTTTTACCTCAATTTTCTGAAGTAGTTGATCAACCTTCCTTCCAAAATGAGAATGTAGAAGATGATCCATATAACTTTGTTTACGATCGTTTACCTAGAGAACATCGTGTTTTAAAAGAACGTGGTGCATGTCCTGATTGTGGAGCAAAACGTTTTCAATTTGAATTTGATACCTTTTGTTGTATGAGTGGGAAAACTGTGTTAGCAAATTCATAAATTCCAGAGGAATTGCACCGACTTTTCACATCGCAAGATGAAATTGGAAATATTTTTAGGTAAAACATTCGTGCTTATAACACGAATTTTTCTTTTGCCTCAATGGGAGTGACGTTGGATGATACATTGAACAATATGAGAGACGGTGTATATACTTTTCGTGCACATAGAGGAATATATCACAAAATCGACCAATTAGTTCCGAGGGATGGAACCCCTAGGTACCTACAGTTGTATTTTTATGATCCTGATGCCGAGTTAGATCTCAGACTCCAATGGCCAAATCTTGATCGTCGTATTACTCAGATTTTGACACGCGTTCTTTCTACAAACCCATATGTCGATACATTTAGAAGACTTGCAGAACTAGGACCTCTGGACAACTATAGAGTCACTTTGAATGCTTCGGTTGAACTTGACCAAAGGGTGTACAACCGACCAATGACATCGGAGGTATATAAAATATATTATATTAATTAAAATTATTTAATAGTATTGCTTATTTTACTTACTTATAGTTCACGATTATATAGGTTGCTGGTATTTGGGTAGAAGGTAATGACAATATCACTTCGTATAAACGAAGTATTGTTGTGTATGGTAGGTCTGAATATAGCCAAACTATTCAGTCGTACTTCAGTTGTTACGATCCATTGTCGTATCCTCTATTTTTTCCTAATGGTGAGTCGGGTTGGCATGCAAACATACCACGTCACGGAGTATCAATAAATGAGGTTCGCAACAATGACAACATCGAAGGAGATTGGAAGGTACCAACAATTTATTATCCTTTTTAAGTGAGGATAATAAAAATACCGTAATGCGTCTTATTTTTATTAACTGTTTGTTTTTAAAACATCTTCATCGTTCAGAGGCTAACACACGAAGTGGTAGAACAACCGTGGCTATGCGAGAGTACTACTGTTACAAGTTCCAGATTCGATCTACCGAAAACGTGCTTCTGTTCGGTGGTAGACTGCTACAACAGTTTGCGGTAGATGTTTACATAAAAATTGAGACGTCACGCTTAGAATTTTGTGTGAGAAACCAGGCTAAGATACGGGCCGATTTGTACCAAGGTCTTGTGGATTGCATCAATGCTGGTGAGGTTCATGCAAACAGAGTCGGGAAAAGAATTGTGTTGCCTGCATCTTTCATCGGAGGGCCTCGCGACATGCGACGTCGGTTTCTAGATGCGATGACTTTAGTTCAAGACGACGGCAAGCCTGATATATTCCTTACAATGACGTGTAATCCTAAGTGGCCTAAGATATGTGATAATTTACATGTTGGTCAAACTGCACAAGATCGTCCAGACCTTGTTTCAAGAGTGTTCCGGGGTAAATTAGAAGATCTTAAGGAACAACTCTTCAAGAAACATATCCTTGGGGAAGTTAAGTCATACGTTTATGTCATCGAATTTCAAAAGCGTGGTTTTCCGCACGCACATTTTCTCCTTATCATGTACCCGCAACACAAGATCAATAACGCGGACCATTATGATAAGGTTGTGTGTGCTGAATTTCCTAACAAACAAAGACATCCCAAATTGCATGAGATGGTTGTCAAACACATGATTCACGGTCCTTGCGGCAATTTACGATTAAGCAATCCTTGTATGCAGGGTGATCCTAAAATTTGTCATTTTCACTATCCTAGACAATTTAATGAACAGACAACACAAGGAGAAGATTCGTATCCGTTGTATCGAAGGAGAGACACCGGGATAGAAGTGGTTGTACGAGGAAAAACACTTGATAATAGATGGGTGGTCCCATATAACCCAAGGCTTTTGATGATGTTTAACTGCCACATCAATGTTGAAGTTTGCTCAAGTATAAAATCTGTGAAATATCTTTTTAAATATGTTTATAAAGGACATGACAAACAGGTTATTCAAGTTGATCAAAGTGAGCCAGGGGTTGTTGTTAATGAGATAAAGAGCTTTCAAGATGCACGCTACATATCGCCCCCAGAGGCTATGTGGCGCATTTTTTCCTTCTCTCTTTCTCAAATCTCACCTTCTGTTTTAGCCTTACAACTTCATCTCCCAAATAATCAGATGGTTAGATTTAGAGATGATGACTTAATGTCTAATATTGTTGATAGGGAAAGGGATAAGAGAACCATGCTAACAGCATTTTTTAAGAGAAATAGAATCGATGAAACAGCAAGGGTATATTTGTATAAAGATTTTCCAAAACACTTTACGTGGAATGGAAGCACACGCCGTTGGAATCCTCGTGGCCGTAAAAACCAAAGAGGTCGTATCGTTTCCGCTAATCCAGCCGAAGGAGAAAGGACCTACTTACGCCTACTTTTGTCAAATGTCAGAGGGCCTACTTCTTTTGAACATCTATGCACAGTTAATGGTCAACGGTGTGAGACATTTCGAAAAGCAGCTCTTGAGTTAGGCTTAATAGAAGACGATGAATATCTATCACAATGTCTCGAAGAAGCCTCTACGTTTCAGTTTCCTAATGCTCTTCGAAGGTTATTTGCGACCATAATGATTTTTTGCCAACCTGGAGATATTCAAAAGTTATGGAATGACCACTTTGAATCACTGTCTGAAGATCATCGGTTACACTGTCAAAGTATAGAACGAGTTCAAAATATGGTTCTTACTGAAATTAGTGTCTTGCTACAATCCATGGGTAAAAATATCAATGAATTCGACCTTCCTAAGATAACAGACGATGTTAACTTACAAGATGCAGATAATCGTGAGTTACAAGAAGAGTATGGGATTGTTTTGGAACCTGAACACTTGAGTGCCAAAGATTCACTTAATCCGGACCAGAAAAACGTGTTTGATGATATCATGATGCATGTTGATAATGATCTTCCAGGCGTGTTCTTTATTGATGGCCCAGGTGGAACTGGAAAAACATTTTTGTACATTGCCTTGCTTACTGAAATTCGGTCACGTGGTCTTGTTGCTCTCGCAACAGCTTCATCAGGTGCAGCGGCTAATAATATGCCAGGAGGTAGAACGGCTCACTCAAGATTCAAGATTCCTCTTAATCTTGAAAATAATTCAATGTGCAATATCAAAAAACAGAGTGGGGCCGCTAAACTGATTCGGTCTGCCAAAATAATCATATGGGATGAAGCGTCGATGGCTAAACGACAGGCGATAGAGGCAGTCGATCGTACATTCCAAGACATTATAGGCGTTAGTCTCCCATTTGGTGGGAAGATAATGGTTATGGGAGGTGACTTCAGACAGGTGTTGCCGATTATTAAACGTGGCACTCGAGCACAGATTGTAGACTCCAGCGTACGAATGTCACCTCTTTGGTCTTTGACTAAGAAGATGCGGTTGACCATAAATATGAGAGCGCTGAAAGATCCGTGGTTTTCTAAATTTCTTTTAATAGTCGGCGATGGAACTAAAGAACCAATCGAAGGAAACTATATTCGCATACCCGATGACATGACAATTCAGTGCAACAACAGAGAAAACGCTATAAAAGAATTGATCCATTCCATCTTTCCATCAATTGAAGATAATGTATATTCTTCAGATTATATAATCTCTAGAGCAATATTGTCCACTAAAAATGAGAGTGTTGACGAGATTAATAATCAAATGATTGAAATTTTTCAAGGGGAGGAAAAAGTTTATTACAGTTTTGATGAAGCTGAAGACGATCAGCGTAACTTCTATCCGGTCGAGTTCTTAAACTCGCTAAATGTTAGTGGTTTGGCGCCTCATAAGCTTCGTTTAAAAATTGGATGCCCAAAAATATTGTTACGTAATATCGATCCATCACATGGCCTGTGTAATGGCACGCGGTTGATATGTAAGGGTTTCATGCGAAATGTTATTGATGCGGAAATTGCAGTCAGTCAACATGCCGGAAAAAGAGTTTTTTTGCCAAGAATCCCCCTAACCCTTTCTGAAGATGACATGTTCCCATTCAAGCTGAAAAGAAAACAATTTCTAATTCGACTTAGCTTTTCCATGACGATTAATAAAGCTCAAGGTCAAACAATTCCGAACGTTGGTATTTATCTACCGGATTCTGTATTTTCACATGGACAACTTTATGTCGCGTTATCAAGAGGGATTTCAAGACAAAGTACGAAGGTGTTGGTACATCTCGCCAAAGAATTCAAACAACGCGGAGTTTACACATCAAATGTTGTCTACCAGGAAGTGTTGCGTGATTAATTAATCGCATCCGTATAAAAAAGAAGGTAAGTTAGTAGATTTTGTGCCTTATTTGCTTCCAGAAATTACCTTTTAATTACTATTTTAAATCACCTGTAAGCGTCTAACATTTTTTTTATGTGTCGAAATCTGGTACAGTAGAGGAGAAGATACAAGAAAGTCATAAGCGAACGGATGTATTGGTAAAACAGGAAGAGATAGATACAAGAGACTCCCCACATTTTGTTTTTATTGTTTTGTACAGCTACTTGACTGTTTTGAACTCTTCTTGTTTTTAATTACATCTACTTCCTTGTTTTGTAGAAGATCACCAAAGAATCGATAAACTAACAGAAAAACCAGTGTCATCATATCACGAATAAGAAAACTAACTTAAGTACTATACAATATATCACGAGACGAAGTATAAACTAACGGTAAACAATTATACTATTGTAAATTGCCACTCCCGCCGCATCGCGCGGGTACGTGACTAGTATATATATAGGGGAAGGATCCGGTAAAAAAGGGGTTTTGTGAGAAGGGTAAGAAAAATCTACACCATTAGATCTTTTATCTAATGGTTGAGATCAATTGGGACCAAATTGCAAAATCTGTTTTATTTTTTACTGATTTGAAAATTGTAGGAGTAATAAAGTATTTATATCCATTTTAAAAAAGGAAGCTGTATCTTCTTATGCATAGCAGTTATAAAAAACCCTACAAAATCGCGATTTAACTCTGCATCATCTTCTTCTCCAGTTCTGTAAAGATCTGGCCGAAGGGGCAGGGGTTCCGGCAAGGTGGTTTCGGGTGGTTTGGTTCAAGCGAGAGAAAGACATCCGACAAGGAGGTGTCGGGTGGTTGGCTTCGAGCGAGAGAAATACATACCGTAGAGAGAGACACTGTAGAAAGGCGGCGCCGGCCACCTCTCCACGACGGCGGCGGCAGAGCGGCAGTGGTGGTACCGGAAGTAGAACGACGGGGTTGTAGTGTTATACAGAGTTATAAAAGGGTAATATGGTGTTATATACTATTCATAGTGTTTTATAGTGATTTGTAGTGTTTTATCTTGTTTTTGTAGTGTTATGTACATACTACAGTGTTATGAACTGTTAAATGGTGTTTTGTAGTGTGTTTAATATGGAATTGTAGTGTTATATTTTGTTTTGTAGTGTTATGTACTTATTACAGTGTTATGAACTATTGAATGGTGTTTTGTAGTGTTATAAAGAGTTATAAAAATGTTTTGTTTTGTAATGTTATATACTTATTACAGTGTTTTGAATTGTTGAATGGTGTTTTGTAGTGTTATATACTTATTACTGTGCTGAATGGTGGTTGCTGTGTTATATATAATGTTGTAGTGTTATACAGAGTTATTCATAGTGTTTTATAGAGATCTTTAAAAAAACCGTATTCCTATAAATAAGGGTGGCGGTAATGGAACGTTATCAATTAATTAAATCAATGATAAAATTACTTGTTTACCCTTTTGAATTAATTTAGATTGGGGACACATGTAATCTCCACAATATTTCTCACACTTCTCACACTTTTAACTTTTTTTTTTACAATAACCTTACCCTATATATATATAGTAGAGAGTTCAAATGAGAAGAAATGTTTTGTAAGAAAGAAAAAGAAATTTCAACCAATAAGAATGCTTTATTTTACTTCATTTAATATTAATTTGTAGTCATCCTCTTTAATAGCTAACTACATTAAATAGTTTGTAACTTATCTTCAAAATATATATTTTTTCAAAAAAATTAAAATAAAATAAAATAATTTAAAGTGTAGGATAAATTACGAGTCGTGTAGGCAAAAAAAAAGTCAGTGTGGAGGATAATAGTTTTTATGGCTAATTAATTAGTAAAAAATGATAATAAATGAGATAAGTGAAAAACTATTAAATGTTTTACAAAATTATCCTTTGTTCTTTTTCTTCTCAATTAAATTTTCTTCTCAAACTAACTCTCCCCCACACACACACACACACACATAGGGTAGGAATCCTAAGAGAAGTCCACTCTATTTGATAAACTTGAGAAGCATTCCTTAAGCTTTTCGTAATATACACATATGACATATGTATAGTTTAAAATTGACTATATACATATATGTATATTGTTAAATTTTGAATTATACACATATGTATATACATATATGTATATTACGAAAAGCTTAGGGAAAATGTGTGATGCAGAATGCTTCTCAAGTTTCTCAATTAGCCTAGTGCTTCTTACACGATCCTAACCCTGTATATATATATATATATATAGGGGATCGCTAGAATGAGAACCACCACGAGTTGTAAGAACCATGAGAACCGCGTCCCGCGGGTGGCCGTCGGCGACGAAATTTTTTTTACACCTAGATCCGTATATTTTAGGGGGGGTGTAAAATTTTCGGTTCAAACGGCGCGCCCGAGGGGGTAGTTTTTTACGCCCAAAGTTTGGGTTTTTTTAATTTTTTTAATTTTTCTTTATTTTTTTACCAAACTTTGGGCGTAAAAAACTACCCCCTCGGGCGCGCCGTTTGAACCGAAAATTTTACACCCCCCCTAAAATATACGGATCTAGGTGTAAAAAAAATTTCGTCGCCGACGGCCACCCGCGGGACGCGGTTCTCATGGTTCTTACAACTCGTGGTGGTTCTCATTCTAGCGGCCCCCTATATATATATATATATATATATATAGGGTGGGGTTCTAGAGTGAACACTAATGTATTTGCGAACTGAGTGAACAAATCTTGACCATTGATTTACATACGTGGATGGCTAGGATTTAATCATCAAATCGTAAAATGCACTAGTGTATTTTATCATCAAATCTTGGCCATTGATCTACACATATGTATGGCCAGGATTAGTTCGCTCAGTTCGCAAACTACACTAGTGTTCACTCTTGAACTAATCCTTTTTTTTTTTGAACGACAAATTTGGATCACTGACGGACTACTGGAGTATCATCGTGCCACCTGCAGAACCACCCGATCATATCCATCTCCACTAGGCAATAATGCTTATACACCAATTCAGGAGGAAACCCAATAAATCTGGGAAAACCCCCCTTTGTGAGAATCGAACCCATGACCTAATAGTCATAAGCCTTATCTCACCGCCAAGATACCACTAGGCTATAATGCCATGGGTCTTGAACTAATCCTATATATATATATATATATAGGACAAAGATCCGTTAGGAACCACCCCTTATTGCGAGAACCGCGAGAACAGTGTGAACACAAACAGTAATTCCTAAAAAAATCTAAAAAACACCCAAAAAATTTTTTTTTTATTTTTTTACTATTTTTTTTGAAAAATCGCAAAATTTTGTTAATAAACAAAAAATAAAAAAAATTCAAAAAAAAAAAAAAATTCGAGTAACAGTTATCCATGCACATCTGCATATATATCGTTTCTTTGTCAAATTCCGTAATTCATTACAAATAATAGTCAATTGCACTTTCATTTACACTACCACGTGTAATACACTACTTTTTACGTTAACAATGTTAGAAATGCACATGTGCATTTATATGTATTAACAGGAAATAATGTGTTTTGGTACACTACTTTCTCTTTCATCTATCATTCCATCCATAATACACAAGCATGCACATGTGCATTTTTGTCATTTCTTTGACAAATTCCGTAATTCATTACACATATTAGACAATTGCACTTTATTTACACTACCATATGTAATACACTACTTTTTACATTACCAATATTAGAAATGCACATGTGCATTTATATGTATCAACATTAAATAAGGTGTTTTGGTACACCACTTTGAATACACTTTCCTTTTTCATCTATCATACCATCCATAATACACTACCATTACCTCCTACCATCCGTAATACAATACCATTACCTCCTACCATCCATAATACAATACCATTAACAATATTTTCACTTTATTACATGTATGTAAACACCATTTATACCATCCAATCAACATATTACATAAAAAATTGACAACTATAACCAAACCATCAACCACTAGATATAACTAACCAAAAAACATGTATATGGGTCTACTTCTCCATTCAAAATCACAAACTTTTTGTACCAAAATACGTTATATCATGGTTATACCTAATTATGCACATGTGCATTTTGAATATTGGTAATGTAAAAAGTAGTGTATTACTAATGGTATTGTAAATTAAAGTGCAATTGTCTATTCCTGATAATGTATTACCGAATTTGTTGAAGTAATGATACATATGCACATGTGCATGGATAACTGTTACTCGAAAAAAAAAAGTTTTTTTTTATGGTAACGAAATATAGCGATTTTTTATTAAAAAATATTAAAAAAAAAAAAATTTTGAGTGCTTTTTTGATTTTTTTTAGATTTTATTTTGTGTTCACATTGGTTCTCGCGGTTCTCGCAATAAGGGTGGTTCTCGCATGAACCTTACCCTATATATATACATATATATATATAGGGAGAATATCATGCGAGAACCGCGAGAACCAATGTGAACACAACAAAAAATGCCTAAAAATGATAACGTATGGAGAAATGGGAATTGCTTGAAAAGTTATATATATTTTTTTCCAATTTTACCCCTCCTTCATTAAAAGTCCCCCCCCCCCCCCCCTCATTCATTAAAAGTCTCCCCCCTCCTTTTTAGTGGTTTTTAGTTAGTTTTCTAGTTTTCTCATTTATATCTAGTTTTCTCATGATCCTCTCACTATATATATATATATATATATATATATAAGGAGAAGATCATGCGAGAACCGCGAGAACCAATGTGAACACAACCAAAAATGCCTAAAAATAGCTAAAAATCACAAAAAAAAAAAAAATTAATATTTTTTTATATAAAATCGCTACTTTTCGAAGCAAAAAAAAATTAAAAATATTTTTTTTGCCACTAAAAGTAGCGATTTGAGCATAAAAAATATTAAAAAATAAATTTAGATTTTTTTTTTAGGTTTTTTGGGAGTTTAGTTTTTAGCATTTTAGCTTGGGGGTGGGGGGTTAGGTTTTTTTTAAGTTTTTTGGGGGTTTTAGTTTTTAGCATTTAGCTTGTGGGGGGGGGGGGGGGGTGGGGTTTAGGTTTATTTTAGCTATTTTAGGTTGTGTTCACATTGGTTCTCGCGGTTCTCGCAATAAGGGTGGTTCTCGCATGAACTCCTCCCTATATATATATATATAGGGGACCGCTAAAATGAAAACCAGCTCCAGTTGTAAGAATCATGAGAACTTTTTGATTCGGGACGAGTTGGACCAAAATTTTTTTTCTGCAAATAAACACATTTGTAAAAAAAATGTCGAGTGTGTGGTTTTGAGCACCAAAAGTTTGTGTTTACGGGTACCATAAATTTTAAACAAATTTTACGGTACCCTTAAACACAAACTTGTGGTGCTCAAAACTACACACACCACATTTTTTTTTTAAATTTTTTTTTTACAAATGTGTTTATAATACACGCATCTACGTTTATCAAAAAAAAATTTGGTCCAACTCGCCCCGTACGGTGTAATTCTCATGGTTCTTACAACTAGAGGTGGTTATATATATATATATATATATATATATATATATATATAGATAAACGCCAACTTTTTATAAGAAGAAGTATTTTTGGATGCATATAGATTCTAATAAAAACCATTGATCATTCTTCTAAACTACGGTCTTTTTCCATGATACTAGAACGACGTTTAACAAAAATCCAAATATTTAATAGTATTGTTGTGACACCTTAGTAAAATCTAATATCAATTCGTTCTGAAATTTCCATATGAGATATATATACTAGGGCATCGGTTATCAGAAGAAGAACTTCAAAATTAAGCATATGCGAATGAGAGTAATCCTAGAATGAGTAAAGCAACAATATTGTTTTGTACGAAAGACGGGATGTTACAATTGCAAATTCTGGTCTTGTTCATGTGGAAGAGGAAGCCTAGGCAGTGTGGTGTACTAGTCAGTAGTCAGCATGGAAAGAATTTGGTGACATCTCTATAGCCACGGGTGATGTATATTATTTTGTAGATGGCGTGTCAAGTCATCTTTTTAAATATTATGATACGTACCTCTAGTATTTTAGATTTATTACTTTGTTCTTTTGGCTCCATTCCCTTCTTCCATCCACTAAATACCCTTTGTTCCCCCCTCCTCTCTCTCCCTCTCTCTCCTCTCTTTTACCTTTTGCAAGCTACAGAAGCTACTCATCAATTTGCAGGTCTGCCCTCTTCTCTCTCTCCCCTTGCTTCTCAAATTAGGGTTTCCTAAATGTTTCTTTATTGAGGTTGAAGTTTCAAAGTTCTTTTTTAAGCACGTGTATACTTATATAAACTCCTTTATCTTTAATTCTTCAATTCAAAACAGACACACAGGGTGATCAATCAAAGAGCTAGTTAGCTCTTTAAACAACACAAGAGCAAGAAAAAAAGGTGCTTGTCTTTTTTAATCTTTTGTGAGCTTAAGATCAAGGGACATACTTAGTCAATAAATCCACAGAATATGTAATCACATGAAGCTCCTTATGTTTATTTCTTTTTGGGTAATTCTCTTTTTCTGTCTTTACTTTCCTAGTAAAGTTAAGTTTGGAAGTGTGTCTGATCTAGGGTTTTCTCTTCTTTAATTCTGTGACAATATAAGCTCATGCCATGCTATTAGTTCACACAATGAAGCATTATGTTCAAAATTTTGAAAAATGTCCCAGATCTCATGTCTAAAACAAAATTCCCATTCAAGGTGAGCAAAGGAGGGGAGGGGAGGGGAGTTAGATCACTTTGAGTCTCTGATAACTTATGATGATAATATTAGTTTAACCAATCGGAACCTGAACAATTAGTATATATGGATTTGAGCTACTTTATAAATGCATGTGTGTATAGGTCAGAAGTGAAGAGGAGAGAGAGAGAGAGAGAGAGAGAGAGATTGGGGCTTTGGATTAGAGAAATTCTGTAAAACACTGTTGTAGACAACTTGAATTCATCAGTTCTGTGTCTCCTATCAGCAAACATATCCTGCAAGCAATCCAATCTATTGATCACTCAAAGTGCCATACATCTGTAAACATGTGTGTGTTTAAACACACAACACACTATTAATCAAGGCCAGCCTTCATTGAGTATTTAATGATTAACTTATGATATTCTGTGTCTATGTGAAACCAAACTGAGAATAAAACTCTAAGTTATTGATATGACAAAATATTGATACTAAAGAGGAGACTTTTGATTTAAAAACCTACATATAGTAGGTCACATATTCAAGATCTACACAAAATATTCTTGACTGACTTAATGTAAATCAACTATTACTCTAGAAGAAAAATAGTTATTCTTCTTAAAGTTTAAACTAAGTTATTTGAATCTCAAAGAGTCAAAGTACAACCCCAAAAGGAAAAACTGAAGTACTATAAGCAAGAGCATCAAACTTAATTATATTGTTTTAAGAACCATTGCGTACCATTACAAATGTGTATGCAAAACAAAAACATTTTAATAACATATATTTTTCAATTAATAACTTCTTATTTATTACTGATTGCAGTTAGAAGAAAAAGGAGAAGAGGGATAATGGCTTCATCAAGCTCTTACAACTCT
This sequence comes from Helianthus tuberosus, assembly GCA_030545235.1. Classification (NCBI taxonomy): domain Eukaryota; kingdom Viridiplantae; phylum Streptophyta; class Magnoliopsida; order Asterales; family Asteraceae; genus Helianthus; species Helianthus tuberosus. The sequence continues at coordinate 27,059,326 of CM060378.1, forward strand.
CCATGTGCTGCCTGCAAGTTCTTGAGGAGAAAGTGCATGCCTGGTTGCATATTTGCACCCTACTTCCCACCCGAGGAACCGCAGAAATTTGCAAATGTTCACAAAATCTTCGGTGCTAGCAACGTCACTAAGCTGCTCAATGACATCCTGCCTCACCAGAGAGAAGATGCAGTGAACTCACTTGCATATGAAGCTGAAGCTCGAGTTAGGGATCCTGTTTATGGGTGTGTTGGGGCCATCTCTTTTCTTCAAAGGCAGGTTGATAGGCTTCAAAAGGAGCTTGATGCTGCCAATGCTGATTTGATTCGATATGCATGCAATGAAATTCCTTCTGGGTTGCCTCATATGAGTTCAATTCAGCCAATTACCCCACCACAAAGATCCATTGATCATTACCCTAATAGGAGGATTGGAGATATTGATGGTGGTGGTGGTGGTGGTGGTGGTGGTGGATTCTACCAGTCACCACCTTCTTTTCCTTACCCTTATGGTAATCAGCATCAATGGAACCCATCTGGTTCTGGTGGAAATTTAGGTGGTGGTGGAGGTGGACAAGGTAACATGTGAATTTCTTTTAATGTGTGATGAAAGCCAGATGCATGTTATTAAACCCTCTTTTGGGCATGTATTCCACATATTTTACTATTTATATTTGAGACAGTATGGTTTACTAGCTGAACTCTATGGCTAGCTAAGCTGTGATAAGTGTGTATAAATCTATATATGTCATCACATGCGAGTCATCTAGCTAGACCACCAATCCCTACTCCTTCACATAATCATAATTATCTGTATATTGCTACTTTCGGTGGTCCTTTAAGATATAAGAACATTGGGATCTTTTTTTCCTAATGCTAGCAACTTTCTTATATGAGGTTGGTTTTTTTTGTTTCATGATACTTTAGGGTTTCTCTTTTTTGAGCTCTTTAAGTAGCATATTATTTAATTAACATCAGTACATATCTAAAATAACTTTTATAGAAGTGATGATACATCTTTATATACATTGGCGAAGCTTCCCCCCCCCCCCCCCCCCCAATTTTTCCAAAACTAGGGGTGGAAACGTATATACCTAAAAAATTTCTATACGAAATTGCTATTCATAACACTACGCATCGAAAAGTTCAAGGGGTCGGACGCCCCCTCGGAGTAACACTAAGTTGCGCCCCTATTTATATATCAACATACATGTGTATATGAATGCATGTGCCTACATAAGTACATACATATCCATGCATAATTGTATGCATATATAATGCTGTGACGTTTTACCAACTCAATTTTAGTACATCAGCTATATGTAGTAGATACATCTTTAATCAAAAGTAAAAAAAAAAATATCTTTAATAATTCAACTTTGAAGGTTTTAATAAAAATAACCAAGGCTAAGATTTTAATTAACATATGCTTTATCATTAACGTGGATCATTTTTCAAAACGAAACTAATGAACATGAAAATCTATACAAATGGAAAAATGAGTGTCACAAACAGAAAAACACCGAAGGAAATATCTCTTGAAGGATTCCAAGAAATCCGGCAAAAAAGGTGATGTTATCCATAAAACACAAATATGTGTGTGCGTGGGTACGCCCATGTGTGTATTTTTATGAAAACTGTAAATCTTAAGATCTATTATAATTTCCTTCATAATACATTTTTTTATTTCACAAAAATTATGTGGCTTTATTTTATAAATAACCAGCATTTTTATAAACATTATTATTATAATATATGTTATAAATTTTATACAACAGATTAATATCATTAGAAACAAACTCAATACGATTACAAACTCATGGCAGGCAGGCGAGCAACAAGTTGCGTCGCTACCCCATTCTGAATAGCAAACCCTACCCTGCTAAATACAAAATTATACCCCTTAACATGTGCGGTGTTACTGCTTACCACCTGTTGAACCCGCTTTAGGAACCGCACCGCGTCATGGGCGAGAGCGCCAAAGGTATCGAAGGCAAACGGTACGAACACGTGCTGATTCTCGATGCAAGTTTTTTCTTGTTTAGCTACTTTGCACGCCTCTGCCTTGGTTATCGCCTGTCCTGCCACAAACCCGTGGTCCCTTAGCCCAACGAGAGGGGACACACCTGTCAAATCGACACACGCGTGTTTCCCTCCCTCCCATCCAAAAACAAGAATGTCAGCGCGCCGTAGGGTAGATCTCCCTTCTAACAGATCGGTCAAGGAGTTCACCGGAGCTTCCTTTTTTTCCGAGATCCCTGCTCGCTTAAGGACATCATACAGCACATCTCGGACTAAATCATGTCGATATTTAAAGCCCGGTAATTCTTTGCAATGGACTGCATGCTCCCCAAAAGAATCCAAGCAACACTTCCGACATACAGGACACGGGTCATCAACCGGGAAAAGGTGTATCATCAACCGGTACTTGAGGATAGCCCGGTATTCCACAGCTGACATACATTGCCCTAAACATTCTATGGGAACAACAGACAGGAAATCCTGAGCATGGGGGGCTCGTAAACACTCAAACACGGCTCGCTGCCGAGAGGAAAAGGAAAACTTCTCTTCAACTGTCTTGACGATTTCGCCATATAAGGCAATCGCCAGTATTTTCTGGGCTTTAATGGGGGCGGTGTCTTTAATGTAGAAACCGCTGAGATCAAGATTGGGAAAAGAACTATGCAGATTGTCCAACGCACCCTTGTAATCAGAGTAAAACAGCCCACGACCACATTCATGAAGGATGTGGTCTTGAAGAACCCAAGATTGGGCCCTTGATGTCACGGCCCCCGACCCGGTTTGACCCGTTTCAGGAGCCGCGGGACAGAAATCCCATGGTATTTATTTAACAGCGGAAGTTTTCTTCAAGATCCTTTTAAACTGAAATATTTCCCGATTATTTTATTTCACAACTCGGGATAAAACCCGGTAATTTACAATCATAAGATTTCACGGAGAAATCCTTTTATTTTATAAAACATGTTTCTTTATTTTATACTGAGCCACTTCCTTAAGCTTGTAGTGCTTCTCGGCACTTTTCTTGGATCACAACAGATCACCTGAAACATGTTTGAAAAAGGTTTTGTCAGCGGGAAATACTGAGTGAATCATTCTTTTTACTAAAAACGACCCGTTTGTTATAATTTACAATATTAAGGGAGATTAAAATGTTTCAGATATCAACCAACTACCCACAGTATTTGTCACTCGACCGGATCTGTGACTATGGTCATACCACCATTGGCCACCCGTTTGTCCAATGGCAAAGATTATCAAGTAATGTATACAAAACCCCACATACTGGCTGTAATTTGGTGATTACATAAACTTAATCCATGTAATTATAACCTTGAAAATAAACTTGCTTTTGAAAGTAATTTGATAAAAAGAGAATGACTCACATTGCAGATTTAATTTGAGCAGAGCCTAGCCTACTGATTAGCCTTTTTAACCTAAATTTAATAACAGGCACACAATTCGGTTAGTAACTTAATACAGCAATTACGATAACTCACGAGATTAAACCTTCACATCGAATGACAAAGTGCGATACTTAAACATCCATTGAATTAACAACGAACGACAAAGCATAAACCCTAATGTGGGCAGCACTTAAACATCCATTTGATAGTTTAATCGATCGGACATTGAATCGTAGCAGCGATCGAGTTATTACCCTGTATTGCGGCGGCGATTAGTGATCCGTGTGTGTTTTAATAGTAAACAGAACGTAACTCAGTGTGTGATTGGAATTTCTACGTCGTTTCAATACCAGAAATCAAGTCCCAATGTCCACTATTTATACATGAATTTTGACACGCTTACGCACCGTAAGCCTTATCCCTTACGGTGCGTAAGGGACACGAAATCACTATAGGGTAGCCACGTCCTTGACTAGCCTTGCTGACTTGACAGATTCGTAAATTTCAATTTTGACAGCGTTTTATTTAGATAATCGTGACTAGGGTTTTTGCCCCCCCCCCCTGAGTTTTAGGGGACCTGATCCTGATTCTGATTGTTCTGAAAATTTTAGGGTTTGTGCAGAATCACTTGGGTGTCTCAATTAGGGTTTCCTATTGGACAATTAAAATAATAATTAAGACTTTTTGATAGGAGTTGTTACATTCTCCCTACCTTAATAAAAATCTCGTCCTCGAGATTTACTGGAATAATTGAGGATACTTTCGCTTCATTTCTGATTCTAGTTCCCAAGTGTATTCGGGTCCTCTCTTTGAATCCCACTTTACTTTAACTAGCACTAGTCGTTTGTGCTTGAGAAACTTCACTTTTCTGTCTTCTATCTGAAGAGGTTTCTCTACAAATTTTAATTTTTCATTTACCTCTATATCTTGGAGAGGTACTACCAAAGATTCGTCTGATAGACATTTGTTGAGATTGGATACATGAAATACATCATGTACTCCAGCTAACTCTTCTGGTAGTGGTAACCGATAAGCAATTGGTCCTATACGTTGAATCACTGGAAATGGTCATACGTACCTTGGACTTAGCTTTCCTTTCTTACCGAATCTAACAACTCCTTTCCAAGGAGAAACTTTCAACAGTACTCTTTCTCCAACTTGGAATTCTAACGGCTTACGTCGATTATCGGCATAGCTCTTTTGACGATCTCTGGCCGTCTTCAGCCTTTCCTTGATTTGAGTAATCTTGTCGGTCGTTTCTTGCACTATTTCAGGACCTGACAATTGACTTTCTCCTATTTCTGCCCAACAAGCTGGAGTTCTGCACTTTCTTCCATAAAGTGCCTCGAATGGGGCAGTTTCAATACTTGAATGATAACTATTGTTATAGGAGAATTCAATTAAAGGTAAGTGATCATCCCAGTTTCCACCAAAATCTATCACACATGCTCGGAGCATGTCTTCTAGAGTTTGGATTGTCCTTTCACTTTGTCCGTCTGTTTGAGGATGATATGCAGTGCTTAGGTTTAGTCGAGTTCCCATTGCTTCTTGGAAACTTGTCCAAAAATGAGAAGTAAAACGACTATCCCTATCTGATACAATGGAGAGTGGAACTCCATGTAAGGATACTACTTGATCTACATACAACTTTGCCAATCTTTCCATGCTAAAGGTTTCTTTCATAGGTAGAAAGTGAGCTGATTTGGTTAATCGATCCACAATTACCCAAATCGCATCATTACCTTTTTCTGGTCTTGGGTAACTTAGTAACAAAATCCATTGTTATGAGTTCCCATTTCCATACCGGCATCTCTAATTGTTGTAGTAGACCTGAAGGTTTTTGGTGTTCTGCCTTAACTTTTGAACAAGTAAGACACTTAGAAACATACCTAGCTATATCCTTTTTCATGCCTATCCACCAGAAATTATTTCTTAAATCTTGGTACATCTTATTGTTTCCTGGGTGCATGGTATACCTAGATTTATGAGCTTCTTCTAAAATTTGATTTCTTAATTCTCCTTGTTTAGGTACCCAAATTCTTCTTTTGTGGAATCTCCAAATTCCATCAGCTCCTTGTTCTAACTCTTTTATTCGTCCCTTCATTTCTTCAGCATCATCCTAGATTACTGTTTCTTGAACACTCTTTATTTGTTCTATTAAATCTATCTGTAGATTTATTCTGAGAGCACGAACTTGTCGTTGTTTCTCATGGTACTTACGACTTAAGGCGTCTGCAACTACATTTGCCATTCCTTCATGATACTGAATATCACAGTCGTAATCACTTAGGATTTCCATCCATCTCCTTTGCCTCATGTTTAACTCTTTTTGCCCAAATATATATCTTAAACTCTTATGATCTGTATAGACAGTAAATTTACTTATGTACAAATAATGTCTCCAAATCTTAAGGGAAAAAATTACAGCTCCTAATTCTAAATCATGAGTCGTATAGTTTTCCTCGTGCCTTTTCAATTGCCTTGATGCATACGCAATTACCTTCTTGCGTTGCATCAATACACATCCAAATCCTAGTTTTGAAGCATCACAATATACTTCAAAATCTTCAATTCCTTCTGGTAAGGCTAAGATTGGAGCATTGGTTAACTTCTGTTTCAAAATCCTAAAGGCTTCTTCTTGTTTAGATCCCCATTCAAACTTAACTGCTTTACAGGTTAGCTTAGTTAATGGTACAGCTATTTTGGAAAAATCCTTAATAAACCGTCTATAATATCCAGCTAAACCTATAAAACTTCTAATTTCCATTGCAGATTGTGGAACCTTCCATTTGGCAATTGCCTCTATCTTTGCAGGATCTACATGAATACCTTCGTGATTCACCATGTGTACTAAGAATTGCACTTCTTGCAACCAAAATTCACACTTTGAGAATTTGGCGTACAACTTTTCTTTTCTTAACAAAGTTAAGAGTGCATGCAGGTGTTGACAATGTTCATTCTGACTTTTTGAATAAATAAGTATATCATCTATGAAAACAATTACAAATTTATCCAAATACGGTTTACAGATCCTATTCATCATGTCCATGAATGCTGCGGGTGCATTCGTTAATCCAAAGGGCATGACTGTAAACTCGTAATGACCATACCTAGTTCTGAAAGCAGTTTTAGGTATGTCTTCTTCTTGTACCTTCAATTGATGATATCCGGAGCGTAAATCTATCTTAGAAAAATATCTAGCTCCTTGAAGTTGATCAAATAGATCATCAATCCTAGGTAATGGGTATCGATTCTTAATTGTAACCTTATTCAATTCTCTATAATCAATACACATTCTCATTGAACCGTCCTTCTTCTTTACAAACAACACTGGTGCTCCCCACGGGGATGAACTATGTTGTATAAAACCTTTACTTAGTAATTCATCTAATTGCTTTTTCAGTTCTAACATTTCTGTGGGTGCTAACCGATAAGGTGCCTTGGCTATCGGTATAGTTCATGGAATTAGATGAATTCTAAATTCTACCTCCCTATTTGGTGGAAGTCCTGGTAATTCTTCTGGGAATATATCTGGGTATTCTGAAACTATAGGAATTTCCTTAAGTTCTTTACCCTTAATACTAATGATTACCGAAATCATATATACTATTCCTTGCTTTCGTTCATAACTAGCAACTTTCATTACTGATATGAACTTCATGGGCTTACGTGGTTTATCTCCTGTAATCATGATTACCTCTCCGGTAGGTGCACGGATTTCTATGGAATTCTGATCACAAAGAATTCGAGCATGGTTGGCTACTAACCAATCAATTCCTAATACAACATCGAATTCAGCTAATTTCATAGGTAATAGGTTTGCAAAGAATTTATGACCTGAAAGTCCTATTTCTACATTTTGCAAAACCTTATCTATTTTAACTGAATTTCCATCAGCCGTCTCGACTGTAAAAATCTGCCTAATGTTGATTAAGGGTATATTAAGAGCTTGGCAGAATGAAGTATTAATAAAACTTTGGTTTGCACCAGAGTCAAATAATACTTTGGCGTAAATGTTGTGAACTAAGAACGTACCAGCTATCACATCAGGAATCATCTCGGCTTCCTGAGTAGTTAACTGAAAAAGCTCGAACATTCTCCTTAGTAGCTCCGTCAGTTGTCTTGGCTTTGTTATCTGCTGGTTTGACCAATTTAGGACATTCTGTTTTGAAATGCCCAGCTTCTCCACAGTTATAGCAGATCCTGGTTTTCCTTCTGCAGTCTTCTTCACGATGTCCTATGGCTTTGCAAAAGTTGTAGGTCACATTACATCTTCCATAATGTTTCTTTCGGCAATTCTTACAGAATGGCAAGTTTGAAGATTGCCATGTTCCTCTTCTTTTGAAGCTACTATTATTACCCACACGAAATCCTTGGGTAATTTTCTGAGCCAGTTCCTTCTTCTTGTTTTCATCTCTTGTGCGTATCAATTCGTCAGTTAAGGTGTTAGCTAATTCCACAGCATCATCAATAGTGCGAGGTCTCGCAGCTTTAACGATGTTACGGATTTCACTAATCAGTCCCCAAATGTAGCGAGAAATGAGTACCGGTTCTGGCGAAGCCAGCGTTGGTACTACTCTAGCATATTCAAAGAATGTCGAAGTATAACCGCGACAATCTACACCCATCATTCTATGATTTAAGAACTAATTTGCCATTTGATCTTTTTCATATTCGGGACAGAATTTTCTTTCTACGAGACTCTTAAATTCTTCCCAATTCATGGCATAAGCTATCATCCTTCCTTTTGCTTGTAACACCGTGTTCCACCATTCTAGCGCCCCTTCTTTGAACAGATTTGACGCGTACATAACCTGATCGTCTTTGTCACATTTACTTATTATGATCACTGCCTCGGTCTTTTCTAACCAACGTAGTACCGCAGTCGCTCCTTCATTGCCTGCAAATTCAGTGGGTTTGCAAGTAAGAAATTCTTTGTAAGTGCAACCAGGCGTTGCAGCTTTCATTTTCTTAGGGAGCGGAGCCTGTCGTGGATTATTATCGTGATTTATATGATCATTGCCTCCATTTACGCTATTACTGAAGTTATCTTCAGAAATACGTTTGCTAGGAATGATTTGTTGAGGTTCGATTGGATTTTTAGCAGCAGCAACTATTGCTGGAATAACATTGGCTATTCCCTGAGCAACGATATTTTCGATATCTTGTCTAGTCATATATTGATCCCCCGGATGTTGCTCAGATTGATTAACTTCGTTAACTGGTTCATTACCAACGTTTGCCATCTGGTAATTAATTTATATAATCTATTAGTATTAAATAAATAACAATTAAACATAAAATAATTATGCAAATTTCACATATACACATATGACCAAAACTATCGATTTCTCGATTCCCATTATAGTATGCATCAATACACACTATTTACAAGGTTTTATTTTAAGTTATTTCACAAGATTATATTACTATTAATATTATACAACCACAGTCTCCCATAAACCCCTTATCCCTCGTCAGCTAATATTTTAATAACGGCGCTCTCTCTCATCATACTTCCAGGAGATCTGTTCTCCTACTTCCCTGATCCTATTTCCGGCATCCACCAGTTCCTCGCCAAAGTGGCGAAGTTCAGCTAAATTCTCATTACTCATAGGTGGATTAGGTATAGGTTATGGGTCAAATTGAGGAAAGAAGGAATAAGGACTGTTGAGCAGGTTTTGGAACTGCCAATCATTCGTCCACCACTCATCCATTCCTAGAGGTTGGGAGTGGATTATAGGTTCTGGGATTGCTGGTTCCAAGTTTATAGGGAGTTGAGTTTCAATAGGACGAGTAAAAACATTTGTATTGACAGGCTGAATAGTATCACAGCTTGCCAATATAAAATCTAGCTCTTCCTGCAATGTCATTTCCTGAGTTTGTTTAGAACTTTCTCCAACTTCTACCTAAGAACCTCCTCCAATCTCCATTTCTATTTGCTTAGAATATTCATCAAACTGTAATCCCATCTGCATAGACTCTTCCCCGACTTCAATTCCCTTTCCTTTATCTAAAGGATTTTCTATTTTAGGCATCTTTCTAGTGACAGGCTTCCTCCTACGCACACGCCTCCATCCCACAAATCTCCTCCTTTTCTTGGGCTTGGGTTTCTCCGGAGGTGGAGCATTAAATTCAATAGGTTCTTCTATGTCAGGTATATAACTATTGAAATCTCTGGAAACCTCTATTTTTACTGGATAGAGATTTAAATTCTGAAGGGCGTCAGACAAGTCACTCATGCTGTTATACAAAATACACACAATTACTAAGTTTAAAAATTATAACAAAATTTCATAGAAAACCTTTAAATACTATTTCAGACTGGGTAACTACAAAACAAATGAAAATTAAAACACACTAGTTTTTATTGTAAATTTATTTATTTACTGAAATAAAGTTTCTGGACTGTAGGTAATAAAAGTGCTAAGACTTGGGTAAAATTATTTAAAGATTTGCATTAACTGCTACAGTAGCTAGCATATAAAGATCTGCCCATTTCTCATCTAACTTGTCCTCCCAATGTGATTTACTGGTTAATTCCTGGGTTTCCTGTTTAATCTTCTTTTCTCGGAATTTCTTTATTTTCTCTTTACTTTTCCTAATAATCAGACTCCTTTTACTAGGAGAAAGTGGTTCCTCATATTGTGTCTTTCGCACAAATATTCCTTCATCAGGAATTACAGGCTGATTTGAGAATTTTGTTTGGGATGAACTTCCCTTCTCGTTTGATGACCTATCTAATTTAAGATAGATGTTTGACAGCTTTTGCTTACCCATACTGTACACAAATATTCAATTAATAAAACACATAATCACAAAATGACAAGTAGAAAAAAAAATTAAGTATTTCTAAATACTTAAATCAGTGGCTCTGATACCACCTTTTTCTGTCACAGCCCCCGACCCGGTTTGACCCGTTTCAGGAGCCGCGGGACAGAAATCCCGTGGTATTTATTTAACAGAGGAAGTTTTCTTCAAGATCTTTTTAAACTGAAATATTTCCCGATTATTTTATTTCACAACTCGGGATAAAACCCGATAATTTACAATCATAAGATTTCACGGAGAAATCTTTTATTTTACAAAACATGTTTCTTTATTTTATACTGAGCCACTTCCTTAAGCTCGTAGTGCTTCTAGGCACTTTTCTTGGATCACAACAGATCACCTGAAACATGTTTGAAAAAGGTTTTGTCAGCGGGAAATACTGAGTGAATCATTCTTTTTACTAAAAACGACCCGTTTGTTATAATTTACAATATTAAGGGAGATTACAATGTTTCAGATATCAACCAACTACCCACTGTATTTGTCACTCGACCGGATCTGTGACTATGGTCATATCACCATTGGCCACCCGTTTGTCCAATGGCAAAGATTATCAAGTAATGTATACAAAACCCCACATACTGGCTGTAATTTGGTGATTATATAAACTTAATCCCTGTAATTATAACCTTGAAAATAAACTTGCTTTTGAAAGTAATTTGATAAAATGAGAATGACTCACATTGCAGATTTAATTTGAGCAGAGCCTAGCCTACTGATTAGCCTTTTTAACCTAAATTTAATAACAGGTAGACAATTCGGTTAGTAACTTAATACAACAATTACGATTACTCACGAGATTAAACCTTCACATCGAATGACAAAGTGCGATACTTAAACATCCGTTGAATTAACAACGAATGACAAAGCATAAATCCTAATGTGGACAGCACTTAAACATCCATTGGATAGTTTAATCGATCGGACATTGAATCGTGGCAGCGATCGAGTTATTACCCTGTATTGCGGCGGCGATTAGTGATCCGTGTGTGTTTTAATAGTAAACAGAACGTAACTCAGTGTGTGATTGGAATTTCTACGTCGTTTCAATACCAGAAATCAAGTCCCAATGTCCACTATTTATACACGAATTTTGACACGCTTACGCACCGTAAGCCTTATCCCTTACGGTACGTAAGGGACACGAAATCACTATAGGGTAGCCACGTCCTGGACTAGCCTTGCTGACTTGACAGATTCGTAAATTTCAATTTTGACAGCGTTTTATTTAGATAATCGTGACTAGGGTTTTACCCCCCTAAGTTTTAGGGGCCCTGATCCTGATTCTGATTGTTCTGAAAATTTTAGGGTTTGTGCAGAATCACTTGGGTGTCTCAATTAGGGTTTCATATTGGACAATTAAAATAATAATTAAGACTTTTTTATAGGAGTTGTTACACTTGAAGCCACAAAAGCGTAGGAAGAGGCATCCTCAGCTGAGCAAGTCCCAAGCCGCCCAAAACGTGTCGGGAGGGTAGCTAACCTCCATTGTAGGTCCCCAAAAATGGCACCCCCCACAAACAACAATATCCTCGATCGCATTCCGAAGCCCTTTGTCAAGAACAGAGATGGCTTCCCCAACATAAGAAGGCTGACACGTCCTGAGCCCAAACAGCAGTTTAGCAACCCCCATACACGAACGAAGCAGGAGGAGTTCGCTCTGAGGGTCCCGAAGGCGTTTGAGGCATCCCATCAGCTCAACCGCACATTTGGCTCTTTTGAGGGCCAAACCACTAATAAAATCCCCATCTCTACTGACATCACCACCCAAGAGTTTCACACCATGCACCGGCCTACCAATCTCCCGCGGAAATAAACCCTCCTGAGTCTTCACCCCGTCGCATGCAGGCCAAAAAACTTCAGTTTTTTTAATGTTGAGAAGGAGGCCTAAGGAGGGGCCCTCCACTATAATGATGTCTAAAGCCTTGGCAACCTGAGTAGCATCTCCAATAATGGTCCCATCATCCAGGTACCACGCGTGAAAAAGAAGCTTACAACGATCTCTTATTCGGAGAACAAGAGGGTGTAAAACAAGGGCAAAAAGAAAAGGCCCTAAAGGATCCCCCTGCTGAACCCCCGTGGAAGTCCAAATATAATCATTCCCCACATAAAGCCTAGCTGGTTGCCAGTAAAAAATCAACCCAAGCAGAGATGGATGGACACATTTTCCTTACCTCATTTAAAAGAGCAGTTCTATCCACAAGGTTAAAGGCATTCGAGAAATCGACGGTAAGCATAGCCAACGACCCGTCTCGGTGGTGCGCATTTAAGAGCCTGTTCGCACTATGAAGAACCGCCTCAGCCCCGTTTGGAACCCCAACCCCAAACTGAAAGTCGCCAAGATATTTGGCCATATCCTTCCCCACCCCCTTCATCGCTACCTTGGAGACCACTCTCCTCCAGATCGAACCCACTGCAATAGGTCTAATCCCATTATCGGGCTTGAGAAGGGGCGTAAGAGGAGCAGATGCAACAAACTCCGCCAAACTCCTCGGACATCCCCCTCGCAAAAATAAGTTAACCACGGCTGAAATCGCCTTGAGTAGACTAACCTCAATCACTGACCCTTCACCACACAGGGCGTCCAAAAGGTGTTGAGCCCTCAAACCATCTCCCCCACATGACGTCCCTTTAGGGAAGTATTTGACACACCCAAGCACACTGTCGGTCTCCGCTACAAGGTGTGGTTCTGACGGAAGGAAAGCGGGCATGGTCGGAGGGGGCATGCACGGGTGTTTATCCACGAGAGCCTTCATAGTTTTTTTATCATGTGGCGCGACCCCAGAAGAACAAAGGACCTTAACCGCAGCGGTAAAATGACCATCAGCAACCTTACGTAAACACTGCTTGACATTAGAACTCACATCCTCGCTTTTTTTTTCAGACATTTTCCTAAAACCCTCTGGACCCTCCTTCGCAGGTTGAGCAAACAAAGAATGAATGAGAATGCCAAACCCTTCACGGTCACCCCATTGGGACAACGCCCGCTGTATACTAAGACATTGACCATTTTTCCTGTTGCCCGACCTCTTATCCTGGCGGCTAACCGGCGTAAATACACGCAAGGTACACCGAGGTAATAGTAGAAGTCGAATCCATGCATCAACCGAATCAGGCATAGCCACCACATTATCCAAAGCTGTGGTTAAGGCTTTGGCAAACGTCATGCGGCAACTAAAGGGGATGCTCTTAACAGTTTTAATAGGAATAGAGAAAACTCGGTCAAGTAGAGCAACATCAACACATACCTCTCCAGATGGGGAAACCTCCGATGCGATACACGGTCTAGGGATTCCCACAAAAAAACCCATTTCACCCACTCCCGTTGGCACAAACCGAACAACCCGATCTTCATGGTGACACCCCCGCCGGAAAGAATGAAGGCACATGCACTCCCAACACAACCATTGTTTAGACAACCTAAGGGCTTCACAAACAGAGGTAAAAAGATTAGGGTCTTCAGCAATGGCACACCTCAAATTATCTTTTCTATCATCTGAACCAAAATGGTGACGTTTAATATGAGTCATAAGCCTTGGGACCCCCTTAGCCCCAGCAACCCCATCGGGGCAACAATGGAACCCCTTGAAGGGGCAAGGCCAAAAACCATTCGACATGGCCCAAAAAAAAACGAAATGGGAACAACTCCAGCAAGACACTTAGGCAATGTCTCCATCCCAAAACGAAGAAGAAAAACGGAACTAGAACTAACACCCGACGGTTCAAAGGCTTTTTGAACCCGGGCTCATTGAAAATTTACTCTGAGCATTTCATCGAACACCTTGTGGGCGCAAACCCCACAAGGAAGCGAACACCCCACCTCTCACTAGAATACGAATCGAATCTGGGAAAAAAGATCGAAGTGGAATTGAAAAGGGGATTGCTGATCGAATTGAAAAGGGGATTATGGCAAAGATATATCAAAGTGGATAAAACTTCACAGTGATCAAAATAAAAGGAATTTGGGGGTATTAACTATCAACAACTTTCAACATCTGAAGCATCTTCCTCCTCTACTACAGTTTTCCCTATTAAATTTGAGTGTTTCTTCACCATACTCAACAATTCATACCAAGAAGGGGATTCCCCACCATTGCCGAGCATCTTTTTTTCTTTGATCGATTGATTCAAGTGTCCAACAGTTCAGAAATTTGGTGATGAATTCAATATGGGATTATCGAGGTTGAAAGAAATCATGAGAATTCTATGAGAGCAGCAACATAGAAGTGTGTTCCAAATTCTTACAAGGAAGAACAGGTTACGTGTTTTCTGTTATGATTTTCTATATGGAAGTTTTCTGTCCATCTATACTTTATAACAAAAGATAAAAAAAAAAGCTAAATTACACTTGTCATTATTTTAATTTTACGTTTTGTAATTTTATTAGTTTCCTTTCAGAAATTTCTATTTTGTTTTTTGTTTACCTCCCAAGATTTCTAGTTAGTTTGTTTTTCCGTCTTAGTATTCTCTTACAACATGTCCATCTATACTTTATAACAAAAGATAAAAAAAAGTTAAATTACACTGATTTTAGGTTAGCTTCCTTTAAGTTTTTTTACTCATCTCTTCTACTTTTTTTTAACGACGAGTTTCTTATATTAAGCTACCGCGCTCCCCAAATTACAGAGCCATGTTGTCCCACGCTGGCTTCAGAGTTTGGTTTGAGCATTCCCCCAGGAAACCATTCCGTCGGCTTATATATTTATAATTTAATCTAAGTTAACTTAAAACTGTGAAAGAAGTATATAATGGAGTAAGTATATTTTATTTGAATTAACATTTATCACTTAAATAAAAAATAATAATCACACAATTGAAGAAAACGTTTTAAAAGTAAACTTAACTGGAATTTATAAATATCACGTCAAATTTTTTATTAAAACACGTAAATTGACGATTATATGTGTTAACACATATATTTTATTCAATGCGTATAATACTTAGTTTTATTCAACACGTACAATACATATATTTTTTGAAGACATAATTTCTTTTTATTTGAAGTATATAACACTATATTTGTTCAAGTCGTATAATACACAAGATTCTAATCTAGTTTGTTTATATTGAACAATTTTGTATTTTGATGGACAAATATTATAAACTTAACAAAAATAAATAAATCTTACTTTACTATTATATTATATTATATATCCTACAATTTGAAATGACATGTATGGTGAAATTTTTTACATATATGAATGAATTAAGACTCCTCATAAATACTAATTCATGTTTTTTATGTTTTATTTATTACTTAATTTGTTTTTTAGTAATAACTTGCATTTGTTAGTATTTTAAAATTTGTAAATCATATCCTTTTATCATTTTTTAACATTTCAAGTTATTTGCATGTGCATTGTGATGGTACGTTACAGCGAGCATTGAATCGGTATCAATTCGGTTCATTACCGTACTTGTACGATACTTCATGAACTCAATATAGAAATCAATACATATTTTACAGCGACCGAAAACGATAAAAACAAATATCGATACCAGAATTGTATCGATCGATTCATATTGTCCTAGTACTGGTACCCATGTTGTTAGGTACAACATGGTAGTGATATTGTGTTAGTAAATAAAAAACAATTAAAAATAACCGGTAGCAAAACCGATGTTGTTTTTCGGTTTCGCTGCGGTAGCAACACGGTATCCTTTATAAAAGATGCAAACGATCAGACAAAAACTGTACTGATGTTCGTTTCAGTTGGGTACGGTATGGTAACGATACGATGTTAGTTTATGAAAAGCAAAAACAATAAAAAAAATATACGAGTACAGATGTTGTTAGTCAGTTTCAGTTCAGTTTGATACGCTAGCGATATATTATCCGTTTTCAATAAATTTATATCACAATTTTAATAAAAATAAACATACAACGCAAATAAACCTAACCAATATCAACTAAACAACATCGGTACCGATATCGATATTTATTCTTATGGTTTCGATTGATGTAAGATTTTATATTTCGATTTTTTTAGCGAGTGTCGGTATCATAATAAACCAAACCTATACTGACCGAATTCTTGCCGCGAATCGCAAGGAAAATCTCACTAGTTATTATTAAATGATACCTGTAGTGGGTAAATAATTTTAATTTTACTTTGACCTAGGGTACTGATGTAGCGTGTGTTACGATAACGAAGAGCAAAACACGTTGATTCTGCGAATACCCATGTTGATCTTCCCCAACCCCCAAAAGTCACAAAATTTGAAGTGAAAATTGAGTAAATTCAAAATTGATGTCTGATCTTTCAACTTACAAGAGAAACATATAAATAATGACAGAAATTCGAAATGGGCCACAAAAAGGCCATGGGCCAAACACAAGCCCTAAAACAAAATGCTCAAAACACCGAAAAAAACATAAAAAGGTAAATAACTAATATAAATAAGTGTTTTTGGCCCGGACGATGACCCATACAACTGTAGGCATTTGCAGCAAGATGAAGCTCGTTCTCACGATCGTTTCGCCTGGTCGCACGCCCAAAACGGACCCTCGTAGCCCAAGTTAGAGCAATTTTAGTGAAGCCTCATTTGTCACACGATCTTGAGCCTCCAAATACAAGATGGTTCGCTCCTCCACACTTAGACCCGTATCAGCTACTGATATGTATTAGTGGTGTAAAGACATTTATGTGAGAGGCTTGGGTTCTAATTTTCTTTTCCCCTTTGGCACACATTTCACATCTCCATGCTTTTTGTTCCTTTAATTTTTTTCTCTTGAAAGTAATGTTCTAATTAAAAATTATTATTACAAAAAATCTTAATTTTTTTTATCGTTTAACATAATATATTTACTAGGTTAGTTCCTCGTGTGTTACACGAGTTGAACAATTTAAACCATATAGTATAGATATTTCCTGTAAATGCAAAACAAAAACAAAGACAGAGACATTTACATACCATATTGACATAAATGAGTTAATATAAATGTAACCCATCAACTCGTACATATTAATTAATGTCGTAGAGTTCGATAAGACGGCTCTAATGTCGGTTAAATGAGGTCAATCAGAGTCTATTTGATACACTTTATACGACTTCTTATTTTTTGAATCTTTGTATTTGATTCTAAACCTATTATTAATAGGCCAATTGGATTTTAACACCTTTAACTTTGAAGAATTGGCCGATAACACCCGCAACTAACACTTTGATCTGTGACACCCCAAACTTTTAATTTTGTTTGTCATTTCACCACTCAGTTAAAAAATCAATAACTGAGTTAGTTTACAATCCTAGTTGGCATCCTACATGGACTACTTTTTGCAGATGTGGCACATGGACTATTTCTGGTCCTACGTGGCACATACTTGATTATGTGGACACGATTATGTGGCAATTACTTGGTGAAATGTCCCTGTATAAAAAAAACCCTGCATTGCTCATATGAATATCTTACCCCTTATTCAATTATGACCACCACAAACCAAACTCCGATTACCCTCATGACCACCACAAACCACCGTGACACACCACCGTCTCTCTCACCGGACGACACAACAGCCCCACTCCACCCATTCCTCATGTCCCTAACTTCTCACCAAACTCTCATCTCACACCTCCAGACACTCTTCCCGGCCACCGTCTCCCAATACACCTCCCCTCTCCTCTCATTTCTCTCACCATCTCCCTCTCTATCAACCCTAACCACCCATCTCCTCATTCCTACATCAATCTCTTCAATTCCCGCAAAATTCCACTCGATCGCCACTATTCAGTACACATCTCGATAATATCACAATCACTGACTTACAATTAGTTTCTGAATCAGTTGTTACGGTTTCCCCCGAATTAATTCCGACCCAGATGAAGCCCAACTTCTAGATTTACTCCCCCAAACTCAACGGTTTCTGCTGCAGATCGAGTGAATTTGATGCAGACTGATGCTGTGACCGTAGATCGAGTGAATTTGATGCAGAATGATGCTGCAGATCTGGTGAAAGATGCTCTGGTTAACGATCGGGTTGAGTTACGGATTCTTGGTGATGTTAGTGCTGAGATTCGGATCCTAGGGCTGACGTCACCGTCTGTGCAGGTTAGTTGTTTGATTTTGAATGTGGTTTTGTGTACGGATTACGGATTTGGTTTGTTTTTGTGTTGTGTTGCGGGCGTCTGTTGATTGTGGCATAGCCATAAGTCCGACGAAACAAGCTTTGGTTTCCAAACAGTGTGGATTTGATGGTTTGCAGGTGTAGATGATGATGATGATGATGATGATGAGCAATTTGGTTCAAGTGTTTGTTGATGATGAATTGATGATGATGCAGTTTTGAAGATGAACAATTGTTTATATCATTGAAAATTAGCCTATTTGAGTATACAGATAATTCTTTTCTTTTGTAACCCCAATTAATTAGTGTTTTGAATGTGCCACATCGTCAAAAAAAGTCCACGTAGGATGCCAGCTAGGATGGAAGACTAACTCAGTTACTGATTTTTTAACTGAGTGGTGAAATGACAAACAAAATTAAAAGTTTGGGGTGTCACAGATCAAAGTGTTAGTTGCGGGTGTTATCGGCCAATTCTTCAAAGTTTGAGGTGTTAAAATCCAATTGCCCTTATTAATATTATTGATAATAATTTTAGTTATATATATCAATAATATTATATATATATATATATCAATAATATATTTAGTCTAACATATTAATATTATTATGAATTTCGAAACTTGTTTAAATAGGATTTAAGATTCTATTGAAGTTTCAGTTTAACAATAGGTTATTGAATTAATAATAAGAATTTGTATTAGATTAGATTAAATATTATTATTATTTGTATTAGATTAGATTAAATATTAGTATTATTAATAATTTTAATCAATTAAATGAGAGAATGACAAGTGTCCCAAAACAGGTTTCTTTTATTATATAGTATAGATATAGATAGATTCAGTATTCTATTTAAACATTTGTCTACAAAGCATTATAAAACAATTTCATTTAATTTGAGATCATATTGAATTTTTTAACAATTACTATTTGGATAACCAGAAAACTATATTTGAATTGTGGCTTAAATTACACGAAATACATGTATCTAACCAATAAGTTTGATAAGAAATAAATAATTTTCTTAATTCTAATTTTGTTTGCCTTTTAAAGCTATTATAAGACTACAAAAGCCCTAAAAGACTAGCGTATTGTCTATTTACCAACGTTATGTATTTCTAAGGAATCAATCTTTTTTTTTCCACTTCAATTTTACTTTTTACACTCTACTCAGTCTTTGTTGCTATTATCATTTGGCGTTCAAGAACATGCATAGGTCATATTCGTATTTGATTTAAGCTTTTGTCAAAAAAAAAAAAAGTTATTATAGGGTTGGGAGTATACACGAATTAATTATTGTTTTTTTGATGTATTTCACAATAGATAGTCTCTTGACTCCAAAATAGCTGAACCGTGGCGAAGCGCAGGTTCCATTACTAGTTTATTTACAAATTTAAACTTTTATATTAACTCAAAGTATTATAACATTGATATCACATGTTCCTTTAAAAGAGTTTCTCAATGTATGCATATGAGTTAACAATTATATATTCCTTGTATTTGCATTCACCATGAGGGAAATAGTTCCCGTTTCTTAGGTGGTGTTTGTTTTTTTAGATGCAAAAGGTTTGCAGTCTGTGGACCACATCTGCAAACGTCTGCATGAGAAGAGATAGACTAAATGTTTGCAGTGTGTAATAAAAAGAGTGTTTGTTTTTTCTCTTTCTCTTCTCCCAAACTCCTTTCTTTCTTCAACACTATTCTTTCTTCAACAAAAGTTTCAATAGAAACATATTCGAAATCTCTGATTCAATACTCCCAAACACTATTCAAACATGAAAGTTAAGAACCCTAGATTCAAAAAAATTAAACTGCAAGGAAGGACATGTAGAACAAACCCTAATCATTCCATTGTTGTAACTAGCAGTAATGATACAGTTGTAACATCCCGAAAATACGAATTCTTATATTACAATAACATTGTGAATAAATAAGAATTATAAACTAACTAGGAATAATGTTAACCTAGTTAGAAAATGAGTTGTGAGTAGTTTAGAAGTGAAAATAAATAAAGGGTGAAAATAGAGGGACCAATTGTGTTTAAACTAAAACTAATATTAATAAAACAAGTAAATTAGAAACTCAAACACACTGGTGTGTGTTTGAGGTCGAACCAGAGAAGGAAAAAGGGAGACCAGGACTTCTCCTCCAACCCTAACTCCACAAAATTGATCAACTGAAGGCTAATTTATGTCCCAAATCAAAATCTGAACATAGATTAGTGATCCTCATCACAAGGGGATTACAAGGTATGTAAAATTTGGTGTTAATTCTCTGTTTGAAATTCTCATGAAATTGGGAAATCTGAAAATTGATGTTGCATGTTTGCTATTTGGGTAGAATAGGGTTGATATAGTTTCTAGAAGTAAAACCTAGACAATAACATGCGAAATCATGGCTAATTCCTGAAAATCTCATGAACACATTGAAGGTGATTCATGGGTTTTGTGGGAAACTAGTAAACACTAGGGTTTAGAATGATTATTCTAGTGTAATACGGGTCATAGAAAGTGATTTCTGAAATGATGATGTTAAAATATGTGTATATAGTCTAATTGAAGTTAATTAGGGTGATAAACTCAAGTCATGAGCTTGGTTTAGATCATGTAGAAATCTGACCCGCTAGGTGTTTGATAAAACGTCTAAATGAGGGTTAAAATGTTAAAAGTTGAGTAAAAAACGCAGATTTGATCATTGTAGAGAATTATGCGTTAAAGCTTGTGAAAGAGTTCTAAACTTATTGTTAATTGAACTCTTTAGGCAAAGAATCCGGAACGTCAAGCGGACAAGCCGGAGGTGATACATGCTTGAAAGGTGTGCTTTAAAGGTACGTAACTTCGGTTTCGTTACATTGTGTATAAACAATAGTCTTAGAAAAGTTAATGAGAATGTAGTGTCAATTGCGAGTTGGTATGTCATAGAAGTGACGAAGTTCACTCGACAAACAAACGGGTCAAAATAGTTAATTAGAATTGTTGGTTGATAATGTTGTTTAGTTTTGCAAGTATGTAACTTGACCCGTTACATTAAACGAATTGTTGTTAAATTTTGTGAAGTCTCATTTTAGGATAAATATGGTGTTGATTGTAGTGACCATGATCGTTACTTGTATTACTATTATAAGAGTGACAAAGAATCGTTTGGTAGTCATCATATTGGGGAATTCCATAAGATGAGCCAAACGGGTCGATTAATTGTGTAAATTGTGTTTTAGTGTTTTAAAGAGTCAAAAATGGAGAGGGAAATCACAAGAGCATTAAGCCATGAGATTGGTAAAGAAATGCGAGTGATGATAAGCCCGGGATGTTGGGTATAAAAGTATCATAAGTTTACTAGCTAAAAGGTAGTAAATTGTGTCAAGTAGAAATGGGTTGAATAAATGCATAACGGCATATAGACTTTTTGTTCGTAAGTTAAAGTTTTGGCATGACTATAGAATTAGGCACGTTGGTAATGAACTTACAGACGTATAGGAAAAAGAATCACTAAAAACGGACTTACGGATCATAAGTTATGACCATTTTAAGTTGGGACTTGATTAAACTTTGAGCTGGGTATATACAGCAACAAATAAACGAACCTGCTGTGAAAATCAGGGCTAGGCATGATGCCTAGGCCCTTGGCGTCACGCGACGCCCTCTTGATCCGAGAAAATTTTATTTTTTCGATTGTTTGACTCTTGGAACTTGTTTATATCCATTGTAGCTTTATCAAAACTAACATTTTTTGTGGTTTTGATCTTAGGTGATGTTGGAAACTAACCGGAAGATGATCAAGCTAGCTTTTGAAGAACCGAACACTATTTACAAGCTTCCGCAATGTTTTAAACTTTAATAGATTATGTTTTTGGATTGTAAACAAATTGCTAAAAAAAATTTGGATGTTTTAACTTAGTCGTTAGTAGACTAAGGTCTTTGCTACTTATGAACGTACTTGTGAAATCTATGTTAATTAGGCATCTTTTATCTAAAATGGTATGAACTATTATTAAATTCAAGTAAATTAGATGGGTGTTACAACAGTGAAAGGTGAAACAAAAGTGAAAGAATCAGGTGGAAATTTGATGAAAAAGTTACCGATTGTATGAGCAGAATGTTGAATCGGAGCATGAGTTTCGAGGCGAGAGAGATATCAGGGAATGTGGGTTCATTCTTGAGGAGACGAAAGAGGGAGGAAGCTGAAGTGTGTTTAACAGTTGTTAGGGATTGGGTTTGGTTTCAATATGTTCATCACTCCGATGCGTGTTTAAAGATGAAGATGGGTTTGAAGATGAAGATGGGTTTGAAGGTTGAAATGTGATTTTTGAGTGCTTAGATCTGTTAAAAGGCTTTGGTGTTGATTTGGGGAAGAACAAGAGAGGGTTGGAAGAAGTGGAAGACATTGGACCATGTTTGCGTGGGGAAGAGGACGCGCAGAGGTTTTAAGACATTTTTTTAATGAAATGTCTTCTAAAAAACAAACGGTCTTCAGAGCTAAACGTCTGCGCGTGGTCTGTGCGACGCGGACATAAGAGGTCAGAAGAGGTTTTTCTAAAAAAACAAACACCCCCTTAGTGGCTGAGATGGGCGGCCAACCATAATGTGGGGAATAGTGTCAAGTTGCTGTCTGACACTCCCTCATTGGTCAGGGTATTTACGCTTTTACCCCAGTTCAAAATTACGAATTTGTCTCATCTTCAAAGTTATGATTTTTCCTCTGGTAAAAAATTACAGTATTGCAATCACTTTAGCATTTGGCAAATTACGATTTTACCTCAGCCCAAAATTACAATTTTTCCCCAGTTAAAAATTACAATATTGTTATGGTTTTAATTTTTTTTAAAGGTGTGTGAAGGAATATTGTCAGGCTGCTGCATAGCACTCCCCTATCGGCTCGGGTATGTTTTGATTTTACCCCCATTTCAAAATTACGAATATGCCCCTGTTCAAATTACGATTTTGCCCATGGTTCAAAATTACAATATCGCTTTAGCTTTTAGGAAATTACGATTTTACCCCTTCAAATAATACAATTTTGCTCTCAGTTAAAAATTAAAGTATTGCAATCGTTTTAGTTTTTTTAGCGAAACTATAGAATTGTTTTGTTTTAATTGGTTAACTAGATTTAATTTTTTTTGTGTGTGTCAAAGAGCTGCCTAACACTCGTTCATTAGTCCTGACAGATTACAGTTTTGCCCTGAGCTTAAAATTACGGTCTTGCCATCGTTTTCGTATTTTTTTATAGCAAAACTATGGTAATGTTTTTTAATTGGTTGAAAAATATCTGGCCTACCGCCCCGTAACGCGGACGAGGCATCAACTAATTACATTACAAATAATATTGAAAAACAAATTGATGGTTATTGTGGCGTCTATTACATCACGCAACAATTTTTTTTCTTTTTTCTTTATTTTTGTTTCTTTTTTACTTTAGCCATTTCACAATATTTTTTTTCTTTTTTCTTTATTTTTGTCTTTTTATTTTTACTTTAGCCATTGTATTTTCAGTTTTTACACTTATAACCATTTAGCTTTCTAAAACCTTTTTTAAATGTCATTTTCACCCTCTTGCGTGTGCTTTTTTGTATATGTACGTGTCGGTATAAACTTAAATTGATTTACTTTTCGACATAAATTTTGTCGGGTTAGATATAATACGTTTCCGTGCTTATTTGTATGTGCGTTTTTAGTTGTACATTTTGATGTAAATTTTGTTCGGAAACAAGTACAGTGAAATATAATACGTTTTTATTAGACGATAAGAATTTACTTTACTACTTATACTTAAAAATTTACTACTTATACTTAAAACTTTAAATAGATAAATTTTCACCGTAGATATATCCTTCTAATTATATTTTAAAAATTATAAAATTAACTAAAAGGAAACTTTTGACGTCCAAAAAGTATATATAAAAGAAAATAAGTTAGGCCATGTAAGTATAAGATTAACTAAAGAAGGATTGGAAGATTATCAAAAATCTCAATGATTGAAGTCCAGTTGTTGATTCTATTCATATTCAATCCCACCGTAATCCTCAAATATGTCAGCGGGATAGAATCTGATTTACACCCAATTAGCCATATTAGTCACCGCCCCACTGTCAACACCCAACCCGTATATATCTTCAAAAGTCAAATATATACGGGTTGGGTGTTGATAGTGGGGCGGTGACTCATATGGCTAATGTAATTGGGTGTAAATCGGATTCTGTCCTGCTGACATACTTGGGGATTACGGTGGGATCGAATATGAATAGAATCAACAACTGGACTCCAATTATTGAGATTTTTGATAAAAGATTGTCGGGGTGGAAAGCAAAAGCTTTATCGATAGGGGGAGGCTTGCTTTGATCAATTCAGTGCTGGAAAGCCTCTCGACTTATTATTTTTCTTTATATAAGGCCCCAGCTGGGATTTTAAATACCTTCGAAGCCAAAATGAGAAAATTCATATGGGCTGGCTCGGGTAACAATTCTAAAATGAACTGGGTGGCTTGGGATTGGGTCACGTGGCCCAAGACAAAAGGTGGGTTGGGTATTAGTAGGCTTAAAGAGGTCAATGAAGCCCTTATTATTAAATGGGGGTGGAGATGCAGGACCGATAATCGTAATCTTTGGTGTAAAGTGGTAGAAGCGTGTCATAGTAAGTATAATCAAAGGAGCGACCTTGCTCTTAACGAAAATATATCGGGTTGTTGGAAAAACATTGTAAATTTGATATCCAAAATAAAACTAAATGGGAAGGGTTAAAATCGTCTTATCATGTGTAAAGTGGGGAGTGGGGTCGATATTCGTTTTTGGATTGACACGTGGGTGGGCAATCTTCCTTTCATGGAAAGGTGGCCCCAGTTATTTGGTTTGGAGATGTTTAAATCATGCAGGGTTACAGAGAGAGTGGAAACAGGCAATGGAAGTGGAGCTTTCAAATGGCAGTGGTCTAGACAGCCTGAGTTAGAAGAAGAACTTAGGGAATGGAAGGAATGTTGCGAGACGCTCAGTATATTGAGACTTTCCAACGGTAAGGATGCTTGGGTTTGGAGCGGTGATAGTAAGAACAGTTTCTCGGTGAAGACGGTCAAAATGGTTATGATAACCGATAGAGGTAATTGTCATCCTACAAATTTGTCTGGTGTAAGCGGATGCCCATTAAATGCAACCTCATGAACTGGAAATGCAATCTGGATAGGCTTCCTATAAGAAAAAATTTAGAAGAAGGAATGTGGTCATATCATCGGTTATGTGCCCTTTTTGCGACGAAGTCGAGGAATCGGTGGAGCATTTATTCACCGCTTGCTCGGTTGCTTTGAATGTGTGGACGACTTTCAGTGTTTGGTGCAGCATTCCGCCGCTTTACTTTTTTGAGTTCAAAGACATTTTAGAAATCCACAAATTCATTAAGTGTAGTAAGAAGGAGGAGAAGATCATTTACAGGTTGGCTATGATAGCGTGCTGGGGTATATGGAAAGAAATGAATGATGTGGTTTTTAATCGGAAAAGAGGTAGCCCACAAGATATCATATGGGAGGGAAAATCGAGAGGTTATGCTTTGCTTAAAAATAGATCTACATATATTTACATTAGGTGGACAGAATAGTGTAAATACCCTCTATACATCTTGTAATTTCTTTTTCCTTTGCCCGTTTGAGTTAGGGGCGCTGTTGTTTGTTTAGCCTTTTGCCCGTTTAGGTCGGAGGTTTGTTTATTGAAGTTTAATTTTCAAAAGAAAAAAAAAAAATAAAGAAGGATTCTCTTGAAGTAAAGGGTCTACGACTGAGTCTTCCAGTAGCCACTAAGTAGTTAATATTCTCACTTTTAGCCTTATGGTTGCTAAAGTTCCTATAAATACAATTATATTATATTTTGTAACAAAATTTGTAGAAAAGTCAGCAAATATACGGTGCATAAAAGCATGCACCAAAGAGGAAAAGTCCATATTCTGATTCTCATATGAGATTATATTGTTACAGGATAAATTAACTAAAAACACAAAATGCTCTCTCCATTTATCTCTCTAGAGAACATGGATACACTTATATATCTTTGGTTCAATATTGGTTTCACGATACTAATATACAGAAAAAACTAAAGTACTCATACATACGGTTTACGATTTATTAAATGATATATTGACTTTTAATGTTTACAGACAAAAGGATTTAGGGAGCTAACGATTCACAAATGGTTTCACGATGTTGTAGTGGATAACAACTTAACGTATATTTGTGAACTGAATCGTCGTTTGATACGAAAATAACATCAATGAAACAAATCGATGTGAACAAGTAAACTAGATAATACCGTATTAATTAATACAAAAACCGTTGTTTATATTTGTAGATACAAAAGTATTTTGATACCTTATGTATTTTTATTGTATGTTATGATTCATGTGTCCAACATAACATTGCTTCAGTTGGGAGTTGGGCCGGTTGGTTTCCTTGGAGACTCCGGTTCGACTCCCGGGTGTAGCGAAAGATGTGGGGACCAGACAATGATGGTAAGCGCTTGTTAGCCAATGTTGCGCAAGTTCGAGCCTGAGCCGCCCTGGTTTTATCCGGCCATTACTCCAGCGAGGTATCTCGTGTGGAGGTGGTACGGTTCCGGGCGATAGCCGTAGCCAAGTCTGACTACACCCAACGCGGGTCCAATTAAGACAACGTAGTCTGGGTCAGATCATGGTTAGGGTCCCCGACTTGGGGATGTGAATAACCACAAAAGAAGTTCACCTGTAAAAAAACAAAAAGAAGTAGGGATGACAATTGAATCCCAAATAGATGAATAAATCTGAAACCCGATACATTTGGGATGGGTTTGGGGTCGGGTAATTGGTATGGGATCGGATTTGGGATTGGTTTTTATTTTCATGGGTTTAGGATTTGGTGATATACCTGTTTACTGGACCCGATTATCAGATAAAATGTAGCCGTTTACTCGATTGTATTCCCATATTATTTCCTTTATCTTTTTAATATATATATATTATACTAGGTTAGAGCCCGCGTGTACACGCAGTTTAACAAATGGAAGTACTTTAAATTTGTTTAGAGCCAATACAGATTTGTTTCGAATCATCATGTATGCCTAAACTTTGTTACATATCCTTAAAAGTTTTTTTATGTTGAATAAATCAACAATGGAAATGCGGGTCTCACCTTCATTGAAAGTGTCATGATTTGTTTGTAATCCACATTAGTTGTGCCAAGAATCGATATCAGTGTAGGCACTACTTTAGAACCAAAATCATAATATCTCCGTTGTTTTGTTTTGTGCCAATATGGAAAACAAATGTCAAAACAAAAAAGTTTTACAAAATTGGAATGAAATCATTAAAATTGGTATATGAGGGTCTCACACAGCAACTATAAAAGATAAAAGAGTAAATTCCTTTTTTGAGTCCCGTCATCATAGTGCAATGGTCGATGACAACTTCATCATAATTTTTCTCATGGTACTTCCTAGAACTTTACGACAACATTACAGATGACAAAAAAAAATTAGTATAGTGCATTAGTGCTACAGATGCTCTCTCCCTTTCATGGGTATTAGCATAATAAAAACGTATTCAGCAGCCACCCTAAAACTTGCCTGAAGAATATTAATTTTAAGACTTTTAACAACTCCTGCACCACCTAATGTTAAAAAATAAAAGACATTGACATTTAAATGTTAAAATAGGTTTTTGTTAAGTCGGTCTTTTTTTGTTACTGGTCGAAGCAGGTTAGGACAAAAACTTGTTGCCCATTAATAATTATTAAGTGCCATAGATATGATTACGAAAAAAAAATTCAATAATAAACTGAATCTTACATTAAAATGCGTTGAAGGATGTACACATTAAAATTAAAATTTTTGCCACTATCAAGTTTCAGCCCATTACCGTTTTAGCTAAACGTTTAACTTGACCTGTTTGAGGAAAAGCACAACCCAAATCGACCCAATAAGAAGATAACAGATCACACTTACGTGACACCGTACTCTTCATTGGTGTTTCCACGGATTATAACAAATTTGAAAACATCATATTGGTGTAACCAGGTAAGCTTGGGTATATTGAAATCATCAGTTTTAATAACCATATGGACATGAATCTTGAGAAAGACTAAGGTTGCTAAGCTATCAGGTTATTCAACACACAAATCTTTATTAAAATAATGAAAAGTATGAATCAACATAACAAACTTACCATGAAGAGAATGAACAAAATTATTGCCGCATGATGCTGTTAGGCGTTTGAGGCTTGAGAGATGTATACGGTGAGAAAGAAACAATAAGGATAGGTTATTGAATTAATAATCAGAATTTGTATTAGATTAGATTAAATATTATTATTATTTGTATTAGATATACCATATAATATAATGATAACGATGATAAGAGTTGGATTTGATTTATTAGTTTAAAAAAATAACAATACCAAACAACATAAATATGGGAAATTTATCGAAACCAGTACCCCATTGACTTTATTTTAATTAAATTAATAATGATTTACGTAAATTTATTTGTTAACACAAATCAGTGTTTATTTTTTCTAAATGAATTTAGTGAATTTATACAAATTACTGAATATTATTATTATTTGTATTAGATTAGATTAAATATTATTATTATTAGTATTATTAATAATTTTAATCAATTGAATTAGAGAATGACAAGTGTCCCAAAATAGGTTTCTTTTATTATATAGTATAGATATAGATTTAAGACTTTTTTTATGAATTTAATACATAAGTTACAACTCTAAAATAATGGTAAATTAGTCATCACTCACGAATCTTTTTGACTTAATTATATTTTAATCTTTCATCGTTAACCAACTTGGGATTAATTAATTAATAGTTACACTTTATCTCTCTTAGGGTGGGCGGAGTGGGTTCGGTGATTCAACCGGGGAGGGGACTTTGCCGCGCGGTGAAATGGTGCCAAGTGAGTATACACTGAGTCGGTGAGTGGGGAGTGGGGAGAGGTTGTGGCAGTGAGTATACACTGAGTCGGGGAAAAGAAGTGATGGAGGAGAGGGAGAGGTTAATGGTGGACCCTACCCCTATTCAACCAATCATATTTTTTTTAAATTGCTTACCATTCTCCATGTGTTTTACCATTGTCTTGATTGAGTGCAAAATAGAGAGTGAAGTGGGGACTTGACATGTCATGACATTATTGGTTAGAAAATTGTTTAAAGACTCACCATTTGGTGACCACTCCCTCCACCCTTATAAAACTAAGGGGTTGTTTGACAACATCTGAATAGTTAAATGTTGAACCAGTAAGAGGTCTGAATCATTATGTGTTGAACCAGTAAGAGGTCTGAACCATTAAGAGCATGTATAATGCTTAATCGTTCAGAGGCAAATGTCTGACCAATTCAAATTAGAGGTCTTAACCATTCAGACTTTGTATAATGCTTAACCATTAAGAGGCAAATGTTTGAACCATTCAGACATCTGCTCAAGAAACAAACTGTCTGAACCATTAAGTGCAGAACCAGTAAGAGGTCTGAACCATTAAGAGCCTCATTAAGAGGTAAACAAACAGCCCCTAACTTCCCCATGATCATGATTTTTAAACGACCATACCTTTTTTCGTACGTTATATTTATAAACAAAACCCGATAAAATAAGCATGTTAATTCTATTTAATTTGAGCATAGTATTGCTATAGTTTTTTAATTAAAAAATGACATGTTACGTGATTAACAGCGACTATGGGTAAGCAATAACTGAATTATTAACTGAAACTAAACTGAAAACATATGAAATCGAACCGAAAACATATAAAACCGAACCGAAATCAACCAAAAACTAAAAACCGATTGAACTAAAAATCGATTATCGATCATTTTGTACCCTTGTTTAATTAAATTAACCAAACCAAAATATTCATATTTTCACATATTTCTAGCTTTTATGTATCCCGTTCTTCTATTTAATATTTTATACCTCCATTTCATGTATTAATACTTTCATTCATATATATATACATTCATTTCATATGTTTATACCTCAATTTTATATATTTCTAAACAAAACTTTATCCAACTTTAGTTTTGGCTATTAACCAAAATATAATGAACAGAACAAAAAACCGTCAATCTAACCTAATAAACCGAAAATCAATTGGTTATAAAATAGACTAATCAATGACTTCGGTTTCGGCTTTGGTTGAAGATAATATCCAAACTACTCGAACAATGTTGTAACGCCCCAAAACTTGAATTTTATTTCGATGGCTTCATCCCTTGTGCTATGACATGATATGAGATAACCAAGTTATTTAATTTAGTTAAAATGTAAGTTCAATAATAAGGAATGAATTCCTTGTGACTAAACAAAATAATGAACAAAAAAAGGGTCGACACATAGTTTGTATTCGAATGTTATAATCGCTACATAGATTACGAATAAATGATGTTATTATTTAAAAGAAGTCATTTTAAATGTGTCAGTTCATTGTAAAGAAAGAAATTTTATGGTACATATTTTCCGCTGCGTCTTTTGGATAAAATGTGTTAGGGAGTTACAAGTTGGTATCAGAGCCTTGGTTTGAGCGAAACAAAGTACGAGAAAGTAAGTACTTGAACTCAAACTTGTGTGCTCTTGTGATTAGTGACCCGTACAATCCGAGACTCGATTAAGATCGAAAGGTAAAATTCAACGCAAGTAAGTATGTGTGATGTCACTAACAATAATGAATGTTATAAGGTGAGCTTGATGGACAATGAGGATGTTTCGTAGTCGCGAGTAGCATGAAGGTTAACGCATGTGATAAGGCAAGCAAATGGACCCCGGGTACACAAATTTTACATTTGGTAAGTACAGGTATCTAGC
The DNA here is from genome assembly GCA_030545235.1 of Helianthus tuberosus. NCBI lineage: Eukaryota > Viridiplantae > Streptophyta > Magnoliopsida > Asterales > Asteraceae > Helianthus > Helianthus tuberosus. The sequence goes on from CM060378.1 coordinate 27,090,433, forward strand.
ATACCTTTAAATATGAGGGGGTAATCCTAGAAGGATTCAAATGAGTGTGGCACGAACTGAGGACCGGTTCCCCGGATATAAAGTGATGATTCTCATGAACACACAAGACTAGAATGTGGATTGCACTCCTGGCCAGTGTGCAAGAAGCATAGGACGCTCGTGAGACCTTGAGAATCATCACACATATATCTGGTCGAATTGGGAAATAGGGATCGTATGGGGATGAAAGGGTTCCAACGATTCTTTAAGAATCAGATCAACCTAAGAAAGAAAGATGAGAATGAAAATTTAAAACCTGTAGTTGTACGCGAATCAAACCTAAGAAAGAAGGGTGGAAACACTACTTGAAACATAATGTAGAGTGTTGCGTGGAGACGCGACACATGATATAGAATGTGGAATGTAGTGTTGGAATACAACACTTGAAGATTAATGAAGAAGGTTGTTACGAAACATATCATATGAAGTGAGATGGAAAATGTTGCGATGAAAAAAAAGAAATGCAGGAATGAAAATGTTTAAATCCATGAAATGGGTTCAAACATGAAAGGAATGAAAAGTTTGAATCCGTAATTGAGTACGGATCAAACAAGTAACAATGAACATTGAGAATAAAATATTTGAATTCGTAAGTAAGTATGGACCAAACAAGTAAATATTCTTTAAAGCGGATAATAATCAAGTTATGTTTGTAAATTTTGTATATATATAGGGGATCGCTAGAATGAGAACCACCACGAGTTGTAAGAACCATGAGAACCGCGTCCCGCGGGTGGCCGTCGGCGACGAAATTTTTTTTACACCTAGATCCGTATATTTTAGGGGGGGTGTAAAATTTTCGGTTCAAACGGCGCGCCCGAGGGGGTAGTTTTTTACGCCCAAAGTTTGGGTTTTTTTAATTTTTTTAATTTTTCTTTATTTTTTTACCAAACTTTGGGCGTAAAAAACTACCCCCTCGGGCGCGCCGTTTGAACCGAAAATTTTACACCCCCCCTAAAATATACGGATCTAGGTGTAAAAAAAATTTCGTCGCCGACGGCCACCCGCGGGACGCGGTTCTCATGGTTCTTACAACTCGTGGTGGTTCTCATTCTAGCGGCCCCCTATATATATATATATATATATATATATATATATATATATATATATATATATATATATATATGCAAATAGGTTAGTATGCAAGAATGGTTAAAAAGAACAAGTGAGTCATGCGGCTCAAATGGTAATCGTCATTTGAACCTGGTATTTAATGTTTTGTTTTGTTTTGTCAATTTTTATGCTTATAGGTAAGCATAATATATGGGTAGACATTGCCACGAATTGGAAAGAAATAACCATCGCAAGGTATGGATAGCGAGTCAGTGATTTTGACTCACGCCAGGTACATGTAAAAGGTTATGCTTTCAGTAGGAGATTATGGCTCGACTAGAGAAGGATGTGTCAGAATTAGGTAATTGATAAAACATAGTTAAGGGTGTATTACAGCTGGACTTCCGAAAAGTCAAATGAAGTTAAGTGGTTAATTATTAAACAAGTAATATTAAAATAGCATAAAGTAATTGATTCATTAAGTAAGTAAAACCGATGAAAGCTATTGTAGTAGCAAGAAACCTTAGTTGAAAGAAATAAGCATTGAATAAGTTACATGTGAGGTTTTTTAGTAATCGACCTATGAGAGTCAAAATGAACGATGGGTTAGAATTCGAATGAATGACTTATGTAATTTATAAGGAAGGAAAAACTTTTGCAAGAAAAGCTAAAGATAATGTCTTGTAAGTATGCTTGATTTGGAATGAAGTACCAATGTGTACTTCAATGCACATAAGATAAGTAAGAAGTGGCGCTTGACTTTAAAAGGTCAAAGTGCAAAAGTTCGTAATATAATTAACTAAATAAAAGATTTACACGTAAGAATGGAATGTGTAATATGGTATAGTATGCATGTAGGGAAATTGTGAAAGGATTATAGGTGAATAACTATTCAAATGTATGAATATTTAAGTGAAAAGAATTTCAAGAAATGTTCACAATGATCGTTGAGTGGTACTGTAGCTAAATGATTGTAACTGTGGAAATTCTGATATAATATACAAGATGGTAAGTACCCTTAGAAATATTAACTTGATGCTAGGCTTGTTGGCCATGTTCATCTGAACAAGACATTGTTGAAAGAATGTACTTAGGTGGAAGCTTAACAAATGAACGGATACAATCAATCCATGTATTGCATAACTGATCGATGTCGTAAGGTCGGTCAAAAATATAGTTAAAAGTGTCATATTCACCTTTTACTAGTAAAGGGTAAGTAGCGTGTCGAATCCACGGGGAATCAGTGGAAAGTGTAAAAGCTCATTGTTTGTGATGATTTTCTAATTTAAAACTAATTGCTTTATGCAGATTGTGAGAGTGATTATGGAAAACAAACTTAACTAATGTGGTTGTAAACAATTATGAGAAAAAGGGACCAATCTCCGGGTTTTCAGATTATGGAGAAAATCGGGTTACTTAATTACTACTAGTTGGAAATCACATAGACATGATTTGATAAAACTTGTTTGATAAATAAGTAACATATAATATATTTGATTGCAATGATCAACGATCGAAACCAAAAGATTGATGCAAATGAATAGTTACCCAATTAATTACAAATACTAGATTTCATAAACATAAACAAGTTCAATGATTAAAGGTTTAAGAACAATGACAACTTAGAATTTAATCCCAATTGTTGATGCCAAAACCAAATAATTTATGAACATAAATGTTTACGATAATCAAACAATCGTTTAATCGAAACAAGTGACAATAAGAAAGACCACTACTAGAAAAGTAGGCAATTGCGATCATAATTTGCGACCAACATAAGACGGTCGCAAAAATAGCGACCATATATTGTGACCAAAACCAAAATAGTCGCAAAATTAATGATCAACCTAGATTCGGTCACAAAACGGTCGCAAATATGATAAATAGTGGTTGGAAAACGGTCACAGATACAAGAAAAATAAAAAAGTAAAAGTTGCAACCGTCCAAAGCGGTCGCAAATACCAGAAGAATATAAAAAACAAAAGTTGCGACCGTCTAAAGCGATCGCAAATACGAGAAAAATAAAAAAAACAAAAGTTGCGACCGTCTAAAGCGGTCGCAAATACGAGAGATATACAAAAAAGTAAATTTTCATTTTAGTCCCTGAGGTTTGTCCTAAATTGTCATTTTGAACACATTGCCTAACTCCATTAAAAAAACTATTTGGACTAAAATGACAACTTAAGACAAACTTTAGGGACTAAAATGACAATTTACTCATAAAAAACCAACTAAACTGCCTCACATTTACATTTACTCTGCTCACATTTAGGGTTTTTTTCTACTCACAATTCTGCACGATTCACCGCTCCCTCATGGCACTACTAGAAAATTTAGCAATTGTCACCGAATATTGCTACCGAAATATATAGGTAGCAAATTTAACAACCTATTTCCCACGAAAATGCATACGAAACGCGTTTGCTAGGTGCTTGCCATGATACGGTAGCCAAGCGGTAGCAACATGAAAATGGCGGGCCAATTTTATCGAGTTCGTGCCTCTGTAATATCTTAACCCTAATATTCATCTGATCAAACAAAACCTCCCGTCCACGCGTCTGGTCGAATTAACCTCAAGTAACATCTTAACCCTAATTTTCATGTGGTTCATCTTCCCAACGCGATCAAAAATGTATTCGTTATCATCAAAACCTTCGCAATCGATTTGATATGCTTCAATCACATCAAAATCTTCCCAATCGATCATATAACTTTTGGTTTACACTCGAATTCATTATCTTTCGATTTTGTATATTTAGGTGATGAATGTCAATTTGATCATTATCTTATGTAGAAGACATGTTCATCTATCTCAAACATGTAATTTGGGGATTTGAAGAAGGAAAAGCAAGTGAACACATCTGACTTCGATTGATCAGCAATCTCTATGATCTCCATAAGTACACAGGTTTGTACATACGCTCGATTTCGCATTAATCTTCTTGTTTATGCCAAATTTCTCTACTGAGGTCCAAAATAGATCGAAATAACGGTTTTTATCTGTATATTCAACATTATTCAGTTTTTTATCTGTATATTCAACGTTTTTGTTGCATATGAATTGCCCTAATTGACAACTGCAAGTCATGTTGCTCTTTAACTGTATTTGGATGATGTATATTCTAAATTGAAGATGACCGGTGATTTTGAATGAGTGATATTCTGATAAATTTAGCTTTTCTTAGTCTCAGGTTTTCTATATAGTTGCTTCTATCAGTATTTGGTGTTTTTGTTGCATATGATTTGCCCTAATTGACAATTGCAAGTCATGTTGTTGTTAACTGCGTTTGGATGATGACTATTTTAATCATAGATGATCAAACATTTTAAAGTTAGGTTTTGGTTTCGTATGCTCAATTTTCTATCAACAACTTATTAATCTTCTCGTTTATGTCAAATTACTTTATTAAGGCGCAAAATAATTCGATATTGTTGATTTTATCCTTATTTGTAGTTGTTGCATATGATTTGCCCTAGTTGACATTTGCAAGTCATGTGGTTGTTATATGTATTTGGATGATGACTATTGTAAATCAAAGATGATCGACTATTTGGTGCCTTTTGTATTGAAAATATCTCCAACGGATAAGACTGAGAAACGTTCCATTCTAATAGTTCTGCACTCTCAAAACTAGAATGTGAATACCTCTGTTTTGAGTTGTTTCACATAACTACAGACTCGCAACATTGAGCTTAAAATGAGCTGCAAATATGGTTGTTGGACTTGGAGCTGGTGTGCCATGGGTTATGTGCAGGCAAACTGATGCTCCAGTAAACATTGTACATTCCTACTCTGTTGATTATTCAAATTACATGTGCCATTTTTGACCCATTTACTTGTGATTGATGGGTCAATTCTGTTATTTTTCATGTCTAATGGGTCAAATGGGTATGTAAAAGTCAGATTATTAACCTTATTTTCATGCAGATAATGTGTTTCTTTACTAACCCATGCAAGCCTATTATACTTGCACTTGCTTGGCCCGACCCGAAAATAATCTTACAACGTTGGATTTACATGCTACGGATAACACTGTACTTGTCGGAGTGTCGTTCTTTACGGGAGCTTGCCAATCTTGTATGTCTCAAGGTAATTTTTCTACACACCCTGTTCTTTCTTCCGGTCAAAACGTTGGATTTTGCCGGCGCACTTTTATTCTGCCAGTTACAATTTCTCTAAGCATCAAGTTTCTGATATTAAGTGACTAAAACTCAAGATTTGAAAGAGAAAATTAAATGCTAATATAGTATTTTATATCACTAATTGCACTTTCTTGGTGGTTTTAATTGATGGCTGGTTCAGTGATTCATGGCTGGTGGGCGTTCCCATTATTTACCGTTTCCCCTAACCGGTTGCGCACTAATTACACCATCTTCCCTAGGTCTAATAACTGACCATTAGGTCAGCAAAAGTCAGCTTGAGTGACAAGGCATTGACCACCGCTTGCTTGAGTGACAAGGATTTGACCACCGCTTGCTTGAGTGAGAGGGATGTGACCACTACTTCCAGTGACCACAAGGTCCACAACTACAGCACTAAGCAGGTGATTAGTGTTACTCCGTGGATATACGACTACTTGCTCGATAATGTTAGGGAACCACCGGTAAGAAGTCGAAAACTCATGTGAACTCTAGTGAATTCTGGTTGAACATTCAGTTGATTAATTGTGTATGAGTGAAAGAATGAAGGATTTGTATGATTTGCAGATTCTAAGAGAACTTAGAGAGGAGACTGCACCAATGCGTGGGAGTCAAATACAGGTATTTTGGTTCTGTTTGCGGTTTCTTTTTATGGAATTTGGTCTTACTTATGTGGTATGTTACTAGGTATCCCCTAATCAAACACAATCACTTGCGATGCTTGTCCAGATTCTTAGGCAATGTTAATGATCTGTATGTACATGGTAGACAAGTCCCAAGGTATGTTTATTATTATCACTTATTCATGAACTTAAAAATCTGATATTATTATGGTAGACATACTATTTAGTTTAGTTTATTCGTTTTCTTAAAAAAAATGTTAGACCTTTTAGAGTCTAGTTTCAATTAGTGCTTCTATCTTTATTGTTTGGAATAGGCCTCTAAGTACTTGTTAGGTTATACTACTTTCAGCAAAATCAGGCTGTGTGCACTCAACATCTCTCAGTAATATAACTAATAGGAGAGAATCATGAAACGTTTGTATATCGGCTGTAAACTCAACTGTACAAATTAAGATGCTTGTTAGGTTAGTTTTATTAGCTATTGTAGGTCAGAATATTTTTAATTATTATAAATATCTTGACCGGTGTTGGCACTGTTGTGGTATGTCATGTAACTGGCCAATCGAGTCATTTATACTATTTACCTTTTTCTCGTTAACTTGCATCGGATCATACACGCACCTTATGTTTAATTATTATAAATATATTTAAAGGGTCCACAAAAGGTTAAATATGGAAAGGTTGGGGGCACTGAGACAGTCATTACAGCAAAAGACATAATTATAGCTACTGGATCAGTACCATTTGTTCCTAAGGGAGTTGAAGTTGATGGTAAGTACTGGGTTCTCTGTCTGTTTTTCTTATCAAAAGCGTCTAGCTGTAATACGAACTACAATAAGTTTCAGCTGAATATTTTTGGTTCTATAGGAACTTAGCTTTCTGTTTGCAATAGCATATGAATCTTAGCTGGAATATAACTGGTAACTTTGACAACAATATAAGCAGCTAATCAGTTTAATAAATTATGATTACGCCGGCCATTAATATTTCACTTTGCATTGGTTTCATTAGATCGAAAGGTTGAACGTGATTATCCAAGATATAGTGAAAGAAAAAGAAGAAGAAGAAGAAGAAGAAGAAGAAGAAGAAAAAGAAAGGTTGAACGAAATTATTGCGGGATTGGTGGTGGAAAAAGGGAAAGATAACGTGGAGAAAGAGGCTATGAATCAAAGAATGGCAAACATTGAAGTGATGATAAAAGCTAGGTTTCAAAACGTATAATGTAGGTTATAAATAATTTGTTTTAACATGTATTTTGTTATAATAACTTTGGTATTTGATGTTTTAAGTGGAATGTTTTATATAATTGTGAAAATTTGATGATGTGTAAATCTAAAAAAAATGACATTATATGCAGGTTAAAAATGGATAAAAAGAAAAAAAGAAGCATTTTGCGACCACGAAAGATGGTCACAAATTTTCTTAAGGCAAGCGGTCGGAAAATGATTGCGAATTTTAAAAGGCAAGCAGTCGCAAAACGGTCGCAACAAGACTGTCGCAACCAAAGTCGCACAAAACCAGTAACAGTCGCAAAATTTGCGACCACTTTTATAGTCGCAAAACACAGGTCGCAAATGATAGCAGCAGTCGCAACTCAGTCGTAATAGAGCAATTGCGACGGGTGTTTTTCCGATCGCATGTTTGATCGGGAAACGGTCGCAATAGGGCAGTTGCGACTAAAACAGGGTACAGAACGAAGCACATGGACCTGATCGATGAAGTGGATCAGCGAGTGCTCACTGGTATGATGGACTTAGTGGTCCACCATAATAACCTCCCAAGGTATCATAGAACAAGCTCATGTCGAAAATATCCGCAAATCCTCCTCCTGTGGGTGGATCTTGTTGTTGCTGCGATGACGAATGCGGCTCCTATTGATGTTACTGCTGAGATGGATATTCATACGGTGGCAGGTGGAAAGGATATGAACTCTGAAAGTGTGACTCATAATACTCTCTTGGCAACCACATTGAGCCATGCACTTGAGGCGTAGTATGTCGCACGATACCGGGCTGAAATGGCGGCTGTTGACTGTAATCCACATAGGGCGGATTTTGCACATAAGGCACCCCCATATTGTAACACCTCGAAGATTCACGTCCTATAATGTATTGACACGTGTCATAAGCTTGAACGTGTGAAAGAATACTCTAGTGGGACTAAAGTTGACAAACATGAAAAGTATGTGAAAATAAGGGTTTAAATTGTCAACAACGGATAAATATACTTTACAATAACCCTACATAATGTTTATACCTTCAAATGAATAAATCATGGATCATACGAAGCTAAATATGAAAGTAAGTGAGAGATTACAAACCACAGGGGTTAAATGTGTCAACATGTTTAAAGTACACCTCTGAGTGACCTTTTAGCATACCCGAAGCTTTGTAACGATTAATTATGCTCACTAGAATGCACGATAAAAATTTCATAAAGTTTCGTTATCGTATGAGAAAGTTATGATCAAATTCGTATACGAGGGGTTAAAGCGTCAACGTTGAAAATTATGACTTTTCGGGTTAACATGAAGTGACCAAGAACGTAGCAAAATGGGTATAAGTCATGAACGCCTAATAAGTCAAGTTGAGTGGCTCAAAAGGCAAGAAATAAAGTTCGGTTGACCCTTCGAAGGACCAAGAGCCAAGGATGCAAAGTGAAAAAGTTTTTCAACCTGACTTCAGGCCTTAGGCGGGCCGCATAAAGGTTAACAGAACCTTACGCGGGCCGCGTACGATCCCCAGATACAGAAACATGCTGACAGCTGCCTGTTCAGCCTTGTAACCGACCTAAAACCGATTTTCCTCATCCAAGGACGACCCCTACATGCCTTTTAGTCCTTAGGGACACTTGTTGGAGATCAGGAGTCCATGATAGACTTGTTTATCAATGATCTAAGGAGATTAAAAGCACTATATAAGGCCCTTATGTTGCAACATTGTAACCACACCTTCCATCTGCAATTCTGGAGCTTCCTGGAGCTTAAGAGCAGACCCAAGACATTCCTAATCGTGCATAGGACTTCAGTAAGTATGCTAAACCTTCCTTAGTTGAGTTTTTACTTAGTTTTAGCTTAAAAGTCAAACCGTTGTAATTAACGGTTGACTTCGCGATTAATCATTAATGGTCCAGTGATTAGTCGAATTAAGAGTAGTTATAAGTTGGTAATTATGTGGGCAATAAACCCTTAAAAGGGCACCCTCTGATTCCCGTTCTAACTAGATCAAATGTCGGGTCAAAGTTGTTTATGAAAAGTCAACATGATCCTAATTTGCGATTTAAAACATAATTAACAATGTAGAAGCTTTGCAACCTGTTTTATTACTCTTATAACTTAGTAATTAATGTAAGAACATGTCTAAGCATGTTCGACCCGACAATTTTCTGTTTAGACCCGGTTCGGAACCGAAAGTCGCAAAACTTTGACTTTTTCTTTGACTTCAGTTCTGACCCGATTTAGTATGGTTTGGAAATTCCTTAGAGCTTCCTTAGGACCAGGTTACAAAACAGTATAACCCTCTGTGGTTGGATCGTTGATTGTCCGATTCGTTTACACGTTTCCGTTAAATGCTTAATGTTGACCATAATGCCCTTTTGACCATAAAACGAGAATTTTGGAAATATGAAAGGACAATAATCTTTATTACTGATTTATAAACATGTCCCTAAAATTTCACATCAGTTGGAGGTCTAGATTAGGAGTTATGCTCATTAGCGTAATTATAACGCCTTTTAGTAATTAAACGACGCAATTAGCATAAAGCCTATCTAAACCCAATTTTTGACACCAACCCTTTTACCCACTGATGTAATATAATATTTTGAGAATTTTAAAGATTTTTAATTATTTTTAAACTGATCATAACCTAAGGCTATCGCCTTAATTCGGTAAATACCGATTATACCCTTTTTGGTGTATAAAATGAGTTTTACATAGTATTTTGACACCAATCCAATTGCTACTGATTTTATATAATAAATAAAGTATTTTGAACTTTATAACCAGATCAGAAAAATTCAGACTTCCTGTATAACCCGGAAATCGCTTAAAATGGCTTTTTAAGCGTATTAAACGCAAAGTTTGGGTTTGAAACCATTTTAGCATATAAGACTTATTACCAACTGATATGACCTATTAAAATAAGTTATTTTACTGATGTATTCGGACCCGAATCTCAGAATTTCAATTAACCTCTTTTATAATCTTTAAAATGACCAAAATACCCCTATCGGGCTTAAATTGAGATTAAACTCGTTTTGGGCATAATGGAAGGTATCCTACTGATATCACAACATAATTAAGGCATATTAACTTAGGAAACCTGTATATGATTCATTTGGTTACTCGTTACGCACTTTTCGCGTTCGGATCGGCTTGTGTAACTAGTTTGCATATATTAGCCGAAACGGGTCAAACCATATCATTTTTGTCTGAAAATCCAGAATGTGTTTAAGTTACCCATATTAAACAAGCATACACGCTTGTCGGGTCAAAACCACATTCTAATCCGGTCTTCGCTTTATCATGCGTTTGAACCGTATCTTCCTTTTGAAAACTAACCGGTCTAAGTCAAGGCTTAATTAAAGACCCGTTAGGATTCTAATAGGTTATTAAAAACCTTCGTTCCAGATTAGGAGCCTAGTAAAAGCTATCTGTACTTGCTGATTTGAAATACGGCTGGGATTGAATTTATATTTAGCTCAGGTAAATACTCTTAACTTATTTTCCCTATACGGGCTTGGGATACGGTATTATAATAATACCGCTTGGTCGGGTATTGAATGTTTAGTCGTATTGTGATTAAATTATTGAGGTAACCCGCTTTAATCTGTATTGTTTGAAATAAAAGCCTTTAGGGGTTAATGACCATGTCCCGGATATCCTTGACATCATTGTATTATAAAATGGCCACGACTTATGCACGGGATGTAGGCATACACCTGACAGTGCATAACGGAAACAGTATCCCACTCTCTTGTGGGCCTATACTGTGGTGTGTCTGTTAACTTTGACTCGGTTTCTACATCGGGCCCTGAACGTACAACGAACATGTAAATCTGTATACAAGATTTTTATATAATTGTCCCAAGTTAAAAAGATATGTTGTGCCTTGTGCATCCAAATCAATTTTATTAAACCTTTTTAAAATGAGTCGGTTAATTGTATTTACCAGTGTAAACTGACGTATTTTCCAAAAAGGTTAAGTGACAGGTACTGAACGTAATTGGCTGGAAGCTCAGGGCGTTAATAAGGAATCTTGCAAGTTCTAGGCGTCTAAAGTCTGTTGAACAATGTTTAAGTTTTAAGATCCGCCTGTGGATCCTTTACTTTCCGTTGTAATACTTGATATTACTTTATATTCGGATTGTAATATATTTATTTTTTGCTTCCGCTGTGCATTTATATATTGTGTTGTTTGACTATGATGATATCAACTACGTCACGATACTCTCCTACCGGGCCCACCGGTGAAACGTGGAAATATCGGGGTGTGACAGGTTGGTATCAGAGCCAACACTGAGTGAATTAAACGCTAGCCTTTTGTGTTTAATCTCAGTTACACAGTTGCACATTCTTGGGTCTAGACAAGAACGTAGGACAAATCCTAATTCACTTTATTTTGTCCTTATTTGGTTCCTTTGTTATTTTCTGATTAGCCCTTGCATGGGCAAGTCATTTTCTATTAGAAGTCCCGTTTAGGGCAACCATATACTTGTTTAAAATTTTAATGGAACGATTATATTTAAAATATCATTCCTATATTATAAGATCTACCATTATAATAAAATGGCAAAAATTTAAAAAGGACAAGACCTAGCCATATGTCACCTTAAGACAGGGCCAAGATGGTAGTTCCCCAATTAGATTCAGATCCTTGTTAACATTCCAATTTAGGATTGTTCTGCGTTAAATATTAAAAGAGTCTTAAAGGTAAAACCTAGCCTAAATGTCATTGTAGACATGGCCAAGACGGTAAAACTTATCTAAAAAATTCCAATCCCTGTTAACATCTGTAAGTATGTTAACATTTTTGGCAAACCGTGAATCGTTAAAGTCACACAGGCCATCTTTAAAAAGTGGGTTAATCTAAATTCCCTTATTTAAAATAAACATCCATTAGTGATGAAGTGCCTACGGGCTAAACTTGTTTTCCGATAAGACAACGACAGTGGTGGTCTTTGAACCCCGTCTAAAGATGTTGGACTATGTCCAAGCATAATAGTTTGTATGATCAATGCGATCATGACTAATATCATCAAATGAAGATGATCATATTATAAACATCCATAAGTGATGAAATGCCTACGGGCCATACTTATTGTCCTAAGGGACAAAAGACAGTTGATGTCTTTGACTCTCTGTCAAGAAAAGGTAATGAAATATGTTCAAACCTTAATGCCTCGATTCTCTGAAATCATGGCTTGTAAATTTAAAACTGTCCTTGTGACTAGGCCCTTTGCGCCACGTTAATATCCTTAATGTTTTATAACTAGGATAAATTATAATGAAAATGCTAATTAAATATAACTAACAAATTAACCAATATGGTTTATATTACCATGGTTGATGAATCGTCAAAATGATGAATCCATAATAACCTCTGAATGAATCGTTGTCAATATGTATGTAGCAATCAAGCTACATGGCTGGATCAGATGAGGTTAACAGTCACCCGAGGGAGAATAATGATGCTACCAGAGTTAATATAACTGGTGCGGAACTGCAGGCATTAATAGATAATGCCGTTACATGAGCCCTCGACAGACAGTATGATGAATCAAGTGATACACACTCTAAGACTCTATCTGTGGCTCGTAGTAAGCCCCCTTCTAAATCACATGAGTCAAAGGAAGACGATGTTCATAACTCGTCAAACCAGAGGAGTGTTCCGTCTAGACAGGTTGTGCTTCATCAAGAGGCACCAGTTAAGACCTGCTCATATAAATATTTTGCCTCCTGCAAGCCCAGAGACTTTACAGGAGAAAAAAGGGCCATCGATTGCATGTCATGGCTCGATGAGATGGACACCGTTGTTGACATCAGTGGATGTGCAGAGCAAGACGTTGTGAAATTTGTTTCACAATCTTTTAAAGGAGAAGCTCTAGCTTGGTGGAGGTCACTGATCCAAGCTACGGGGAAGATTCCTTTGTACAACATGACTTGGGATCAATTCGTCGCTCTTATCAAAGAAAATTACTGTCCTCAACATGAAGTTCAGAAAATTGAGACTGAATTCTTGACATTAGTCATGGAGAACTTAGACTGTCAAGTATACCTTACAAGTTTCAATACCATGTCTTGATTGGTTCCTTACTTGATCACACTGGAACCAAAGCGAATAGCTCGCTTTATTGGGGGTTTAGCCCCAGAAATAAAGGCCAGTGTGAAAGCATCGAGACCTACTACATTCAGGTCAGCGGCAGATCTGTCGCTATCTCTCACACTCGATGTGGTCAGAAACAAGGCTGCCAAAGCCTCTGAAGATGGAAAGCGTAAAAGGGAGGATGAGAATTCTCATCGCTCCGATAGAAAGAAAAAGAGGAACTCTGAGGATAAGAAGAGCTCCGAACCTGAGAAAGACAGCCAGCAGTCGGGTGAGAAGACCAGGTGCAAAACCTGTAGGAAATACCACCTCAGGAAATGCAGATTTGAATCTCAGCCTCTACCTTGTGGGATTTGCAAGTCTAAGGAACATAAAACATTGGATTGCAAGAAGTTGAAGGACGCAACCTGTTATGGTTGCAACTAGAAGGGGCATATCAGGACCAACTGCCCTAGGAATCAGAAAAAGCCCGAAGAGGCTAAGAAAATAAACGCATGAGTCTTCCAGGTGAATGCCCAGGAGATGGTGCAGAATGATAACTATATAGCAGGTACCTTTCCATATCAAGCAGTTTATGCAGAAATTTATTTGATACTGGCACATATGATTCTATAATGATTGATAAATGTTGAGAACTGTTGTCTCCGCTGATTAGGACTCCGGTCATTTAATGCGAGGTAGAAATTGACCGATGATACTTTAGAGAATGCTCCAACAAACCTTAGATCGATATTTTATATCTATTAGAAATCACTCTTTTCTGATATCCTTATGGCAAGCTTTCAAGCTATCTAAATTCATCAATATAATAAAGACAGATGTGATATGTTGATCCCCTGTCAAAAAGATGATGGATTAGGTCTAAAACCTTAAATGCCATTGATGGTCTTTCGTGACCTAGGCTAAACATAATAAATATATATTAAATAACATCCATTAAGAATGTCCGTACTATATTAGCCTATATGGTCTATTGATACCATGGTTAGTAGATGTTAAGGCCACCAGGATGATGAATAGCAGTTGTTAGATTGCAACTAAGAAATCATTTTATTGGTGTTAGGAACCAAATCTTCGGATAAGACAACAGTCAATCGCGCCATTGATGATGCGACGCATGCTAATGATACTACAATTGTAAACCTTAGAATTTTCAAAGATGTTCTTCAAACTATGATAGACGCAGCTGTTGGAAAAGCTGTGAAGAAGGCCGTGAAAAAGGTTCATGGAGCCGAATGCTACGTGCCCCAAATATGTCAAAGGAAATACGGTTAAGGATAGAAAGTCTAAGAAATATAGCGCTTAAACTCTCCTAAAGAGTGTCAGGAGTAGTCCATATCAATAATAACGTTGGGTACGTTCTTTAAGTATAAATGCTAAGAATTCTGTTTTAATTCGGATACCAATAAATACTTCATAAATTGTAAGTATATTAGACTTTTAAAAATCTATCATAAGAACCCTAGATATTAAGTGTAAGGTAAAACTTACAGACGAAAATCATAGGAACCATTTTTTTCTGTTTCTGTCAGAAATCTTCAGTCATAAAATTCTAGTATACCCTTTCTCCAGATGAAGTACATCATCATAAGTAATTGATATCTCCTGATCCCTAGTGATTACGAATACCAAATGGTATGACAAAACCGCCGTATGAGAATTGATGTATCTTAATAAGTTCCATAGATTGCTTCCATACCTGATCAGTATGGAGGTTTAATGCATGGAACCACAAAGATATTCCAATGGTCATACGGTATTAAAGTCAGCTAATGGTATTCAAAGAAGATATATAGAAAATGGAATTTTTCCAAAAAAATGTTCCCTGGTATAGGAATCTGTGGACTCATAGCATAAATATGACACTTATTTGACACAAGCAATGGTAGATGAACTGGAGCCCGAGATTTGGAAAATCTATGTAATCTCCGTGTGTCTTGATTACCTTCTGCAAAGATTACCCTGTTTAACTTCCGAGAAGCAAGTAGAGTTAGGAATTATATTCCATTTAAGGCTGTAATATTATGAAATCTCCATGACGGCTTGTACCATCATTGGAGGAATCGAAACCCTGATTAAGTAAGTTTTAAAATAGAAGATTCATATAGCCTAACTCAATATCCCGAGAATTGCGTATAGCTAATTAGGAAAGACGGATCATTTTGCTTATGCATTGTCACCTCAACCCTAATTAGGCAACGATTAAGAATTGCCATCAGCTGCCCAGGATCGTCGATTTGTTCAACTAACGACAAGGATTAGCTATTCCTTAAAATTAGTTAAGCAGTAGTTGAAATAACCATCTCACCTTAAGATAAGCTTTTCTATAATAGTTAATATATAAGCATCAAGGCTGCTCCTTTGGAGACCTTGTATAGATGTAATGTTAAACATCTATTGTTAGGATAATAGATTGATAAGTCCAATCATCAGGATTTGAAAGTTGCATTGGAAAAAACAAATAAGATCACGCAAATTCTTAATCATCTGTAAGATGCCAGTATTCGGCAGAAAATCAAGAATTAAGGAACAAGGTTCAACAAAAGATATCACCCAGGAAGGGTGTGCCAAATTTGTTAAATTATCAGGTTAGTTAAGCTCTGAATATATAAAGTCATTCGAAAGATTCGAATGTATCAAGATTAAATAGCTTACGAGCTAAGACCTAATTAAGGAGCTTGGTAGAACGCGCAATGTGCCCCACACTAATGATTTAAGGACATGTCACCAATAAGTCGAAGAGCACTATCACATAATGATATACAGATTTATGATATGATGAGCAACCTGTGTCGATTAAGGATCGACAGGGTTAGAAGCTTCAAAAAGATACATGTACCTATTATAAAGGTCAATTGGAGTGCCTTATATGCTCGAAGGTACTAGGGAAGATTAAGCCCAATATAAGACAGAAATACTTCCTTTACTTTAAAAAATCACGAGGTCAAGATTTCTTTTAAGGGGGTGAGGATGTAACACCTCGAAAATTCAGATCCTATAATGTATTGACACGTGTCATAAGCTTGAACGTGTGAAAGAATACTCTAGAGGGACTAAAGTTGACAAACATGAAAAGTATGTGAAAATAAGGGTTCAAATTGTCAACAATGGATAAATATACTTTACAATAACCCTACATAATGTTTATACCTTCAAACAAATAAATCATGGATCATACGAAGCTAAATATGAAAGTAAATGAGAGATTACAAACCACAGGGGTTAAATGTGTCAACATGTTTAAAGTACACCTCTGAGTGACCTTTTAGCATACCCGAAGCTTTGTAACGATTAATTATGCTCACTAGAATGCACGATAAAAATTTCATAAAGTTTCGTTATCGTATGAGAAAGTTATGATCAAATTCGTATACGAGGGGTTAAAGCGTCAACGTTGAAAATTATGACTTTTCGGGTTAACATGAAGTGACCAAGAACTTAGCAAAATGGGTATAAGTCATGAACCCCTTATAAGTCAAGTTGAGGGGCTCAAAAGGCAAGAAATAAAGTTCGGTTGACCCTTCGAACGACCAAGAGCCAAGGATGCAAAGTGAAAAAGTTTTTCAACCTGACTTCAGGCCTTAGGCGGGCCGCATAAAGGTTAACAGAACCTTACGCGGGCCGCGTACGATCCCCAGATACAGAAACATGCTGACAGCTGCCTGTTCAGCCTTGTAACCGACCTAAAACCGATTTTCCTCATCCAAGGACGACCCCTACATGCCTTTTAGTCCTTAGGGACACTTGTTGGAGATCAGGAGTCCATGATAGACTTGTTTATCAATGATCAAAGGAGATTAAAAGCACTATATAAGGCCCTTATGTTGCAACATTGTAACCACACCTTCCATCTGCAATTCTGGAGCTTCCTGGAGCTTAAGAGCAGACCCAAGACATTCCTAATCGTGCATAGGACTTCAGTAAGTATGCTAAACCTTCCTTAGTTGAGTTTTTACTTAGTTTTAGCTTAAAAGTCAAACCGTTGTAATTAACGGTTGACTTCGCAATTAATCATTAATGGTCCAGTGATTAGTCGAATTAAGAGTAGTTATAAGTTGGTAATTATGTGGGAAATAAACCCTTAAAAGGGCACCCTCTGATTCCCGTTCTAACTAGATCAAATGTCGGGTCAAAGTTGTTTATGAAAAGTCAACAGGATCCTAATTTGCGATTTAAAACATAATTAACAATGTAGAAGCTTTGCAACCTGTTTTATTACTCTTATAACTTAGTAATTAATGTAAGAACATGTCTAAGCATGTTCGACCCGACAATTTTCTGTTTAGACCCGGTTCGGAACCGAAAGTCGCAAAACTTTGACTTTTGCTTTGACTTCAGTTCTGACCCGATTTAGTATGGTTTGGAAATGCCTTAGAGATTCCTTAAGACCAGGTTACATGATAGTATAACCCTCTGTGGTTGGATCGTTGATTGTCCGATTCGTTTACACGTTTCCGTTAAATGTTTAATGTTGACCATAATGCCCTTTTGACCATAAACGAGAATTTTGGAAGTATGAAAGGACAATAATCTTTATTACCGATTTATAAACATGTCCCTAAAATTTCACATCAGTTGGAGGTCTAGATTAGGAGTTATGCTCATTAGCGTAATTATAACACCTTTTAGTAATTAAACGACGCAATTAGCATAAAGCCTATCTAAACCCAATTTTTGACACCAAACCTTTTACCCACTGATGTAATATAATATTTTGAGAATTTTAAAGATTTTAATTATTTTTAAACTGATCATAACCTAAGGCTATCGCCTTAATTCGGTAAATACCGATTATACCCTTTTCGGTGTATAAAATGAGTTTTACATAGTATTTTGACACCAATCCAATTGCTACTGATTTTATATAATAAATAAAGTATTTTGAAGTTTATAACCTAATAAAAAAAACTCAGACTTCCTGTATAACCCGGAAATCGCTTAAAATGGCTTTTTAAGCGTATTAAACGCATAGTTTGGGTTTGAAACCATTTTGGCATATAAGACTTATTACCAACTGATATGACCTAATAAAATAAGTTATTTTACTAATGTATTCGGACCCGAATCTCAGAATTTCAATTAACCTCTTTTATAATCTTTAAAATGACCAAAATACCCCTACGGGGCTTAAATTGAGGTTAAACTCGTTTTGGGCATAATGGAAGGTATCCTACTGATATCACAACATAATTAAGGCATATTAACTTAGGAAACATGTATATGATTCAGTTGGTTACTCGTTACGCACTTTTCGCGTTCGGATCGGCTTATGTAACTAGTTTGCATATATTAGCCGAATCGGGTCAAACCATATCATTTTTGTCTCAAAATCCAGAATGTGTTTAAGTTACCCATATTAAACAAGCATACAAGCTTGTCGGGTCCAAACCACATTCTAATCCGGTCTTCGCTTTATCATGCGTTTGAACCGTATCTTCTTTTTGAAAACTAACCGGTCTATGTCAAGGCTTAATTAAAGACCCGTTAGGATTCTAATAGGTTATTAAAAACCTTCGTTCCAGATTAGGAGCCCAGTAAAAGCTATCTGTACTTGCTGATTTGAAATATGGCTGGGATTGAATTTATATTTAGCTCAGGTAAATACTCTTAACTTATTTTCCCTATACGGGCTTGGGATACGGTATTATAATAATACCGCTTGGTCGGGTATTGAATGTTTAGTCGTATTGTGATTAAATTATTGAGGTAACCCGCTTTAATCTGTATTGTTTGAAATAAAAGCCTTTAGGGGTTAATGACCATGTCCCGGATATCCTTGACATCATTGTAATTTAAAATGGCCACGACTTATGCACGGGATGTAGGCATACACCTGACAGTGTAAACTGTATACAAGATTTTTATATAATTGTCCCAAGTTAAAAAGATATGTTGTGCCTTGTGCATCCAAATCAATTTTATTAAACCTTTTTAAAATGAGTCGGTTAATTGTATTTACCAGTGTAAACTGACGTATTTTCCAAAAAGGTTAAGTGACAGGTACTGAACGTAATTGGCTGGAAGCTCAGGGCGTTAATAAGGAATCTTGCAAGTTCTAGGCGTCTAAAGTCTGTTGAACAATGTTTAAGTTTTAAGATCCGCATGTGGATCTTTTACTTTCCGTTGTAATACTTGATATTACTTTATATTCGGATTGTAATATATTTATCTTTTGCTTCTGATGTGCATTTATATATTGTGTTGTTTGACTATGATGATATCAACTACGTCACGATACTCTCCTACCGGGCCCACCGGTGAAACGTGGAAATATCGGGGTGTGACACATATAGTAATCATTGTGCCGCCTCAATTGGTTTTCATCATAAGCCCACAAGTTCAAATTCATTTCATGGCTTTTATGCATCACCCGGTCGTGTGCCATTAATTCCCTATGTTAACTCTCCCTCTCCGCGTCTTGCCTCGAGCCTTGGTCGTATATCGACTGTTGAAAGGTCTCCCATGTAGCACACTCGGGTGGATGCATACTTTCCACCCGTGCTTGCATATCATCGTCTAAAACACCCCATGAATACGCCGACTGCCTCGGCTCTTCCACCTATCGACTCGAACCATCACCCGTAATTATCCCAGCTTCTCTTTTTCGTCGCATCAATTCCTCATCACTAGAGTCCTGATTATCCATCTCGCCTTGACTAGGTTCTTGTTTCCCCCATTGAAGCACCTTCAATTTTGCCCCATCACAAAACTTCACTTAGTGCCACAACTTTGTCTTTTTGTACGCTAACTGCTCACTTTTACAAACATCCGCAAGTGAGAATATTGTACGCAGCTTGCTGAAAGCATACTCTTCAGTCGTAATGCCCGTGTTTATCCAATAGACCGCTCAAAAATCGCGCGTGTGGAATTAGTTTTTTATTCCTTTGATTCCGCGCATGCCACACGTGCATGATCATAAGTTATCTGAAGGAAAGGTGTAGCTGACCAGTCATCAGTGCAAAAAGCACTAGAAGCTCCCACTTTCATACCGCCACCCGATCACCCATCCTGGGTGTCACATTGGTGATTAGAAAACTCAACAATAAGCGCACAATCGGCTTCAAATTATCCTGCTTCATCAATACCCCTTTGTTCAACATAAACAATTTCGTATACATCACATTGTTCGCCACCAACTTCTCCGTATATGAATAAAAATCATTCGGATCCACCACCTGATAGAAGTTATCGGCCTTTGAATCGAACTTTGCTAACCACCTCATGGTAGTGGGAGACAAAGTGACCGGTTTATTGTTTACCTTCCCGGTCAGTGTAATAGTTTTCAGGGGATTGTTCCAGTCATCCTTCGTGAGCGTACTAATCCACTCCATGATACTCTTCACATACACATCGTCGTTTGGATGACCTTTAAAATTGATCACTTCTTCCCATCCAAGCTTGGTGAACTTTTCGAAGAATCCTATTGCTTTAAAATCTGACCCTAACACCATTTTTTCGAAACTTATATTTTCCTTGATTGAGTGAGCGTCACCCATTTTCTCGTAAAATTATCCTGGTTAGAGTTCCAACGGCAACCTGCTCAACGACCCCTTCTCCCAAAAAAGCCCTGTACAAAATTTCACCGTGTTGTATCTTTTGTGGTTCTTCCTGAACCTCCCTTTCTTCTTCCATAGGCGTATCGTGTAACGATACACCTGTTGTTCTCCGCTTCTTTGATGCGGCTGGTTTAGATGTCGGTTCAATAGCTTGTTCCTTTCCTGGTCGTTTTTGTCGAACCATCCTGCATACACAACCCAATACATAACACAAGTGAGTTCACAATATGAGAAATAAACAAGTGTGCACTATTAACAACCTCCTCACACTTGTTTAACGCTATGACTACTAGCCTCGTGAAATCCAAACCTCAACAATCACACACTATTGTTGCAACAGAGTTTTTGAATTTTTTTTACCATGTTTCATGCTCATTAAACAAAATCTAGTAGCCATAGCCTCCCCCATTCTCATATACTAGCAGCAAGGTTCAATTTTTATCACAAATTCAATGACAAACCACACTGATATGCTCGCACTCTTAGTTTCACACATAGAAATTCAAATCTCAATCATACCTCATTCATTTAACAACTTACCTTCAACAATCTAGCAAAATAGTGATTAAAAACGTACCTTTGATGTTTATGTATGCTAGATTGAGCTTCAATTTCAGCAAATTGTACTCCGAAGTGAAAATCCCCAAATTTAAAAATTAGGGTTCATCAAACTATGCCCTGATTTCTCACAACCGGACACAAATCGTATAAAACAAATGCTAGGATCTTGTTCTCCTTGAAGAATCCCTTAGGTTAGGCTTTTGAATGGCTTGATTTGGTGGAGAAACAAGCAAGTTGGAGTAGGAGATGGTTATGGAGGTTTTGAAGGTTTTACGGAGGAAGATGATGATAATAGAAGAGTATGCGATGAAAAGGAAAATGAAAGTCTAACCTAATCGATGTTTGGAGGTGTTTATTGGGTCGGATCTGGTTATTTTTGTGGTTAATTTTTTTTGAAGTAGTTTTACCCTACCCGGAAACCACATCGCTAAAACTTGACCAACCGTAAGTTACGGTTAAGAACTGTGACTTACGGTTCAACGTTGCTGTGGAAACTAGTTTAAGTGAACCATAACTTATGGTTGTTGAACCGTAGGCTACGGTTGTGTGTGTATATTCTTTTGGTTTCAATCACTTAACATCAGAACTTTTCACATGTGGCTTATGGTTCTAGACCGTGACTGACGGTCTTCATGTTTAATTTGTTTATGATTAATTGGTTTTACATGGGTTGAAATGGTTTTCTTTGATTCTTATGCCGAGTAATTTTCATTTTTCGATTTACTCGCCTGCTCCACCCCCCGTAAAAAAACGTGTCGTCCGCGACACACAACTTAATCCAAAAAATATACCTAGGCAGTTCCAACTTCCCCACACTTAGGTAATTGTATCCATGGAGAATGACACCAAGTTAGAATCTGCAAAAATCACATGCAAAACCAAACTAAGCGAAATGAACAAATGTACACTAGTCTACATCCTCGAGCTGCCTCCCGAGAGCGCTAAGTTTAATAGTCTTCAGTCGGACTTTGTACCTGAACATGGTTATTCTGCATCATGGACCAGAGCGCTCAACATAAAGCACTCCGACTGTTTATCTGGCCCATTGATATCATTTGCTTCCAAGTATGGTTTCAAACGATGTCCGTTCACTACTTACCTCAAGTGGTCATCAAAGTCTTCTATCTCTATGTCTCCATAGTTTCCTATCCGTGTGATCAGATACGGGCCCATCCATTTGCTTTTCAGCTTACCTGGAAACAATTTCAGTCGCGAGTTGAATAACCATACCTTCTGCCCTACCTCAAACTTCTATAGTCGTATCTTCGCATCGTGCACCTTCTTTGTCTTGTCCTTATAAGCCAATGAACTCTCATATGCTTCATCCCGTAATTCCTCCAACTCCCCCAATGAAAACTTCCTCGCTTTACCTGCACTTTCATAATCCATGTTAACTTCTTTCACAGCCCATAACGAACGATGAGCAAGCTCAGTAGGTAAATGACATCCTTTTCCATAGAATAACTGATACGGTGTGGTTCCAATAGGCATTTTATACGTCGTACGATACGCCCACAAAGCATCATCCAACTTAGTGGACCAATCCTTGCGGCCGGGTCGCATGGTTTTTTGTAAAATCTCTTTTATTTGCCTGTTGGAGACCGCAACTTGCCCACTCGTTTGTGGGTGATACGGTGTAGCAATTCGGTGGTCTATGCCATAACGTTTAAGCAATTTTCCAAACTGAAAGTTTTGAAATGTGATCCCCCATTACTTATGATCATGCGAGGGATTCCAAATCGTGAAAATATGTTTTTTGGATAAATTTAAAAACAACTTTATGGTCATTCGTCTTGGTGGAAATCACTTCTATCCATTTTGAAACATAATCCACGGCTACCAAGATATAATAATTTCCTAATGAATTAGGGAATGGGCCCATGAAGTCGATTCCCCAGACATCAAAGACATCAACTACTAGGATCGGCTGCATGGGCATCTCATTCCGCTTTGAGACACTCCCTAATTGTTGACATCGAACACAATTCCTCGTGAACTCAACTGCATCCTTGAAAATTGTAGGCCAATATAGCCCACACGCAAGCACGTTATGCCCTGATTTCTGCCCACTGAAATGTCCACCACACGCCGATGCGTGCAAAAGCTCCAGAACATACTTGATATCCTCATTCGGAATGCAACGTCCGATTATCTGATCAGATCCAACTTTAAAGAGATCAGGCTCGTCCCAAATGTAAGTTTTAGCTTGAGCTATAAACTGTTGCTTCTTCTTTTTGGGCCAAAACTACGGAATATCACCTGTACCGCAAAGTTAGTGAAATTATCAAACCAGGGTTTAGTTGAAACAGATAATATATGTTCATCAGGAAATGATTCATTAATTTCAACATCTTGTGCATCTATCTCATGCACCACCCGTGATAGATGGTCTACTACAACGTTTTCACTATCCTTCTTGTCTCGAATTTCAAGGTCAAATTCCTGCAACAACAAAATCCATCGGATTAACCTTGGTTTAGCATCCTTCTTCTACATGCGGTACCTGACAGCGCTATGATCAAAATAAATAACAACTTTACTACCCCACAGATAGGACCTAAAGTTATCCGACACATAAACCACTGCAAGCAACTCTTTCTTAGTTATGTTGTAATTTAACTGAGCATCTGAAAGAGTTTTGCTTGCATAATAAATAGCTACGGGTTTCTTGTCAACCTATTGTCCCAACACTGCCCCCATCGCATAGTCGCTCATGTCACACATGATTTCAAAGGGGAGCCACCAATTTGGTGATTGTAAAATGGGGGCTTCAATCAAGTGTTGTTTTAAGTTATTGAACCCTTTTAAACATTTTTCATCAAACACAAATGGGACATCTTTTAGCAAAAGGTTGTGTAGCGGTTTGGTGATAACATAAAATCCTTTAATGAACCGTCTATAAAACCCGGGGTGTCCTAGAAAGGAACGGACACCCTTGACATTAGTGGGAGGAAATAAAGTTGAAATAACCTGATTTTTTGCGTGGTCTATCTCAATTCTCCTACTTGAAATCACGTGTCCCAACACGATACCTTCCTGAACCATAAAATGACTCTTTTCCTAGCTTAAAACCAAATTAGAGGGATTGGTGGATCTGGTATGGGAGGGATTGGTGCGTTTAGTGCTTGGTTTTATGGTTGTTGATCAGTCATCTCGTGAGCTTCTTGTTCAAGATCTTGAGCAACAGTCGATGATTGAGCTTTAGCTTTCACTACTGAACGTAAAAGAACGAGATTCTGTCGAGCTGTTTTTTCGATTTCTGGATCAAACAAGAGCGGTGATGATTTCTTTGAAAACCTGGTATGCATGCAACACTAGAATCACCTACACACAGACAAACAAGAAACCAAGCATAATATTGAATGAAACAAAAACAGACAAACAAAAGGAAATCTTTTTGGATTTTTTTGGTTTTTCTAATTTTTAGGTTTTTAAGTTTTAAGAAAAACAACTAACTAAATACTAAGCACACTGATTCCCCAGCAACAGTGACATTTTGACCGATGTCGTAAGGTCGGTAAAAAAATAAAGTTAAAAGTGTCTTATTCACCTTTTACTAGTAAAGGGCACGTAGGGTGTCGAATCCAGGGGGAATCAGTGGAAAGTGTAAAAGCTCATTGTTTGTGACGTTCTAATTTAAAACTAATTTCTTTATGCATATTGTTAGGGTGATTATGTAATACAAACTTAACTAATGTGGTTGTAAACAATTATGACAAAAAGGGATCAATCTCCGGGTTTTCAGGTTATGCAGAAAATCGGGTAACTTAATTACTACTAGATGGAAATCACATAGACATGATTTGATAAAACTTGTCAAATGGTAATCGTCATTTGAACCCGGTATTTAATATTTTGTTTTGTCAATTTTTATGCTTATAGGTAAGCATAATATATGGGCAGACAATGCTACGAATTGGAATAAATAACCATCACAAGGTATGGATAGCGAGTCAGTGATTTTGACTCGCGCCACGTACGTATAAAAGGTTATGCTTTCAGTAGGAGATTATGGCTTGACTAGAGAAGGATATGTCATAATTGGGTAATCGATAAAACATAGTTAAGGGTGTATTACAGTTGGACTTCCGAAAAGTCAAATGAAGTTAAGTGGTTAGTTATTAAGCAAGTAATATTAAAACAATATAAAGTAATTGATTCATTAAGTAAGTAAAACCGATGAAAGCTATTGTAGTAGCAAGAAACCTTAGTTGAAAGAAACAAGCTTTGAATAAGTTACATGTGAGGTTTTTTAGTAATCGACCCATGAGAGTCAAAATTGTGACACCCCGTTGAAACGTTCTCACTTACACTAGCTTGTCAGTGGCTGCCTTAACTTTCGGGACGAAAGTTCTTAAAACTTGGGGATAATGTGACACTTCGGGTTTTCCCGAGCAACCTCATTGTTAGCTTTATGTATACATATACTATTAAATGAAGATTTGCGAGTTACCTTGAAGTATTATGTGATGCTTGTGTCAAACTATGTGTATGTAAAATATATATATATGTACGTATATGTGAACCGAGACCATGAACCCGACTTGAGACCACTCGGTCTCGAGTGAACGACTGGGCCGGTTGGGCCATGCACCCCTAAAGCCCACTCAAACCCATTAGGATGCACTAACTTGGATTGAGTATAAAACCTCATTAACCACCATTTGCACCAAACTTTCCCTCACACTCACTCCCACACTCTCCTACTCTTCCACTCACTAAAACCCTAACAACACAACCCCTCCTCTCCTTCTCTCTCGGATCAGACCGGCGACAACCAAAGGGCTCTCGGACTAGCTCGAGATCATCACTCGGAACTTGGTTCATCAACCCTTCATACCCTTTCATCTAGCCGGTTAGTTCCTTGTAGTTGTTTGATCAAAAATGATGATTTATGAATGCATAACAATTGTTTTGATAGTTGGATGCTTGAATGAGTATGCTACTTATTAAATATTAGATTTGTTATCAATGTTGAAATAACTTGTGTGAAACAAAGTGCTTCTTATGAACCGAATGAATGATTGGAATAATGAGTAATAGATGGATGAGCTTAGTGTGTTCAAATAATGGATTCATGCTAGAAAGTGTAAAGAAATGTTATTTCCATAGTGTTTTTGCAAGATTACCTTGATAGCTAGATTATAAACCATGAAATGAATATGTGTGTAAAATGAACCGTGTGGAATAAATGATGGTAATTGTTTGGCTGAAAATGCTTTTAGAATTGCAAGTATAAGATCTAGGATGACATGTTTCGAGTCGGTTTTGAAGGATTATGCATGATGGGTAGTTTGTATATATGATGAACAACATGAACATGAGTTGAAGGTGCTTTGAATATTTGAAAAACTTACTGTTTGATCCATTTTGGTTGATTGTTAGACAAAGAAACATGTTTAAGAAATTCTATTGGATAGTACATAATTACATGAAATTGCAATTCTATTGGTTAGTACATCAGAGGTTCTAGAAGAACTTCATGTGCACGTATCCGAGGTTGCGAGTCGAGACCCCTGGTTGCGACTCGAGACCAACACGTGACAACTCGAGACTGTAGTAGTTACGACTCGAGACCATGTCCACGCAACTCAAAACAGACTTGGGGACTCGAGACCATCAAGGTCTTGACTTGAGATCTTCTGATTGCGACTCAAGACTGGACTTGAGATCCCTGAGGTTGCGACTCATACCTGCACTACTCGAGACCAGACGTCTATGACACGAGACCTCCTGGTTGCGACTCGAGACCACCTGTTCTCGAGTCGAGACGACCTGGTCTTGACTGGGCTGTTAGTTTTCGTTATTGGGCCCAAGTGTATTATCTGCACATGCTTGTTACTGTTTAGTGGGCTACGTGTTAACTGTTGTTGATCAAAGAATTTAGACGGGCCCAATGACTTAATGGATAATTATATGTTGTGCATGCTATGTGTTAGATACGTGTAGAATATACAACGTGACTTCTCTGTATCCGAGCCTGACCCAAAAACTGGTAACCATGCTAGGACGTGGTGACCAGCTTGCTTGACCAAGTAAACTAAACTGCCGAGCAACCCAAGGTGAGTTCACAACTATTAAAGCATGCGTTCCCGGTGGTTTTGGGAAACGGAGACTTAATCAACGCTATCCCCGTGTAAGGGATACAAACTTACTTTTCTTCCCTTGTTACTGGGAACAAACTTACTTACTTCCCTTGTTACTGGGAACTCTTGGTTAATTATTGTTTATACGAAATGCAACAAGCAACACTAAACGAAACTCTATCACTTAAGTCCCTACCATTTAATACCGATTAGTCGCCGGGGCCTGGCGAACGGGTTATTAGTTAATAGCGCTATTTAGGTGTAACTAGCCTCACACCGACCCTTGTTACTGGGAATGGGAGTGAACTAATGAACTCTGGCAAACCGTCAATGATGATAGAACATTGACAAACGGGGCACTACGGAAACGTACGGTTAAGTAAGTGTTCGGTATTGGAAAAACAGTTTAGTCGCTTACTCATGGGGTAGCTCCCCATCGCATGTATAAACGGATAAATTAACTGGTGAAACAAGTATTTAGTTATTAAAACTAGTCAACTCGTGGACTCGCCAACATTTTTGTTGATACCCTACTGCATGCTTTGCAGGTAACCAGTGACTCAGGAGCTTGCTGCTTGGGGATGCGTACTGGTCGTCTAGCCCATGTGTTGGGTTCTAAATAAACTTGAACTATGAACCTTGTTTTAAATTGCTTTGCCTATGCTTCCGCTACGTACTTAGACTATTACTATTACTTAAACTTAAACTTTTGAACTTAAACTATGATGATTACTAACTTTTGTGGTTGGTGAATATTTTTACTATTACTCGATGCTCAGTATAATTGGTGGCTGGATCCTGGTCAGTCACGCCCCCAAGCAGTGGTACTCCGCATGTGGATTTTGGGGGTGTGACAAAAATGAACGATGGGTTAGAACGTAATATGGCGAGATGTGGAGAATGGATTTGATTTTGGGGTTAAGTGTTAGAGGAATGTGGGGGCTCGGATAACGTTATTTCACGTATTGGAAATCCCGGAGTACAAGACTAGTGGGAAGAATGAATGAAAAATGAAAATCAGCGACGCCATTATAGAAGGCGCGTCGTCGACGGCCAGCTTAGGCATCGCCGACGCGTTGTCTGGGTTATTTTGGATGTTGGCGCACTTTCTGGCTGTCTACGCACATTTCTGCCAACGCGGCATTTTAGAGGGCATCGCCGATGTTGGGATGGGGCGTCACCAACGCGGTGCCCAGTCCTAGTTTGTTTGTTTTCCCCGTTTCGAGTATCCGATTGATATCAGGTTCGTCTCGATGACTTGTTAAGCTTCAAAAATGCATCTCAAACTTGCCGGAGAGTTTAGGCGAGGTGTGATATGTATGAAACTTCTATATGAGTACGTATGGAATGGAAATAGTATCTAATGCATGTTTATAAATAAAAATATAGTGTACCTAATAAATTATGGTACTTGAAAAAAATCAAGTGGATGTGGATGTATAGGGCGTGTAGGTATGAATTAATAGTGTGTCTTTGGAACGAATTCACTTAGGGTACATGCGTAAGGGGCACGTATGCATGCCTTCGGATATATGAATGTTTATGTAAGAGATGTAGTTTTTTTTTTAAATTGGCTTAATGGGTTGTTATAACAACTCTCGAAAAACGCCTTATTATACCCTGAATACACGTAAACGGACCCGATTGACTTTAATTTCCTTAAAAATCAAATAATATATTTGTTTTTGACTTGTCGCGGGTCGCAACCGGGTCAGGGGGTGGCTCGCGGGGCGCGACAGCCACTTGATTGCCGGCTTCTCCTTGCGCCACGTGTCCCGGTGTGTGGCAGATCTATGTTGTGAGAAGGAAACCCAAGCTGTAGCTAGTATGCCCCTCGAGGGAAGTGAAGGAAAGGAGACGAGGCTGTCGCGGGGCGCGACAGACCTCCGTTTAAGCTATAAAAGGGGCATACCTCTGCCTTTCATTCTCGTTCAATTCTCATTCTCTCTCAAGCCTCTATTATAGTTAGAGTAGCTCGGTATTATACCCCTAAAACACGACGCTCTGCCTCGTTGTAAGTATTTTAACCCCCGATCACTAATTCATTACCCTACCCGATAGATCTAGGGCTCCGTAACGCATGTCGAGGCTCTGCCTGACTAAGTTCGTTGGAGTTCTGTCTCGTGTTGTATGGCTAAGTGACTTGGGTTATCTTACTAACACGTGTGCATTGTCTGTTTTTAATAGAAAACAATCAGGAACACCAACAGGAAGCTGGAGAATTCCTAAGTCTACAAAGTGAGTCATTCTCTTTTTCTACCAAACTGTTTTACCAAAACCTCAAATATTTTCAGTTATAATTACAGTGATTGAGTCTTTGTATTCTACAATTGTTGTCGGTATGTGGGGTTTTGTATACACAACTAGTAAAGCGTTACTATTGGACAAAGAGTTAGCAAATAGTAATATGACCACAGTTATGGAACTGCCAACATGACAAATACTGAATGAGTAGATTGGTAGATATAAACATTGTAATCGCTCTCAATACTGTAAAGTTATAAAAGCATGTTTTGATTAAACTGGGATGCACTCGTCAGTATTTCTTGCTGATAAAATATTTTTAAAACGCGTTTCAGGTAACTTAATGTGAAGCTATAAGAAGCCATCTATGGAGCACTGAAGGCTTAAAGAAATGGCTATAAAGTTTATGTTTTCAGCAACTAGAGTTTATCCCTATAAATGTATTATGAATGAAATATGGGTTTTATCCCATTTGTTTATTCTAAAGATTTGGTGTTTTGAAACCCTGAAATTTATTTCCTAACTACGATCCTGATGTCTCATTTCCGATGCCAAATTAATAAACACCGATACCACTTAACTGGTTCGTGGATCCCGCTCCCGGGGTAGGGGTCGGGGGCTGCGACCGAAGGTGGTATCAAAGCCAAAGCCACTGGTTTAAGCCATTTAGGTGTTCTTTTAATACCTAAATTTTAACCAATTGTGTTAGGAAATAACTTATGTGTTATTCTGTGTAAATATGTATATTATTATTTTGTGTTATTTGACAATTTTCTAGTTTACAGCATGAGTGATCAAGGTACCTCTGACGCCTACCATCAATTACCTCATTCCCCAAAGAATGAAGGAACATCCCAATCCACCCCATGATACATTGCTGATTCTGAGGATGTCTTTGTTTTCAAAGCAAAATCCGAGGAACCATTTTCCCCTAAAAAGAGAGGTTGGTTTAGTACGGGAGCTCATGAAAGGAGGAAAAGAATGAAAAACTCCAAAAATGCAGGATAGCAAATAGAGAAAGGAATACCAAAAACCAGGAAGCTAGACCATTATGGGAGGAGGAACTAGATAGGCAATTAGCTGACTTTCACATGGTGGGAAATGTAGAAATTGAAAATGTAGAAGAAGGAATTAATCTCAACCCAGTAGCAAACCCACAACTTCTACCCTCATTTCCCAATCAACCCATGGAATTAGAGAAGAATCAGGAAAACCAATTCCAAATTCTAGCTTTTGACCCAAACGAGATACCTAGAATCCCAGCACCAATCCCTTTAGAATATGATCTGTGGTGGGATGACAACAGGTCAATTCAGGAGATATTAAATAACCCATACCCTTATAGAGAACCCATACCACGTTACCCTGAACTAGTGTCAGCACCACTACCACCCATGAACCAAGAAAATGTAGAGGAACTTCGCCAGTACGGTGAAGAGTTAGTTGAGGAAGGAAATCAAATCCGTCAGATAGGAGAAAAACTCGTCTGGAAATATGATGAGCGTGAGATGCACTTCTAGACAAACCAATACCTAATATATATATATATATATATATATATATATATATATATATATATATATATAGGGGATGGCTAGAATGAGAACCACCACGAGTTGTAAGAACCACGAGAACCGCGCCCCGCGGGTGGCCGTCGGCGACGAAATTTTTTTTACACCTAGATCCGTATATTTTAGGGGGGGTGTAAAATTTTCGGTTCAAACGGCGCGCCCGAGGGGGTAGTTTTTTACGCCCAAAGTTTGGTAAAAAAAAAAAAGAAAAATTAAAAAAACCCAAACTTTGGGCGTAAAAAACTACCCCCTCGGGCGCGCCGTTTGAACCGAAAATTTTACACCCCCGCTAAAATATACGGATCTAGGTGTAAAAAAAATTTCGTCGCCGACGGCCACCCGCGGGGCGCGGTTCTCGTGGTTCTTACAACTCGTGGTGGTTCTCATTCTAGCGGCCCCCTATATATATATATATATATATATATATATGTGTGTGTGTGTGTGTGTGTGTGTGTGTGTGTGTGTGTGTGTATTTTGTTATTTTGAAAAAAAAATCAAAATCAAGTAAACTAGATAAACTAATACATATATCGATGCATAGTTACTAGTAGTTAAATTCCAGTTGTAATTTGTACTAGACACATATAAGATATATAAAAAAAGAGTAAGTCGCAATGCTCGACGTTTTTGGTTCAATCTGCTTAAGTGATTGTTTGTATTAATTTTATTCTATGATATTAATATCTGATAAATGTTTACAATTCAGATGGAAAACCAAGTAAATCAGGAAAACCAGAATAACGATAATAACGGGAACTAAGTGAATAAAAGTGCCATCGATGTGACAACCCGTATTTCCAAGGTTAACACCGTTCACGTTCTTGATTACTTATTTATGTTTCATATACGTTTTTACCTTTCACATCGCACGATTAAACAAAAACTTGCTACGCAAGTCTTGAGTTTGTAAACCGAACACATTTGAATAGTATATATTTAAAACTCGAAATAAATATATATACATAACTGATTCGGAACCTAAAACTTCTAAACCATGACCCAGCCTGATCCCCCAACCCAAACCCACTTCCCCAATTGCGGCTAGTAGGCCCAAACCGAACCCTTCTCCCTTTCCCCATGCGACACAAGCCAAACAACATCCTCAATTTTAAATGGGCATAAGCCTAATTCGGCCAAACAAGCCCATACGCCCCATGCCCCTTATGTATACGTATGTATGCATGTGATTGAGAGTTTACAAAAAAAAAAAAGAAAAGGAAACCCTAGCACCATCCGTCTTGGTCTGCGACGCCAGCAAGGGTACCCCTAGCCACGATTCCTCCTTGTTCGGTGCTCTCTCTCGCACTCCATCTCTCAGTTAGTGATTGTTATATGTTTTGGTTTTAAGTTCTTGCATTACATGGCTGTGTTTTTATCTTTATTATGATTCTTGGTACTAAAGTCAATGATTGTAAGTTAGAATTTTGCTAGAAATCATGTTTAAATTGTATTTTGACCGTATAAGTGTTTGATGATTAACTAGGGTCTTATTGCGGATTGAAACTTGTTGATAGGTGAAAGTATGTAATGCTCGTGTATGATTTATTGTGAATTATCTTGGCTGTGATTATGTTTATTATAATGATGTTGATTAATAATGATGATAAGGTGGGTCTACGGTTCATGAGAATCAAGAACGATGCGTAGATTTATCGATTTGATGTGTATAGGCATATGTATATGGATTAGGGTTTAAATTCTTGATGTTTGAGCTTGTTAAATCTGCTATAAATGACTTATAATCTGTTGTGATTAATTTTTATGGGTCGCGGGTTCGCTAGATAATCGTTTGCGGCATCGGGTAATGAAAACAGGTTCTGTCCTGAACGTTACAGCCGACTTGTATCGACTGTAATGGGGTCATAATTTAACAAAAATCTGTATTTTCTCGAGTCTATAACGTGTTATTTTGAAGTACGCTTCTAATGGAGCTGGAATCATGATTTTTGGAGATCGTTTGCTATTTTAAATAAATTATTTCGTTTCAGCAACTGAAGCTGTGTTTTTCTGCAGATTTTACTTGTTATGTTTTAAGTCATAACTGGGTGAATAATTAGAGTTAGACCACGAAATGTTTACTGTAGATGGTCTTAAGTGTTAATGCAAAATTCCAACTGGAATTTCGTCAATTGGATAACCGAGGATTTTTAAATCAATTTTCCCGTGCGCTGTAGTCAGAAAGTAATGAATCTTATTGTGGCTTAGTAAATGAATTTTAAAAATATTTGATAAAGATTTAAGCTCTAAAAATTTAACACAAGACCAACCCCTCCGAGTGGCACGTCACATAAAAAATCGCAATTTTAGGAATCTCGTAAGTACTGTAAACGGACACCCCAAAACAACCCATTTTCAGTAAATTGAGTTATGCATGTTTGTAAGTTTATAAATTGTCGAATCTGCTACATTCAGTACTTGTGCATGCTTGATGATTGTATAAATGGTGTATCGCGTCTTGTAGTCCATATTACGAACATGTGTCTAAAACCTACTCGGTAACGTAGTTGTGACAACTTGTATACATGTTAATTGTTAGACGTGTGTAAGATTTGCGTGAATTACATAAACGGCCCCTAATATTCTTGGAAATCCTAATAGGACGTGGTTTACCATACTAGGGCTCGCATAACTGAATTTGCCGAGTTAAATTAAGGTGAGTTCACACTTTTATAAGAGCATGTATTCCCGGTGATTTGGGAAAGGAATAAAACAACAACTACATATTCTCCTTGGCTAGAATACGGGAAACCTTGTCCCGCTTGGGTGGGATAGCAAGTTAATTTACTATTATATCACATGTCTTAAGCGTAATAGACGAAAACTCTATCTGAAAGTCCCTACACATTTTATACCGATTAATCGCCGGGCCAATGGCGAACGGGTTATTAGTTAAATAACGCTATTAGGTCTAACAAGCCTCACATAGTGTCACAGAGGACGGGCGTGGACTAATATACTTGGGCACTAGTCAATGACGATAGACATTGACGTGGGGCACTAAACATAACCACAGTTAGTAGTCGGTATGGTAACGGGTTTAGTAGCTTAAAAAGTTGGGGTGGCTCCCAATGACATGTTTTATAAGAACAGAGTAATTTAACAAACTTACGTTTTTGAAACGACACTAATAAACGGTGAACTCGCCAACTTTATGTTGACACCCTACTACATGCTTTGCAGGTTGATAGGTACAGCTATGGACGGGCGTTGCAATCGGCTGGAGTGTGTGGTTCGTAAAGCTTTATGTTACGTACATTTATTAAACTTATGGTTTTTAGTTTAAGATGGGTTTACTTTATTTTTCTGTTGCTAACTTAAACTTTAATTTGGACTTTTAAACACTGATCACTAATCGTATTGATTGTGATTATTTTACAACTTACATAATTGGTTCAACATGATTAGTGGCTGGATCCTGGTCAGTCGCACGCCTCGCGGTAATACTCCGCATGTGGATTTTGAGGGTTTGGCAATCGAACACATAGTAGCATAAGGAATCATAGATGCCATGTCATATATTATCATGACTATTAAAGAAGTAGAAAATAATAATTCTTTAATTAGAAGTAAACGTGCAACCAATGAACCAAGTCACAGCGTGAATGGAGATCACGGACCACTTATCTAAGCTCCAATCCCAAAAAGAAGAAGGGCCATCTCATATGGTTGTTCTTATAAAGAATTCTTGGCTTGTAAACCAATAGAATTCTCAGGCAATGAAGCAGCCATTTCAGCCTTATGCAGGGTAGAAAAGACAGAAGCATTCTTAAAAATAAGTAAATGTGCAGATGAAGATGAAGATATGATTATGTTTGCTTCTAAACTTTGTAAGAATACATCCCTAGAGTGGTGGAATACCATTCTCCAGTCTAGAGGAAGTGACAGAGTTTATAACATGGAATGGGACAACTTTAAGGAGATAGTTGAAAGGAAGTTATGTCCTACTCATGAAAAAGAATAGATTGCCAATAAGTTCTTAAATCTTAAAATGACTGGAATAGAACGTAGGGGCTATACTACCATATTCTTCGAATATGCAAGAATAGTACCGACCTTAGCTTCACCAGAGCCAGTGTTAATCACCCGTTACATCTGGGGATTAATCAGTGAAATCAGACATGTAGTCAACGTAGCCAGGCCACAAACTATAGAAGAAGCAGTAGAACTGGCTAACACTCTAACTAATGAACTGGTACGTACACAAGAGGAAAACTAGAAAAAGAACCTAGCTCAAAAGCTTACCTAAGAATTACGTTATGGTAATTCCTATCATGGGAAAGGGATAGGTTCTTCCTCTTCACCCAACTACAAGTATTGCAAAAGGAAGCACTCAGGAAGGTGCTCAACATACTGCAACTTCTGCAAAATATCTGGACATAAGGAAGAATACTGCAGGAAGAAAGCCAGCAATAGATTATGCTACAATTGTGGAGAAACTGGTCATATCAAACCAAACTGTCCGAAACTAGCTCTACCGACAACCAACAAAGCTAAGTCAACCAAAGGACCCAAGAAGAATGCCAGAGCATCCGTTCTGATAGTTGAAGAAGCCAAGATGATTATGGATCTGATTGCCAGTACGTTTTTAGTTAATGATATTTTTGCTAAAGTATTATTTGACTCTGGTGCAAAACAAAGTTTTACCAATGCTTCTTTATGCAAACTTCTCAATCAACCATTAACTAAACTTCAACAAGACTGTCTGGTGGAAATGGAAAATGGAGATTCTGTCAAGATAAGCGAAATCCTGCAGGGAGCAAGGATAGAAATTTTAAACCATAACCTTATAGCTAACCTTTTTCCAATGAATCTCGTCGGATTCGATGTCGTGGTAGGAATGTATTGGTTGGTAGCCAATCATGCTAGTATTTTATGTGATCAAAAGTAAGTATAAGTAAGTACACCAAATGGTGAAAAAATCACAATTAAAGGGGACAAGCTAACCAGGTCAACCAAATTCATCTCTGTGATGAAAGCTGCAAGTTATGCAAGGAAAGGAGGAATGGTGTATATGATTTCCATAATCATTAACCCTAAAGGAAAAGAACTAAAAGATATTCGTGTAGTATCTAAATTCTCAGATGTTTTTCCAGAAGAGTTACCTGGATTACCGCCATATTTCGAGAGGTTGAATTTAGAATTCACCTAATACCAGGAACGACACCAATTGCCAAAGCACCTTATCGACTAGTACCAACGAAGATGCAGGAACTGAAGAAATAGCTGGATAAATTGCTTGACAAAGGTTTCATACAACCTAGTTCATCACCATGGGGAGCACCGGGGTTATTTGTCATGAAGAAAGATGGATCGATGCGTATCTGCATAGATTACAGAGAATTGAACAAGGTTACGATTAAAAATTAGTACCCACTACCGAGAAGCGATGACCTATTCGATCAACTTCAAGGAGCTCGATTCATTTCTAAGATTGATTTACGTTCAGGATATCATCAATTAAAAGTACAGGAAGAGGACATTCCTAAAACTGCTTTCAGAACAAGGTACGGTCATTTTGATTTTACAGTCATGCCATTTGGTTTAACCAATGCCCCAGCCGCATTTATGGACATGATGAACATGATATGTAAACCATAACTGGATAAATTCATAATTGTCTTTATAGATGATATTCTAATTTACTCTAAGAATAAGGAAGATCATGCGGAACATTTGTATATACTTCTGACATTGTTGAGAAAAGAAAAGCTTTATGCTAAATTCTCCAAATGCGAATTCTGGTTGCAAGAAGTGCAATTCCTTGGACATCTGGTTAATCATGAAGGAATTCATGTGGATCCCACAAAGATCGAGGCGATTACAAAATGGAAAGTCCCTGAGTCACCAATGGAAGTAAGAAGTTTTCTTGGACTGGCAGGATATTATAGACGTTTTATTCAAGATTTTTCTAGAATAGCCATTCCATTAACCAAACTATCTTGCAAATCAGTTAAGTTTGAATGGGGACCAAAACAAGAGGAAGCATTTAGAATTTTAAAGCATAGGTTAATCAACACACCCATACTCGCGTTACCTAAAGGAATTGAAGACTTTGTATTCTATTGTGACGCATCTAAGTTAGGATTTGGATGTGTACTGATGCAATGTCAAAACGTTATAGCTTATGCCTCTAGACAACTTAAGAAACATGAAGAGAATTATACAACCCATGACCTAGAGTTAGGAGCCATAAGTTTTGCCCTTAAGATTTGGAGACACTATCTTTACGGTAGTAAGTTCGTTATATTTACATATCATAAGAGTTTAAGATATGATTTTGGGCAAAAAGAGTTAAATATGAGACAGAGACGTTGGATGGAGATTTTTAGTGATTATGATATCCCGTATCATGCAGGAAAAGCTAATGTAGTAGCTGATTCTTTAAGTCGAAAGTATCATGAAAAGCCAAAACGAGTACGCTCTCTCAGACTAAATCTGCAGATAGATTTAAATGAGCAAATTAGATAGACACAGGGAACAGCAATCAAGGACGATGTTGAAGGTTTAAAAGGAATGATTAAGGAATTAGAACAAGGATCAGATAGAATTTGGAGATTCCATAAGAAAAGGATCTGGATACCTATTCAAGGAAACCTAAGGAACCAAATTCTAGAAGAAGCCCATAGATCTAAGTATATGATACATCCTGGTAATGATGTATTAAGACTTAAGAAAGAATTTTTGGTGGATAGGAATGAAAAAGGATATAGCAAACTATGTTGCTAAATGTCTAACCTGTTCACAGGTTAAAGCTGAAGATCATAAACCTTCAGGATTATTGCAACAATTAGAGATGCCAATATGGAAATGAGAATTGATAACAATGGACTTTGTTACTAAATTACCCAAGACATGAAAAGGTAATGATACAATCTGGGTGATTGTAGACAGATTAACCAAATCTGCTCATTTCTTACCAATAAAGGAAACTTTCAGAATGGAACAGTTAGCTAAGTTATATGTAAATGAAATAGTTTCATTACATGGAATTCCTTATCTATTGTGTCTGACAGAGACAACCGTTTTACTTCTCATTTTTGGACAAGGTTTTAAAAAGCAATGGGAACTATCTTAAATCTAAGCACAGCTTATCATCCTCAAATGGATGGACAAAGCGAAAGGATAATTCAGACAATGGAGGATATGCTTAGAGCTAGTGTAATTGACTTTGGAGGAAATTGGGACGATCACTTATCTCTCATAGATATTTCTTACAATAACAGCTATCATACTAGTATTAATGCTGCACCGTTTGAAGCACATTATGGACGAAAATGCCGAACTCCAGTCTATTGGGCAGAGATTGGAGAAAAGCAACTATCTGGACCTGAGATTGTACAAGAAACAACGGACAAAATTATTCAAGTCAATGAAAGACTAAAAGCAGCACGAGATCGTCAAAAGAGTTATGCAGATAACAGACGAAATCCGTTGGAATTTCAAGTTGGAGACAAGGTATTGTTAAAAGTTTCTCCATGGAAAGGAGTGGTCAGATTCATTAAAAGAGGAAAGCTAAGCCCAAGGTACGTTGGACCTTTTGAGATTGTTAAAAGAATAGGACCAGTAGCTTATCAGCTACGACTGCCAAAGGAAATGGCAGGAATACATGATGTATTTCATGTATGTAATCTCAAGAAATGCTTAGCAGATGAATCATTAGTGGTACCTCTTCAGGACATACAGGTAAATGAGAAGCTTAAGTTTATAGAGAAACCGCTTTAGATCGAAGATAGAAAGATCAAGAATCTTAAACACAAGAGACTAGTTCTGGTCAAGGTAAAATGGGATTCAAAGAGAGGACCAGAGTACACATGGGTACTCGAGTCAGAAATGCAACGGAAGTATCCACACCTATTCCAATGAATCTTGAGGACGAGATTTAAAACAAGGTGGGGAGGATATAACAACTCTCCAAAAATGCCTTATTATACCCTGAGTAAATTACAAGTTTTGTCCTTTATGTTTGTCCAAAATTTCAGGCGCTGTCCTTTACCTTTAAAATTGATGAGTTTTGTCCTTAATGTTTCCAATCGTGCACGTTATATCCTTTAGGCCAAACCCAGTTAATTTTTTTTGTTAAAACTGGTCATGTGCAAGGCATGTGAGGGTACTATTGTAATTTCATTGCCCAAGGACTATAGTGTAAGATAAATTATATCAAGGAGCTAATATGTAAAAATAAAACAAAATAATTTAAAATATTATTTTTATAACCATATATATATATTTTTTTCTGAAATTGGCAACCACCTATCACCACCATCCTGCACCTCCACCACCACCACCACCCCCTTCACCGCCACCACTACCTCTACCACCCTTCATCATCTACAACCACCATCTCCAAATCAACCACTACCAAATTGTTTGCAGACTCCCTTACACTCAGCAACCAATCATCCAACCCACTAACCCCAAGTTCTTTGATCCCTTTCTTCAGTTGAATCACCAAATTATTCAAGCCCAAATTCACAAAAGATTTTTTACCTTCAATCATAGTATCATCGGTCACCATCCACAAGCCACCACCACTCCGGCCACCACCACCTGCAACCGCCCCTAAAACCACCTCCACCACCGGTCCACAGACCATAACCCACCACTCCGGCCACCACCACCTGCAACCGCCCCTAAAACCACCTCCACCACCATCCCCCATAACCAGCAACAAACACCATTCCCATAACCTGCAAACCACCCAAAATCATGATTACAACAAACCCTGAACCATACTCAACAAACCTATATACCAGATTAAAAACCCCCCAAAATCCCCAAAACCAAAAATATCAAAAACCCCCAAAAAAACAAATCCGACATCACCACTAAACCACAATAAACAATAGCAGAAAAGGTGGAAAAACATACCCGAAAGAATCAGGGACCGTCCTGGTCTTCCGAACGGACTACATCAACACCGACAAAAACCGGACGAACAATTCTACTTTATCAGCGAAATCTAGCGCCAATTCTGGTTCTGATCTGGATCAGAGACCGGTTAAATCTCGAATATCGCCGGTGAAGTTTACTGACGAGAAGGCGAGGAAGCTACGAATGTTGACGAGTGAAACGGAGTCGTTTCATGATGCGATGTATAACTCCGCTATTGCTTCTTGTTTTGCTTCTGATTTCTCCGATCAGTTTGATGCTTGATCTCCGGTGACCGGTTTCCGGCGAGTATGAGAAGAACCTCAATAAACAATAACGACGGTAGGCTTTCTTGAGGTTGTGAACCATGTGTCATATGTGTGAACTAGAAGAGAGAGTGAGAGAAGAACGGGAGAGAGGAGAGAGAACCGCTGGAAGAGAGAGAGGAGGGAGAGGATTCTAAATATTTGTTTTGTTTTTTCACAGTCCCTAGATATTAAATATTTTGCACAATAGTCCCTATAATGGTGAAAAGACAAATGTACCCTCACATGCCTTGCACATGACCAGTTTTAACAAAAAAATTAACTGGGTTTGGCCTAAAGGACATAACGTGCACGATTTGGAAACATTAAGGACAAAACTCATCAATTTTAAAGGTAAAGGACAGCGCCTGAAATTTTGGACAAACATAAAGGACAAAACTTGTAATTTACTCTTATACCCTGAATACACGTAAATGGATCTGATTTACTTTAATTTCATTAAAAATCAAATAATTTTTTTGACTTGTCGCGGGCCGCGACCGGGTCAAGGGGTGGGTCGCTGGGGCGCGATAGCCCCTTGATTGTCGGCTTCTCCTTGCGCCACGTGTCCCGGTGTGTGGTAGATCTATGTTGTGAAGGCAAGCCTAGCCATAGATAGGGTGCCCCCCGCGGGCCACGAA
This sequence comes from Helianthus tuberosus, assembly GCA_030545235.1. NCBI lineage: Eukaryota > Viridiplantae > Streptophyta > Magnoliopsida > Asterales > Asteraceae > Helianthus > Helianthus tuberosus. Next base: position 27,131,445 of record CM060378.1, read on the forward strand.
GGAAAGGAGATGAGGTTGTCGCGGGGCGCGACAGACCTCCGTTTCAACTTTAAAAGGGGCAGACCTCAGCCTTTCATTCTCGTTCAATTCTCATTCTCTCTCAAGCCTCTGTTATAGTCAAAGTAGCTCGGTATTATACCCCTAAAACATGAAGCTCTGTGTTGGTCCCTTAATCCTATGGATCTTTCATAGGATCGTCTATCTAACCTAGAGTGCGGAATCCTCTAGATCAGATTGTTACAGAAAATAGTAGAAACAGAAATCACAATTAAACGGGTATTCTATTGATTATCCAACTTGCAGTTTACAATCAATTCAATACCTCACAACCTCACAGCCACTCTCTGTGATCTTGCTTCATAAACCCTAATTCGAAATTCTTCTCTCTCTCTAGACTTTCTCTCTCTAGAATTCTCTAACTACTAAAACCCGAATCACAAAAAATGTTTATATACAACATGTCTATGAACTGGGCTTCCAACTGGGCTAGGCCATTTTCCAAGCCCATTACAATAATAACCTCACTAACCAATAAGCTAAGCCCATTACAAAATATCCAAAGACTAAATAACCAAACTATTAAGTTATTGTCACAAAATAGCACCAACAGACTCCCCCTTGACAATAGCTTCATAGTGTAACTTTGTCTTCAAACATCTTGTGTTCTTTTGGTCTTTGGATAGCGTCAGCTACACAGTTTCTGACATCAACAGACTCCCCCTAAGCTGATGCTTCCAATCTCCAAAACTTTCATTCATTGTAGATCAGTTGAGCTAGCAATCTTTGGTTAAGCAAGTATCTCCAACTCTTCCATATCTCTCTTTGCAATGTAGTAGAAGGATCCTACCATGCATCTTCACACGTTCTTTGCCTCACTCTCAATCTGCACTTTACTTGTATTCTGCACTTCATTTTGATAACTGCATCAATCTGTTTAGAAACACAAACAAGTATCTCGAAAAACCATTAGTATTTTTCACATTTAAAGATAAACCAATATTTTATCTTATCATGCAAAAACAACCTGTCAATTCAAAATGGAAGACCTTAAAAAGAAATATTTTTGATATTTTTTTTAAACAAACTAACAAACTAAACTAAACTCAAAAATATTTACAATTTCATCTTTTTGTGAGAATCATGTGCAAGAAGATCATATCAACAAAATCAAACTGTTTCACACTTGCAGTTGATTCTTTATTTTAATTTTCGTGAAAAGTAGTCCAAGATGATTACCAGTATGTTTGTCCACTTAAACAAAATGCATGAACATTTCAAGTACCATTACCGTATGATATGTTAAGGTAATATTATACTGATATACTAGCGTGTCCCACTTCAGGACATACCCCCGCGATCAAGGTATGCACAAAGATTCCTCGTAGTAGGTGAGTATACCGAATTCATCCATTTTATTTTTCAACGATAGATAATTGGTGATTAGGTCAGTACTTCCGTATAGCAAAGAGACCAAAATATCTAACTAGGGCTAAGACAAATACCACTTTTTTTGGTACAATTTATGCATTTTGTACATTTGAATGACTCTCTAGGAGAGCTTCTTCAATTTCTGGGTTTTTGGAATTCTTAGATCTTTTAATATATCCTGGTTGTGCCTAGATCAGCATGTATCTGGATGCAGCAGAAGGACAACCCTGATACCCCCGGATGAAATAACAGTATAAAGACCCAAAACCTCAGAGGCAACCTATCAACGCAAGATTTAAGGTCATTAAACCATACGCCACTGATGTGTTCCCCACTCATACCCAGTTCGTTAGGTTTATATCACATTGATAAGTTGATTATTTCATGCTTTTTGCCTATTGGTATATCATATGATGAAGCTGCTATCATACTTAAGCAATTTAATTCAGTTTGAGTGTGACAGTCTAACTTGCTGATGTACTATCATTTCTCCTCTTTCACACCAAGAAATCTCCTTTTTTTAATTTTTCATTCATTTTTTTTATGTTTTTCATTTTTCAATGTTTTTGGTTTTTTTTTTAATTTTTAACTTACTCCCCCTAAACACACGCACTAACAAAATTCTTTTTGGCTTAGGGAAATTTCTCCCTCTAAATTTTTGCTTTTATGGAGTAAGTTTCAAAAACACAAATTTAAACCCAAACAAACTCCCACTTTAACCTGACAATAAGTTTTTCAATGTTAAAGTTTAGAAAAATCATAACAATTACTGTAGTAAACTGTAAATAGTTTGTTACCAATTTTAACCTACTATTCACCTCAGATGCTTTACAGGAACAACCACTGTTGAACACATCAAACAGTCCTTCTTGGTCATCCTGCACAATCTCAACAACTTAGTTAGACTTAAGAACCCAAGCCCAAATGGTCTTGGGTTGTCCAGATTCATCACTAATTTGAACTTCTTTCCATGGTTGATTTTTATAAGGTCGTTGGTCACGAGAATTCCAATAAACTCTCAGAGTTTCTGTCCTCTGAAAATTACTCTTTTGAACCCTTCTCCCATATTCATACCCTGAACTTTGAGAAAATTTTGGATTGTGTTGAACATTTGAGTTACTAAAACTCCTATATTCGTTTCTTCTTTGAAAATTTAGATTACCAGAAGTTTGGTATTGATTTTGATTTCCAAAATTTCTATTTTGACTTTGAAACCGATTTGATTTACCATTATAATGACTAAATTGTGGAGAAATACTTCTTAGTCTATTAAATCTTCCTGATGTTGAAGGTTTAGATGGAAATCTTGGTTGATTACTTTGACAATGTTGTTGAACATTATTATTCAAACCAACCCTATTCCCATCCTTAACCTCATCAACTTTTTGCTTAGCTTTCTTCAAAGGACAACAACTCGCCACATGTCCTTTGTTGTGACATTTAAAACAAGATTTTTTCTTATAAATCCTCTTTTTGTGAAATCTCTTTTTAAATGTTTTCTCCTTTTCCTTTTCAGTATCCTCATCCGATTTATGAGGTGTACTGTTAGACTCAACAGATTCTTTCAAAGAAACTGGACTATTTGGCAACTCTACAATTATCGGATCCACTACATCTTGTGCAGTGGGTTCAAAATTAGTTAGCTCATCTTCATTTGGTAAAAAGGAGTAGTCTTGATTTTTAGAAGATGAGGCTTTACTAAACCCCACTCCCTTTTTATCATTACTTTTTTTTGAACTTTCTTGAATGTGTTGTCAGACTAACGAAGATTTTCCAAATTTGTCTAACTTACCTTGAAGTTCAACAATTTTGGCTTGCACATCAGACAATTCTGTGCACTTTTCCAAAAAACTCGTTTGTCTTTTTTTTCACAGTTTCACGAGCCAAATCAATGATCTGTAATTGTTCATTGACTTTACTTGTTAAACTGCTAATTTCTTGATGATTTGATTTGATTTTATCTACAAACAATGACTCCCTTTTTTGTCAAAATAGCATTTAACTCTTTTAATTTTTCTAATTCAGCTAACAGGATTTTGTTTTGCTCCGATAGTCTGTTAACTTTACCTTGTAGCTCAGTGCAATTTTGACATGTATGACTTACAGATTCTGATTTTACTGTTACCTCTGGTGTAAGTTCATTCACACCATGCAAGCACTTTGAAACTTCTTCATCTTTCTTTTCAACAGCCTCCTTCTTCTCTTCTTTCACAGCCTCTGCTTCTTCAATCTTCATAGCCGCAATCTCAGCTACACAATCTTGATTGCATGTACTCTGTTTTGAAGAAATCTGATAACGTTTTATAAAACTTCCCACAGCTCTCTAGACGTCCCATACTTCTTAAAGGTATGTTTGATGCCCTCGGGCAAGGACATCTTTATCACTGCTAAAGCTTTCTTCTCAGCATCAACCACCTGTTTCTCAGATTCAACCACCTGTTTCTCAGATTCAACCATCTTCTCATAAGAAATCACTTTAACTCTTCCATCAACACGACGTGTAGGAGCAATGTATCCATGAATCATACAGCTCCACATTCTAGCATCTTCACTTTTTACAACTACCTCAAACTTCTCTTTCCAGTCAGCATATTCTTTGACGTTTATAAGCTTTGGCCAATTCTTAACATTCTCACTGACCTTATCCATTTTGGCCATCACGCAGCTTAAAAGTTTAACTAGATTTTGATAACCTGTGTCAAAATCCAAATCTAACTTCTCTACTGGTCCTCATCGAGCTTTTACCGTAACTGTACTGATAAAACCGTACAAAATTTTTCTGAAAACCGTTTTTAACAAATTATACCATTACACTCATTTCGAGATTACGAATCCAATGATATATAATATCAAACACCTATTTTTTTTGTCCTAAAAATCAACCGAGTCTAACCGTGCAAATGGTTTGTCAAGATTGTTTACGGATCGTTTTTTATTTACGAAAACGCTAAATACTCTATACGGCAACCAATTACTCCACCAAAATAAATACTCCATTTTTTTAATTCCTCCAACAAATACGCTGGTTAGCCGTGGTAATTATGCGGGTCCAAGTTAATTATGCTGGCACTGGCACTGAGTAAATACGCTGGATCAAGTTAATTATGTTGGGTCAAGTTAATTATGCTGGGTGATTAAATACGTTTCTAAATACGCTGGATCAAGTTAATTATGCTGGGTCAAGCTAATTATGCTGGATTGTTAATTCCGCTGGCTAATTAGTTCACTATTACGACGACTAGCAAATTCTCCGATCACCGTGATAATGTCGTTGAGGACTATTACCATAGTTACCAAAGTCGCCTTTGGATTTAATTATGTTGGTCAGTCGGTGTAATTGTTAATTATGCTGGTCAGTCAGTGTTGTTATTAATTGTGCTGGAAATCCAATCTTTTCAAGATTTGAAAAGATTTTATCCAGATTCTGCAAATCTCTTTAACACTTTCCTGCAAATCAACACAGCAAATTATAAGTAATTTTATGCAAGCTTTGATGAACACCACGAAGAACAGTTCTTCAAATCTTCTAGTTTCCTTCAAGCAAAAACACCAAATATGCAGAATTAAATGCGCTGAACACCAACAACAGCCTATTTTCAACCGAAAACCCTAAAATTTTTGAAAATTATCCTCCAAAATTTCGAAACCCTAGGTCTTCAAACCTCACAATTTTCAAAAATTCAACAATATAACCCAAAAATCCACCTTTTTCTACAGTAACCAATTTTGAACCGAGCCAATCAAGAGCCTAATGCTCTGATACCAATTGTAGGTCCCTTAATCCTATGGATCTTTCACAAAATTGTCTATCTAACCTAGAGTGCGGAATCCTCAAGTTCAGATTGTTACAGAAAATAGTAGAAACAGAAATCACAGTTAAACGGGTATTCTATTGATTATCCAACTTGCAGTTTACAATCAATTCAATACCTCACAACCTCACAGCCACTCTCTGTGATCTTGCTTCGCAAAACCTAATTCAAAATTCTTTTCTTTCTATAGACTTTCTCTCTCTAGAATTCTCTAACTACTAAAAGCCTAATCACAAAACATGTTTATATACCACATGTCTGTGAACTGGGCTTCCAACTGGGCTAGGCCATTTTCCAAGCCCATTACAATAATAACTGTTGGTGCATACGTCTATCGACTTCGTCTTGTATCGAATCTTGCATTGTTCAAGGCACGAAGATCGAGAAAATGACTAGAAAGCTAATTCCGCTTCAAGGCTCTAATTCCGCTTGAAGAGGTCTCATGTAATTCCGCATGGAATGACAAAGTAATTCCGTTTGAGTGCTTTAATATCGTTTCAATGTAATACCGTTTGAGCATGTTCAAACGGGATTAGATTGCCTATATATATGTGTCATTTCGTTTCATTTGAAACGGAATTAGGTTGAGGTTTTCCGACGGCGAAGCTCTGTCGAAATGTCTACAGACTTGTAATTGTTACCAGATCAACTTGTTTTCATCTTGTTTTCTAACTTCTACACTTTATTTTCTAAATTGAAAAAGTTTTAACGGTCAAAATGATCTGAATTTCTCATATAATAAGCGAAATTGTGTTTTAACAAATCCTTGAGAAAATTGGACATTAATTCGACTTAAATCTGCTAAAATTGATAATTTCGCTTGAACTTCTAATTAGATATGCTGACATCATCCTAATTTCGTTTGAAAGTGCAACTAATTCCGCACGAAATTAGTAATTCCGTTTGAAAAATTAAATTCCGCTTGAAACTGGTTTCAATTCAAACGAAATTAGGTAATTTCGTTTCAAGAAGTATAATTCCGCTCGAATTTTAATTCCGTTTGAAGTTGTTTGTGCAGGTAATCTCTCTTGAAAGTGATTTCGTTTGAAAGACCTAATCTCGTTTGTAAGTGTCTATTTGTGAAACTTTTTACCGAATCATGGAAGAAGAGTTCTACAACGTGTTTGCTACATCCCCGACTAGTCCAGTTGACATTGCTAAGAACATGAACTTGGAAAACGAAACTGGAACTTTGCAAAAAACCCCGAAACTCATGGGAATTGAAGAATATCATGGTTGGAAAAATCGTTTTGAGAATTGGGTTCAGGCAAACCATCTAAGAGCTTGGGAAAGCATTGAAACAAAATATGTTAGACCACAGAACGCTTTGAAAGTTGATAAAATCATCTCAGAATTTAAAGACAAAGAGAGAGATAGTTATAAAGGAGAGAAAATGATGATTTGTCTTCTACAACAAGCTGTCAAAGTGGATATATTTGTGTTGCTTCAGCATGATGGTAGTGCTTTTTCAATATGGGAGGCACTTGAGAAGAAATTTGAAGGAAGTACGGAAATGATTAATAGCAAAAAATCATTATTAAAGAAAGAATTTGAGTTGTTTACAAGTATGCCAGGAGAATCTACAAAGACTCTCATTGAGAGATATTGTCATCTTGTGCGTACTATGTCTGAGTTGAAAATTACTAAAACTCCAGCAGAATGGGTTGAGAAGTTAGCTGATGCTTTACCTCAGAAAGAATGGGGTACATATCTCATGATTTTAAAGAATACAGGAGAGTTTAGTAGATTATCAATTGCACAATTCATTAAGAAACTTGAGGGACAAGATCTTGAACAACAAAAAATTACAAGAATGAATAATTCAAATCTTCAACAAGATATCAAGTTATATTACAAAGGAAATGTTGAGAAATTTGAAGCAAGTCCAAAGATCCAAACCGCCTTTAGTACAGGAAATTCATCTGGATCAATCAGTCAAAGTTCAATCAACACTAGTGGATTTTTAAATGTTAATCCTCCAAGTGTTCAAAGTGCAGATGTTGGCAATGGACATATGATTCAGTGCAATGTTGCATTGCATCTTCAAAATGGTCTGAATTTTTCTGAAGAAGTTGTTAAAAGTCATATGGCACTACTGGTTACTGCTTTGGAATCATATGAAGGATTGATTGCTGGAAGAATTGGTAATCCTATGCTAACCAAGGAAGATTATGACCAGATTGATGCAGAGGAATTGGAGCTTATGGATATTAAATGGTGTTTAGCAAGTGTCTTGAGAAGAGCTGAGAAATTCAAAATGATTACAGGAAGAAATGATTTCTTAGATGCACATGTTTCTACTTTGGGTTTTGATAAATCTAAAGTTACTTGTTTTCGATGCAGGGAGAAAGGTCATTTCAAAAGAGAATGCAAAAATCAGGAAGCGAGCGGAGCAAAGAATCCATTTGGAAAAGATGATTACTATCCAAAATCCATATATCAACAAGTTGCTCATCAACCACATCAACAAAAAGATTCACAAACTGCTCATGGGAAAATAATGGAAGATGCAAACAAGAAAGCTTATTATGGTATCATTGATCAAGACCATGAGTAAATGGCTCCAGGATTTAGCTGGGATAGGTTTGTGGATGAGAATAGGGAGTTTAAAGCCTTCATTGCTCAAATTGTTCAAAAACCAGAATTGATGAAAGAATGGATAGCAGTGTTAACTGATGAAGATAAAAGTCAAGATGAAGAATCCGTTTCTTCTGAAAACAGTTCAACAGATACTAGTGATAATGATGAAGAAATTGAACAGATAAACATTGGAAAAACTCATTTATCTTCTGATAGTTTTGAATTTTATTTTGCAGATAAATTGAAGAGACTTAAAGAGAGAAAAGCTGCAAAAGAAATGGAAGAAGTTAAGGTTGTTGAGAAGATTGTTGAAGTGGAAAAAGTAGTTGAAGTTGAGAAGATTGTGGAGATTGAAAAGATTGTTGAAGTCACAAAACCTTGTCTTACATGTTTGGAACCTTGCAAACAATGTGAAGATAAATATGAAAGGTTTAGTGAGCTTGAAAAGTTGAAAGAAAAGTTGTTGTTTGATGTCAAGAATGTGAAAGAGTCGTACGATGTATTGAACAAAACTGTGAATAGTTTGCAGAAAACAAACTCTGAAAGAGAAGATGCTTTGACAATGATGAATGCAACAATGATGTCCAAACAAAAAGAGATCAATTATTACATTGAAGTGTGTGCTAAGTTAAAGCAGGAGTTGGAAATTGAAAAAGTTGAAAATGAAAGAATCAGACGATTACTGAAAAGTTAATCAAGTTCTGATTACTTAATTGACAGAATTTATCCAACTATTGCAGGTTTTGAAGTGTTTGAAGACAAGAAGCCGAAGAAAAAGGATACTGGTAAGAAACAGAGTGTCTGTTATAACAAGTGTCGGCCTCCGATTTGGGAAGGGTATTCGCCTAGAAAACCAAATGAGAAACAAGTAAAAAAGGCAGTCAATATAAAGTTAGAATCCGAGATAACCGACGTGTTACCAGATAATATTGACTTCACATTCACAGCGTCCGACACAGATCATGAGTCTGAATTAATAAAGAAAATGGTCGATCAGGTGTTGGATAAGGATGAGGAGTCAGAGTCACAGTCTGAGTCCAGGAGTTCGAGTTCGTCTGTCAGGAGTTCAAAGTCGTCGGGAAAACGGGTGTATAGTAAAGATTTTTTGTTGTCAAAATCTAATTTGAATGACGAAACATTTGAAGTTGCATATACTTTGAATGATTCTGACAAATTATATTTTGATAAAGAATTTCCAATAAGAGGTGTTAAACCAGAAATGATAAAAAAGGTTTTCAAATTGATAGAAATTAATATTTCTGAAATAAAAGATGAAAATGTTTCTACAAAACCTAGACCTTACATCTCAAGAATAAAACAAAAAAAAAAACAAGAAAATGGGTTACAGTTCTGGTTCAGGTTATCGAAAGAAACCAAACCATAACGTAATTTCAAAAGGAAAGGATTGGGTTTTATTCCACCTGAAAATTATAAAAATGAGAAAATTTCTAAAACATATACAAAATTTGTTTCAGGTACTTCTGCTGAGGATGAAAAGAAAAGCTCATTCTGGAGACAGTTTGTAACATCCTTATTATTATTTAACGATTTTCGTATAATTTACGAAAATAAATGGGTAATTAGAATTTCAAATACATTGAAAATACGGGTTTCATTAAACTTTATTACAGAATTAAAACTATACAACACAACATGTGTGAATTCGTCATTTAACATAACAACGATACATAGTGCGGAAGCTTATTTCTTGATCGTGTTCGGTTCTTCGTTGTGCTTGATCGTCCTCCGGTGCTAAAATTATACCTGAAACTCATAAAACATGAGTTAGATTAGTCATACGTAACTTAGAACGTATCTAAACGAGTCCGGGAAGCGAAACTGATTAAAATAAGAAATTTTTGCTAAAACAGTGCTCTTTCGCGCCACGTGAAGGCACCCAGTTGCTCCCTCGCGCCACGTGAGGGAGACCGTTTTCCAGCAGGTCTGGATCTGGGACCTGCATTTTCCAGCAACACTAGATTTTACGGAAATGGCCATAACTTTTTCGTTATTGATCCGTTTTACGCGATTCTTTTTCCTACGCGTGCGTAATTTAATTCTCCATCATATGGAGTTAAAATCCAACATCCAACATAATAAATTTTGAGACTTCCAAGCCTTTGACTCGTTACCTTTTCACCGAATTTTAACCAGTTTATACATTTTATTAAACAAACGTATTTGTTTGATCCTTATATCACATACACTTATTCAAATTAATGTTATCTACCATTTTAGGTTCAAATCACAGGTTTATTACACAATTTAAACCCGTTTATGCTCGTATGCTTATTTTGACCCGTTAAGGGTATTTAAGCACTTTGAAGCTTGAAATCGCTTTCATTCGTTTCTAGTATCTTATTCCTACATTTCTTATCAAGTAATCTTCCACCACAACTATATGTGCGTTGGATTTAATGTGGATATCTATATGTTCCGAGTTTTACCCCTCGGATTATTATTTTACGGCAAAACTCAAATAGAGCCATTTGACTAACATATTACATTTTTCAACTTCTATGCTTATTCTAAGTATTTATCTAATCATGAAATTCGTTTCCAAACAACCTTTAAGGGTTGTTTGTTCAATTTAGCCTACAAGGGCGATTTGGTCGATTTTGGTCCTTCTTTTACGACGAAGGACTCTCACCAATTATTCGACCAAAATAGCACTTTTAAGTACAACATAATTATGCGTACCTGGCTCGGATCAACATATTGACCCGTTTTAATACCATGTCTTGACTTACTTGCTATTTCATAGCTTCGCTAATTCACGAGCCGTTCATCCTGCGAGCATGAGACTCGACATACACTTAATAGTCGTTAATTGTCAAAAGGTATCAATATTACCATTTGATCCCTTTTTACTCTTTTTACTAGTTTTGGCTTATTTATAAAGTAGCCGTTCGAAAACTCATTTTATCTTATTCTTTTCTTGACTAATTTACCGTTCCACCCCGTTTTACCATTACTATGGTTTCTAACATTTGTTTCTGATTCCGACCCAAATCATTTCGTGTCGGAAACCATATTTCGAATATTATCTCCATTGTATTTATAACTTATAGAATAGATATGCATTCTACAAAAAGGTGTAAGTTTCACTTACCTTGCATCCGACTATGCTCTTTTTCGGCGTACTTGTTCCATTTAACCCGTTTCTTTCCCCAAGCTTCCACCTAGCTTGTCCAGCGTCAACTATCATCATAATTCGTAACACGGTTAATTTAGTCATTATCGCATACGACTATTCCATCTTACGAATTCTATGTCGAAACTACTATTCGACTTCAACGTTGGTTAATTTGACTTTCGATAGTTAACTAACTTCAATCATATTATACGCACAATATGTTCAATCAACATCACGTTTAGAACCCATATTATTCCGTATTACATGTAGTTAGTCAAGTTAGCCAATTACGCGTTTCTTTCATAATTTCGTTATGTCAACATTCATTCGGGCATTTTAACAAACACCTTGTGGGCAAGATTCTTACACATCTTTTACCTAATTTATCACTAACTTTTAACCAAGTTTTTAATTATCAAAATTAAGCCCTTTGTCTAATGTTCATGAACAATATCAAGGACTTGGATCATAACATCAGTTTTCTCACAATTTAACACACATCATCATATGTTCATCGCCATAATATATAACCCACTTAACACACATATGGGTAATCATCAAATCCCTAGTTTTTTTAACACTAATTCTTCAAGTTTTTCGACTAGGGTTTGTTTCTAAACATGAATTTCATCACAACTATGCTCATAGATTCATCATTCACTCCAGAATTTTGATTATGATTGTTCATCAAGATTTCAAAGTTTCACCAAATAGCAAAATTCAACATACCTTGTGATCCCCATGACTAGGTGATCGTTTTTATGTGTTCATGTAGTGATTTGAGTCTTGATTCGAGCTTCGATTTAGTCATTTAGTGTGAACTAGGGTGTTGCTCCTTGGAGCACCCTCCTGGTCGATCAGAACTGTGTGTGTGTGTATTTTTTTTGTTTTATTAAATAACTTTTTAAGTTATCCCACATTGGCCCCTCTTGTTTAGTTAATTATTAAGTAGGCTACAACCTACTTATTCCTAATAATATTTCATCTAGTTAACTTGGGTTAAACATTCCTAGTTAACTCAGTGGGTTTGAGTAGATTATAACTCGTATTATTTTAGGTCCCGTTAACTCGTGCCTTCTATATACTTTGTTTTCTCAAAGTATTTATCCTCCTTTTTAATTAATATTATATTTATTTATTTAAATTCTAACATTTACCGGACAATTTTTCACCACTAGCGGTATTTTACCCGTCATTAGTATTAATGTGGTTTGGTTACCAAACCCGTTTTTGGGGTGTTACACAGTCAAATCAGGAATTTCTTGCTGAAAAGAAGAAAACTGAAGCTCATCAGAGAAAAGAGACTAGAACCTGTTACAGATGTCAAGAAGTTGGTCACATAGCTTGGAACTGTCCTAAAGCAGCCAACACAAAACAGGGAGTTTCAGAAAAACTCAAAGAAATAGTTGTTGATAAAACCAAACCACCAACTGAAAAATTTAAAGTGTTTAAAAATTCTACATATGAAATTGGTGAGTGTTCAAAAAGATTTTACAAGAGAAGGGGAAATCTTGACAACCAAGCTTGGGTTGTTAAGAAATCAGATGTAAAATCTGGCGATGAATCTGATTCCACAAAGTCAGAGAAGCAACAGGTTGAGGTAAAAGAAGAAAACTTAGTTCCTCCAATGGATAATGAGAACTTTCCACCATTGAGGGATGAGAATTTTAAATCAAAAGTTGGAAAGGTTGAGATCTCGAATCAATTCTATTCTGAGAAGAAAGAATTTGATGTAGAGAAAGCATTTAATGGGAATGTTAAAAAGATTTTTGAAAAAATGGTTGAGGGAAAAGTGAAAGGGGTAAAAGATTTTTATGAAACAAAGAAGGCTACTTATACCCCAAGTGAAAAAGATGAAGAGGTGGTCACATCCAAGTTCAGTCAGGCTTGGATGGCAGTTTTTCACAAGTAAAATTCTGACTTGCCGGAACTCCCAAGTTGGTAATTGGGGAGTAGGAATCGGCATCTTTCTTGAGAAATTCACTGGTTGGTAACTGTGATATTTCGACTTACAAGTGGTAAATCAGGGACATTAAGTTTTACTTGATTTTCTACAAGTGATATTGTTGTTAAAATCTAAATTTATTATATTTTTTCTAATGGTAGAGAAAACAATATGATGAACCCCTAACCTACAAGTGGTAAAATCAACAAAACTTATTTTCCGGAAAAATCATTTTGGTTAAAACAAACTTAAATGTTTTGAAATTATAATAAGAAAATAGTTTGTTGTAAGGGGGAGTTCTGATTGTTTATGCCAAGTGGATAGCGATTTGAAGCGATTCGATATCGATTGTCACTTTTCTTGTATAGTTTGTTTTCAAATTTCCTTTAAATGTGTTTGAATTTTAGGGGGAGTAAGAAATTTCAGAAAATCCAAAAACATTTGAAAATTTGAAAAAGACAAAAACATGATAAAATACAAAATGAGTTTTGTTGTCAGAAAAGAGAAAATGATAGTACATCAATAGACAGTTACAGTATGCTAAAGAAATGTAATGTTTAAATTGCGTTAAACAGTCTCACTGATGATATGCCGATAGGTTTTTATACATTTAGTAAGCTTTTTTATGATATAAACTTAAATTCAAACTTGCTTATTTCGTGGGGAACACTACTTGGATATATAGGTAACCCCTGAAATTTCGTTTGAAGGATCCCTCTTTCTGAGATACTAGGTCTTTATGCTCAGTGATATCTGGTGTATTATCCCGGGACTTCTGATTTTTCGGAAGCAATGGCCTAGTCCCCGGAGAATACTCTACGCTTTCTTGAAATAAAAGCCTGCCCTCAGCATAAAAAATGATGAAACATTGAAAAATACTAATCATGTGCTGTTGTAAAAAAGAACCTCTAAAGGGGACCCATCAAAAGTCGGAGCCGTCATCTCTCGGCTGAACGGAAGTTCTGACCTGAGCTCTCACGGTCTTCGCATCTAACCCCTTACAGATATCATATGTGGTATACTCACCTGTAAGACTGAATATTGGGATCTGGATACGGGAGTATATTCAAGAGGTGGGACACATGAATGAGTTTAAGTTCTTAATACACCTAATTCATATCCTGAATCAGTTGAAATTTGTGTGAGAATTTAAGTGGATCAGTATATCGACAATCTAAGTGAATTGTTTAATTTTTAATGTGTAACTCAACTGTACTTGTGACTTGTCAAAAACTGATATAATCCTCTTACACAAACTCACAAAAATGGTGTTTGGAAATATTTCTTTACTGCGTTTCATTTCATTCAAAAATCCAAAAAGATTTTTAGTGTGTTTTAGCATAATTTTTGAAAAATACAAAAAGATTTTCGACAACTGATGTTGGAGAGCTGATTTTCAAAATTCCAAGTGCTAAACATGATGAGCATGTGGTGAGGGGGAGCTTGTGTTTAAATGAGAAAAGGTTTTGAATATTTAATTACAAGTAGTTCATCAATTATTAACATTGTTAAATCATTCTGGATATATTTGAGGGGGAGTCTGATTATATAAATTTGTCAAATGTTAAATTTGTGAAATTTATTGTGAGGTAGAGGATGTGCAGGATAGCCTGGATTCTGAAGTCTGAGTATAGAGCCAGGATACGATCCTGATCCTATGAAAGACAGATTGCGATCAACATCCGAGGGTAGATGAGATTGTTCGAGGGGAGTCTGTTGATGCAGAAGAGGAGAATAAAGAGAATATTGAAGAAGTTTTACACTGTCAGATACTTCTAAGAGAGCAGTCAGACTGATAAAGACTGAAGACGTTGAAGACTCGACACTTAATACTCGTCAACATCCGAGGGGGAGTCTGTTGGTGCATACGTCTGTTGACTTCGTCTTGTATCGAGTCTTGCATTGTTCAGGGCACGAAGATCAAGAAAATGACTAGCAAGCTAATTCCGCTTCAAGGCTCTAATTCCGCTTGAAGAGGTCTCATGTAATTCCGCATGGAATTACAAAGTAATTCCGTTTGAGTGCTGTAATCTCGTTTCAATGTAAAACCATTTGAGCATGTTCAAACGGGATTAGATTGCCTATATATATGTGTCATTTCGTTTCATTTGAAACGGAATTAGGTTGAGGTTTTCCGACGGCGAAGCTCTGTCGAAGTGTCTACAGACTTGTAATTGTTACCAGATCAATAGAAAGACAGTTAAAAGTGATATTCTAGCTGAATCAAACACAATATGTCTATTTCCGCCTTTCATATTGTGTAAAACACCTCTGATCGACTCGTTTCGGGTCTTTACACGATCCTAAAATAACCTCACTAACCAATTCCATTACAAATTATCCATAGACTAAATAACCAAACTATTAAGCTGTTGTCACAGAATATGGACCAACACTCTGCCTCGATGTAAGTATTTTAACCCCCAATCACTAATTCGTTACCCTACCCGATTGATCTTGGGGTCCATAATGCATGTCGAGGCTCCGCCTGACTAAGTTCGTTGGATTTCTGTCTCGTGTTGTATGGCTAAGTGACTTGGGTTATCTTACTAACACCTGTGCATTGTCTGTTTTTAATAGAAAATAATCAGGAACACCAACAGGAAGTTTTAGAATTTCCTAAGTCTACAAAGTAAGTTATTCTCTTTTTCTACCAAACTGTTTTACCAAAACCACAAATATTTTCAGTTATAATTATAGTGATTGAGTCTTTGTATTCTACAATTGCTGCTGGTATGTGGGGTTTTGTATACACTACTAGTAAAGCGTTACTGTTGGAAAAAGAGTTAGCCAATAGTAATATGACCACAGTCATGAAACTGCCAACCTGAAAAATACTGAACGAGTAGATTTGTAGATATAAACATTGTAATCACTCTCAATACTATAATGATATAAAAGCATGTTTTGATTAAACTGGGATGTACTCGCCAGTATTTCTTGTTGATAGAATATTATTAAAACGCGTTTCAGGTAACTTAATGTGAAGCTAAAGAAGCTAGCTATGGAGCACTGAAGGCTTAAAGAAGTGGCTATAAAAGTTACCTAAATAAAAGTTTATGTTTTTAGCAACTAGGGTTCATCCCTATAAATGTATTATGAATGAAACATGGGTTTTATTCCATTTGTTTATTATAAGATTTGGTGTTTTGAAACTCTGAAATTTATTTCCTAACTATGATTCTGATGTCTCATTTCCGTTGACAAATTAATAAACATCGATACCACTTAACTGGTTCACGGCTCCCATTCCCGGGGTAGGAGTCAGGGGCTGCGACAGTTGTGATGTGTGCAAAATGAAACATATAAATTACATCAATTGTGGCATAAAACTAACCCTTTTTTAGTACTAATGTTGGAAAAAGTGTGCTTTTGTCTTCCTTTTGTATTTTCAGGATTAAATGAGCTCAAATTAACAAAAGAAGCAAAAAGACATCAAAATCTAACATAAATACAAGAAAAGGAACAAGACGTGACATTCCCGACCCCACGACAACATTTTCCCAAGCAAAACAAGGCAACAGAGGACTGAACACGCCCCGTGCTCAGCCAGCACGGGGGCGTGCCCAAGTGTCAGCAGAAAAGACAAAGTGGTAGAAGCTTCTATTGCCCACCACGGGGCCGTGCTCAGCGGACACGGGGCCGTGGTCAACTATAAGAGTCGCACAATCCAGGCAAATCTTCATAGTACAAAGATTCTTCTGCACACGGGGTCGTGCTCAGCGGACACGGGGGCGTGGGCAACTAATAAGACAAAGCTGCATTAAATGAAGAAATAGAGGATGTGGACACGGGGCCGTGCCCGAGCTTCTGTTCAGCCTAAAAATAGGAGTGCTTGGCTCAAGCTCAAACCATCCCTTGGCACACCACCTCTCTCACACTTCACCCACCACCCACCACCACCATAACACCATCATCCACCACCATCATCCATTGTCCATCATAGAGTGTGTGAGTCATCTCGGGATCCAAGATTGATCGTAAGAGTTCTTGACAATCAAGGCCATGTTTGCCTAAGTCTCTTACATCACTTGGTGAAGACAAAGTGTCTAGTGTAATACTTTTTATTTCTAATATTTTCGCACTTTTTACTTGGTTTTGTATTAATGACTTTAATAACTAGTTGCTTATGTTGAAGGTGATCTTTCCTTATCATTTGTCCGTGGTGTCTTGGCATTATTTTACTGTCTATATAAAATAAAAGATTTTCACCATTCATATCTCCACGGTCTATATGGAGGTATGTTGGCTACCTGGTCGGGGGTTAAGGGAACGGTTTGGTAAAGGTCTTGCCATTGTTCAGCGTTTAGAGGTCCTGCAATGGACCTGGGTCAAATTTAGTAGGGCCTCCTTCAATACTTAACGGTATTGGATGGCGGGGGTCCAAACTCTTTGATCCCCTCATAAGTTAACTACTATTAATACTATAACCCGGCTATTTAGGACTGTATCCCTGCTGACTCAGACTACTTAGCCAAGGGTAACGTCACCTCCAAAAGAGGGGCCTACCATAATTTGCATTAATAACTTAATTAATGATCTTCCAATAATCCACCATTTTAGGATTGTATCCTTGCTGACTCAAACTACTGGGGTGAGGGTAACGTCACCTTCAAAAGAGGGGCCTACTACAATAACTAAGATAATCTCTTAAATTAGTGCAAAAGTGCGGAAATAATCAAAGGTTACACTAGACACGAGTCGGAACCAAGTGATTCATCTTGTCTATCTGTTTTTCTTTTTATTTTTATTTTCAGCATTTTTAGTTAGTTTTTATTTTTCTTAGCTTAAAACATTTTTCTAAACTTTTTATTTTGATTAGACGTTGAGGATAAACCGGTACTAAAAGCTCTTGTGTCCTTGGACGACCTCGGTATCTTACCAACACTATACTACGCTCACGATGGGTGCACTTGCCCATATGAGTGTCAAGTGTTAGTAAATATCGTGTTTTATAAATTTAAAACTTGACTAAAAAGTGGTAAAGGAGCTTAAAATATACACCTAATATATATAACACTTGACACCCATCAAGTTTTTGGCGCCGCTGCCGGGGACACAAGGATTTTAAGAAAGCTTAAAATCGACGGCCTAATTAGTTTTTCAAAACCTTTTTAAAACGCGCGCACATTTTTCTGCATTTTAGTTTAGTTTTGCATTTACAGTAACCTGTACACGGGGCCGTGTTCACTGAACACGGGGCCGTGCTGCACATTTTCATAAAAACAACCAGTAATAGTAGCTTGAACACGGGCCGTGCTCACTGAACACGCCCCGTGCTCAACGAAATCAGTAAATTAAATTAAAACGCCCAGATACAGATCCTGAACACGAGGCCGTGCTCACTGAACACGGGGCCGTGTCCAGCCTCTGTTTCCGTTTTATTTCTGTTTTCTGATCTCGAGACTTGGTTGTGGTCTGCTGAGTGATTCTTATGGATCAATACTCAAGAGGTTACAACCTACACCTATGAGGAGGATGATTATAGGGGTAATTATTGCACTAATTGTCGTAACACACACTCGGTTCAAAATAGTCACTCATATCAACCATCCAATTCATACACCTACTATGAGGAGCCCAGGTACGAGCCATCGACTTCATACACATCCTATGAAGACCAAAGGTATGAACCTCCTCCCTCATACTCATATTTTTATGAACCAAGGTATGAGCATTCTTACTCATACTTTGAGGAACCAAGATATGAGCCACCACCTTCGTATGCTTATTATAAGGAACCATGGTGTGAACAACCCACCTCATATGAGTGTTACGAAGAACAAAATTACGAACCTTATCCATCATATACTTACAATAAAGAACAATGGTGTGAGCCATCTACTTCATATGGGTATTATGAGGAACAAAGGATCAAACAACCGGATTCAAGCTTTGAAAATCCTGATTCTTTTTCTATAACCGAAGTGACCGATAGGATATTAGAACACATTAGAGTTATCGATCGTTGTATAAAAGAATCTCGCGCAAGGGAAGAGAAGTCCCGCGCAAGAGAAGAATTAAAAAAGGAAGAGATAAACGAAAGTGTAAAAATGGAAGAACAAATAAGTGATAAACAGACACATGAGTTAAACAACGAAAAAGGTGAGTCCGACAACGTTAAAATCCAAGAAGATTCTAATTTTGAAGAAATTAATCTCTTGTCACCTTCTTTTGAAAATCATTGTTTAGTACCCACTCATGCTAAGTTTTTAAAAGAGTTAAACACTAACACTAAAATTGACGAAACGGTAAGTGTTAAGTTAACTGATGATCAAACCTCGCTAATAAAAGAAGACCCATTTGAAATTAACATTACACCGGTTCCATGTTTCTTTCAAAATTCATTTATTAGTAATGTTACAATCGATAAAGATCTTTGTGTTAACATAATGCCTAACTACATTTTCGAAAAATTAAGTATTAGTGATTTTTCTCCACTTCAAATACCCATTTTCCTATCCAATCGGAAAGTAATAAAATCCATCGATATAGTTGAGGATATCTTGGTTCAAACAAATCAAATGGTAATCCCAACCGATTTTGTCATCCTTGATGATGCTCCTCTAGTGTTGGGACGACCATTTGTAAAAACACACGAAACTTTGAAAAACCGGAAGTACAACAATCTACCTCTTCAATTAGGGGCATTCAAAAAAAGTGTCGACCTTGAGCGATCAATGAAATATCCTTTCGGAAATAATGACCCCCTAATTGAAGATGAAGATGAACCACCCGATACAAGTGAAGAGATTGACCACTTTGTTGAAGAAGAGGTCGCCATAGAACAAAATTTTAAAGTTCTTGATCGAAATGAGCAACCAAATAAGGAGTCTCCTAAAGACCCACCACTTGAGCTCAAAGAACTTCCAAAAGGTTTGGAATATGCTTTTCTAGACAAGGATGGTAATTTACCTGTAATTATTTCATCTAAATTAGATAGCTTAGAAAAAGAAAAATTAATAAGTCTTTTGAAAAAACACAAAAACGCAATAGCTTGGAAACTTGTGTACATAAAAGGAATTAGTCCTTCCATGTGCACACATAAAATTTTAATGAATGATGACTACAAATCGGTAATACAACCACAACGTCGAGTAAATCCAAATGTTCAAGAAGTGGTTAAAAACGAAGTCATCAAATTACTTGACGCCGGACTTATCTATCCTATCTCCGATAGTCCTTGGGTGAGTCCCGTCCAAGTAGTTCCAAAGAAGGGAGGTATGACGGTAATAACTAATGAAAAGAATGAATTAATACCAACGAGAACCGTCACAGGATGGAGAGTATGTATAGATTATAGACGATTAAATGAAGCAACAAGAAAAGATCACTTTCCTTTACCCTTCATTGATCAAATGTTAGAAAGATTATCCGGTCATAAATTTTATTGTTTCTTGGATGGTTTTTCAGGTTACTTTCAAATCCCGATAGCACCCGAAGACCAAGAAAAGACAACTTTCACATGTCCCTATGGAACTTTTGCTTATCGACGCATGCCATTCGGTCTATGTAATGCCCCCGCAACATTCCAACGTTGCATGGTAGCCATTTTCCATGATATGATAGAAAAGACAATGGAAGTCTTCATGGACGACTTTTCTATCTTTGGGGATTCATACGACCAATGCCTCGATAACCTTGAACGAATGCTATCCCGATGTGAGGAAACTAACCTCGCCCTTAATTGGGAAAAATGCCATTTCATGGTAACAGAGGGAATAGTACTCGGTCACAAAATCTCAAGCGAAGGAATGGAGGTGGATTGAGCCAAAATAGATACCATTTCTAGATTACCACCTCCATCCTCCGTAAGAGCCATCAGAAGCTTCCTAGGGCATGCCGAATTTTATAGGCGGTTTATCAAAGACTTTTCTAAAATCTCGAGGCCTCTAACAAAATTACTTGAAAAAGATGCCCCTTTCATCTTTGACAAAGATTGCAATCAAGCATTTCTAACCTTAAAAGAAATGTTAGTCAATGCACCTATCATGATAGCGCCTGATTGGAAATTTCCTTTCGAAATCATGTGTGATGCCAGTGACTTTGCAGTTGGAGCTGTCTTGGGACAAAGAAAAGAAAAGCATTTCCACCAAATTTATTATGCTAGTAAAACACTAAATGATGCGCAAGAAAATTACACAACAACTGAAAAAGAATTACTAGCTGTGGTATTTGCTTTTGATAAATTTCGTTCTTATCTTGTTCTTTCTAAAACTATAGTCTATACAGATCATGCAGCCATTCGTTATCTCTTCAAAAAGCAAGATGCAAAGCCACGTTTGATTCGGTGGATTCTACTCCTCCAAGAATTTGACATTGAAATCAGAGACAAAAGAGGAGCAGAAAACACTGCAGCAGATCATCTTTCGCGCTTAGAAGACCCAGCTTTAGAAGCGACCAGGAACGAGCAAATCAATGAAAAATTTCCAACTGAGTCCCTGGAAATGGTGGAATACAAGGAAGAACCATGGTACACCGACTATGCTAGCTACCTAGCTAGCGGTATAGTCGCAAAAGGTTGGCCACATCATCAAAGGAAAAAACTTCTTTGCCAATGTGAAACACTATTTTTGGGAAGATCCATATCTTTTCAAAATGTGTGCCGACCAACTTGTCCGACGATGCGTACATGGTAGCGAAGCCCGAAGAATTCCCCGCCATTGTCATGAAGGTCCATACGGAGGACATCATGGTGCCACTAGTACCGCACGAAAGGTATTTGATTCAGGATTTTATTGGCCAACCATTTACAAAGACGCCCAAAGTCTTGTCAAGACATGTGATGCTTGCCAAAGAACAGGTAATATTTCTTCCAAAAACGAAATGCCACAAAATGGCATTCTTGTTTGTGAAATTTTTGATGTGTGGGGACTCGACTTTATGGGACCTTTCCCACCATCGAAAGGAAACAAATATATACTTGTGGCAGTAGACTACTTGTCTAAATGGGCCGAGGCCGAGGCACTTCCAACAAATGATGGAAGAGTCGTGGTAAGATTTCTGAAAAAATTATTCTCTCGTTTTGGCACCCCTAAAGCCTTAATAAGTGATATAGGTGCCCATTTTTGCAACCATCAACTTGAAATTTTTTTAACAAGATATGGGGTCTATCACCGGGTCTCAATAGCATATCACCCTCAAACAAACGGACAAGCCAAAGTGACTAATAGAGGTTTAAAACGAATACTTGAAAAAACCGTAGGGTTAAATAAAAAGGAACTGGCAGATAAATTAGATGATGCTTTATGGGCCTTTCGAACTGCTTATAAAACAACAATAGGTACTACCCCATATAAGCTAGTCTATGGAAAAAGTTGTCACTTGCCAGTAGAAATTGCACACAAAGCCTACTGGGCAATCAAAAATGTAAACTTAGATTTAGAATTTGCTGGTAAAAATCGATTTTGTCAATTAAATGAATTAGACGAGCTTAGGAATTATGCATACTCAAACTCTGAAATTTATAAGGAAAGAATGAAGAAC
Organism: Helianthus tuberosus; assembly: GCA_030545235.1. Classification (NCBI taxonomy): domain Eukaryota; kingdom Viridiplantae; phylum Streptophyta; class Magnoliopsida; order Asterales; family Asteraceae; genus Helianthus; species Helianthus tuberosus. The sequence continues at coordinate 27,153,832 of CM060378.1, forward strand.
TTGCATGACAAACAGATTAAACCTAATGAATTTCAAGTAGGAGATCTAGTTCTTTTGTTTAATTCACGACTGCGATTATTTCCTGGTAAATTAAAGTCTAGGTGGTCAGGACCTTTTTCCATCACCCATATTTTCCCACACGGTGCAGTAGAAATTAAATCTCGAAATGGGCCCCCATTCAAAGTCAATGGCCAACGGCTGAAACTCTATCAAGGATTCATTGAGGATGAAGAGGAAGAGATTTCGTTTCAAACGGAGGAAGAATGAAAACATCAACATCGTACCTGGTAAGTTACGAGCGATCGGGATGACATCTAAAGCGGTAAGTTTTCTAACCAAAGCTTATGGGAAACAAAGGGCACTCACACGAGCACTGAAAAAAAAATTTAAAACTTTGCTCGGCACGAGGCCGTGTTCGCTGGACACGGGGCCGTGTCCGCGCTGCAGTCGGGATATATCCCCTTTTTCAAAACAGTTACTTCATTCCACACGCCCCGTTTCCCCGAAAAAGGTCTGGTTCCAGGCGATTTTTCGCAGATTTTTGACGTCTCCTATCACTCTAACAACATCAAGGTTTGATTCTATCACTTTTAGTAGTTAGATTAGTTACTTTCATGTAGTTAAAACACCAAAAATTTAGGGGAAAATCTAGGGTTCTTGAAGTTCATCCGGATCAAACCTCAAATTTTTGTTTAGATCTGTTTGCATTTAGTTAGATTAGTGTTATGGGAAGTAAATACACTTATATTGTTCATAGATTCACCCGATTTCTCACAAAAACCCCAAACCCTTGTTCTTCGACCAAAAAAGATAAAATTGATAGGGTAAACGGGTTATTTTGGGGAAAACGGCACTTAGGGTTTCATTTTCAGGGAAAACCGCACCTATTGGACCAAAAATTTTCAAGTTTTCGTAACCGGGTCGAAAAATGGAATTTTTGAGTAACAGACGCCTGGACACGGGGCCGTGTCTGCTGAACACGGGGTCGTGTCCAGCCCACTGTTTGCAGTTTTATCCGAAAATACTTATGTTTCGTGCTAACTTTTGGTGCATTCTTTCAGATGGCCAGGAAGTTCACAAGATTTAACGCCAATGAGCTCGATGCTAGAGCTAGATACGAGATACTTCAAACAAGGCCGGAGGAATACCCGAGGCAAGCATGCACGGAATTGTTAACTGTGGTGAATCAAATTGACCGTTTCAACAACATTGTCACGGGACCACTCAGAGTCGCTCTAACAACTCGACTCCGTTCCGTCCATGAATGTACTTTGGAATTCTATAGCACCTTCACATTCAACTCAAGGTGCGACCCGTTCGACAATGACGGGGTAGCATTCCGATGTGGCGGGACAAGATATTCGATCTCTATGGCACAATTTGGGTCGATTGTCAGGTTGTATGCGGAAGAGGATGCGGGAAACGAGGAAAATACTGGAGGAATGAGAGAGATAGGTGAAAACGAACGCCAAGCCATTTGGGCTCAGATTGGTGATGGGTACTACAATCCGAGCAGCACTAAGAGTACAAAGCTGAGGGATCCGCTCTACAGATACATCCATAGGCTCCTCGGCTACTCTCTTAGCCAAAGGCATGATAGTAGTGGCGTTGTTGGGTTAAGAGATTTGGTTGTCCTCCAATGCATCCACAACCGCAGGCCGCTCGATGTTCCGTTCCTCATGCTCCGAAACATGCATCATAATCGCCTTGCTAGTGCACCGACTCCTATCTTCTTTGGGGGGTGGGTGTACCGTCTCTTCAGGCACTTCGCCCACATACCTAGGTCATTTGAGAGAAGCCCATGGTCGGGTATGGTGGATATACACAAATGCCGCTCAATGAACCTGATTTATGAGGCGGAAGACGGGACGGTAAGCTTTCAAAGGATGCAAGGTCATGCATGGAACCCGCAAGAAGCACTTGTCCTCCAAGCTCCGCAACATCATCAGTACCAATACCAACCCCAAGGTGATCCGGGCCAATCCTCCTCAGGAGGCGGTTTTCCTAATTTCCAAAGTTTGCATGATTTGTTGCAGGAAAACCTTATATGCACCAGGAACACATACAACATAGCGAGCAACACCTACCACCGGGTTGGAGCTATCGAGAGAAACATGTCCGATATCCAAGATGATATTGGATATATTCGAGACCACATTGCGCGCCATGGAGGGGACGATGACGATGATGATGATGACGATGCCATGGAGTAGGCGGGAGGAGCGGAGGAAGAGGCGGTTGTTTGATGGTTCCCCAGGTTACCCCTTTTCCACTCTTGAACAATTAATGGCATGCATGCCAAAGTGTTGAACAATTTACTTTCCCTAACTTATTTTATTTTCTGCACTTATTTTTCTTTTAACTTTGACATGGATGTTGAATATTGGTAAAAGTAGGATGTTTGCTATGGTATGGTATGGTATGGTGTTTATTGATTAAGCAGGTACATACGAGGCTTAGAGTGCTAAACATTAGTACTACTAAAGCTGGGACAGGAAAACCGACGAAAGAAGCCTGTTTTTCAACTTTGCAGACTGTCCACACGGGGCCGTGTCCAGCCGACACGCCCCCGTGCCCATTCCCCTGAACCTGCTGTTTGTTTTGATTCTGCAGACCTTGACAGACACGAGGTAGTGTTCAACCAACACGCCCCCGTGTTCACCTTCTGTAAGTTTTCGTTACTGGCACCTGAGCACGAGGTCGTGTCCACTCAACACGGGGTCGTGCCCAGGTAACCAGTAACACAATTTTTTTTGTTTTTTACACCTTTTTACACATTCAATCAACCGAAAAACTTATTTTTGGGACACATTGAGGACAATGTGTAATTTAAGTGTGGGGGGATGCTAAAACCTTGAATCTTGCAAGTCCTCAATACAAGCCTTACACAAAACTCTATTGGAACCGCTAATCACCCCAAATTGTTTTCAAAAATTTTCATTTTTTTACTTGTCTAGGTTTAACTCGGGAAATTCAAGTTCTCAAAAAGGTTATATTTTTACGAATTTACAACCGATAGCGTCGTGATAAAAAGAACCAACATAAGAAAATTATGAAAAGGCATGACAAGCTTAGTTAAAATTTAATTATATATATTTGATCACATAAAAACCCATTCCCACAAAAGTGAGTTTTGAGCCTTTATTGACCAAACACTTATATATCATTTGACTAAATACTCATTTTCGTTTCTTGTGTGAATAGCCGCTTGGTTCTTACGACTCTAGAACTTGCCATGACGATACATTCCCGGTCCTTACCAACTTAAACCCAAGTAAGTAAATGACGGAGGCATTAGGACTAACCCTTTTTATTTCTACACCATTATTTTTCTTTTTTTTACCACCTACCCAAAATCCCCCTAGTTAGCCCCTTTGAGCCTAAACCTTTTCATTTCATAACCCAACCAAACACCCTTTTACCCACCAAAAGCTTTTTCATTTTTAACCCTTTGTTTTAGTAAAAAGTTCGGTTTCTTATATGACTTTTCAAAAAAAAAATGTGTTGATGATGAAGCAAAAGAAAATCAACAAACAAGTTCATCAAAAATAACTTTGTTTGAATAATAGCTTCATCATAAATAAAAGTTACAAAAATAGAAAATCTTACGAAAACCGACACTTGTTACGCTTTTAGCCCTTTTTCAACTAACCATTAACCCAACCACCTACCTTTAACCCAAGCCTAACCCTTCACCCACAAAGTCCTCTTGATATTTACAAGGGAATATAAGTTAAAAAGGAGGAGGATTGATTGCTTGGCAAGCCTATGGTAGGAGTAAGTTCCATGCCGCTCTCGAGTGATCCACAAATACATTTTCGGCCGAGTGTTGAGTGATCCCCGTGAGGTATGTGAACTTGTATATAAATAGAATTTTACAAAGGCATGTTATGCCCTAATAAGTAATTTATCTTATGAAAAGTTTTAAATAAATCATGACGAATAGGATTGTAAATAAATAAAAGTAAAAGTAAATAAAGAATCTTGGAAATCCCGACACTCTACGACAAGCCCAAAACCTTCTTCTCTACCCATTCCATTTGGGAGTGTAATAGCCACATATTAAAGAGTTTTGCTTGAGGACAAGCAAAGATTCAAGTGTGGGGGTATTTGATGTGTGCAAAATGCAACATATAAATTACATCAATTGTGGCATAAAACTAACATTTTTTTAGTACTAATGTTGGAAAAAGTGTGCTTTTGTCTTCCTTTTGTATTTTCAGGATTAAATGAGCTCAAATTAACAAAAGAAGCAAAAAGACATCAAAATCTAACATAAATACAAGAAAAGGAACAAGACGTGACATGCCCGACCCTACGACAGCATTTTCCCAAGCAAAACAAGGCAACAGAGGACTGAACACGCCCCGTGCTCAGCCAGCACGGGGGCGTGCCCAAGTGTCAGCAGAAAAGACAAAGTGGTAGAAACTTCTATTGCCCACCACGGGGCCGGGCTCAGCGGACACGGGGCCGTGGTCAACTATAAGATTCGCACAATCCAGGCAAATCTTCATAGTACAAAGATTCTTCTGCACACGGGGTCATGCTCAGCGGACACGGGGGCGTGGTCATCTAATAAGACAAAGCTGCATTAAATGAAGAAAGAGAGGATGTGGACACGGGGTCGTGGCCGATCTTCTGTTCAGCCTATAAATAGGAGTGCTTAGCTCAAGCTCAAACCATCCCTTGGCACACCACATCTCTCACACTTCACCCACCACCCACCACCACCATAACACCATCATCCACCACCATCATCCATTGTCCATCGTAGAGTGTGTGAGTCGTCTCGGGATCCAAGATTGATCGTAAGAGTTCTTGACAATCAAGGCCATGTTTGCCTAAGTCTCTTACATCACTTGGTGAAGACAAAGTGTCTAGTGTAATACTTTTTATTTCTAATCTTTTCGCACTTTTTACTTGGTTTTGTATTAATGACTTTAATAACTAGTTGCTTATGTTGAAGGTGATCTTTCCTTATCGTTTGTCCGTGGTGTCTTGGCATTATTTTACTGTCTATATAAAATAAAAGATTTTCACCATTCATATCTCCACGGTCTATATGGAGGTATGTTGGCTACCTGGTCGGGGGTTAAGGGAACGGTTTGGTAAAGGTCTTGCCATTGTTCAGCGTTTAGAGGTCCTGCAATGGACCTGGGTCAAATTTATTAGGGCCTCCTTCAATACTTAACGGTATTGGATGGCGGGGGTCCAAACTCTTTGATCCCCACATAAGTTAACTACTATTAATACTATAACCCGGCTATTTAGGACTGTATCCCTGCTGACTCAGACTACTTAGTCGAGGGTAACGTCACCTCCAAAAGAGGGGCCTACCATAATTTGCATTAATAACTTAATTAATTATCTTCCAATAATCCACCCTTTTAGGATTGTATCCTTGCTGACTCAAACTACTGGGGTGAGGGTAACGTCACCTTCAAAAGAGGGGCCTACTACAATAACTAAGATAATCTCTTAAAATAGTGCAAATGTGCGGAAATAATCAAAGGTTACACTAGATACGAGTCGGAAACAAGTGATTCATCTTGTCTATCTGTTTTTCTTTTTATTTTTATTTTCAGCATTTTTAGTTAGTTTTTATTTTTCTTAGCTTAAAACATTTTTCTAAACTTTTTATTTTGATTAGACGTTGAGGATAAACCGGTACTAAAAGCTCTTGTGTCCTTGGACGGCCTCAGTATCTTACCAACACTATACTACGCTCACGATGGGTTCACTTGTCCATATGAGTGTCTAGTGTTGGTAAATATCGTGTTTTATAAATTTAAAACTTTACTAAAAAGTGTTAAAGGAGCTTAAAATATACACCTAATATATATAACACTTGACACCCATCAGTTGTGTTAAGTAATATTGAAGGTTCATTATGTTTAAATATATATGTTTCTAACCGTGCTATCCTTGAGAAAGAAATGAAAAGTGCAGGTGTGCTAACGTAGGGCTCAAGAGTGTTGATGCCTGAATGGAGTGCACGAATGAGGAAGGATGATTGAATGAAATACCTTGTGTCATCAGAATGTTATATGGTCTTTTAGTTTCATGTTATCATATACGTAAGATGTCACCATGTACTAATGTGTGGGTCGTTTATGGTGACCTCAGGTTACCGGAGTCATCACCATCACTACTAAGGACAAATGGGTGGAAGTCGAGCTAAAGGGCATAGACTGTACGGAAAAAAGGGGTCGACACATAGTTTGTATTCGAATGTTATAATCGCTATATAGATTATGAATAAATGATGTAATTATTTAAAAGAAGTCATTTTAAATGATTTTTAAATGTGTCAGGTCATTGTAAAGAAAGAAATTTTATGGTACGTATTTTCCACTGCGTCATTTGGATGAAACGTGTTAGGGTGTTACAAATGCACAGCCCGATAGTGTTTGTGTTCCCACCGCATCACATGAACACCCTTCTAGTGTGTGTGTGTGTGTGTATTATATCAATTAGTGGCATGCACTGTTTTTGTCATCTATGCATTTGAGTATCATATTTATATACATTGTTGTTATTTGAGGCATTTTTATTCTGATAATGCTAAATATAGATGATTAGTAGTTACCTGATATATACCCTTTGGGTTTTGGGTCTGGTATACCCAACGGGTAATTACCTTATAGAAACCTGACAGGTTTTGGCAAGGTTTGGGATAAGCTTATCTAATCGGATTTTGGATTGGGATTATCTAACCCATCCCAACCCAACCCATCCCATTGTCATCCCTACCTTGAAGCCCTCTAAAGTCTGGCTTAACTTCTACTACAAGTCAAGAACAAAAGAATGGGATCACCACAAATTAGAAAGTAAGGTAAATTTGTTGGTTACATGACTTTATGTTATGAGACAGCCCAGAAAAAGAAAAGTTATAATTTGATTACATGGTAGAGGCTTTTTAGTGAAAGAAATATATTCATTGATTAATTAGGGGAATGAGTCTTCATTTTACTTTCAAGGGTCAATCATTTTTGTTGAACTTTTTTTTGGGCTACCTCTGCGCAGGACGCATACAATCATTTTACGGAACATTCTTTCAAGTTAGCTCAAGGTAGGCCCCATACACACATATCCAATTTGAGTCGAATTCAAGTTCCAGTAGATAGCGAGGCAGACATTGGGGTAAACGGGGGCAAAGCAATGGAGAGATAGGCGAGTGATGCCAATGGGGTTCCAACAAGAAAGCAAGTGTTGTTATCACATGCTTGTCTTGTCTAATTCATTCATTTTCATTTATTCAATAAAGAATGCATAGTTAAGAAACCTTGAAGAAAGATTACTTGTATTTTTAAGATATTGAGTTGGACGAAAAGTTTCGGATCGGGCGGGTCTAGATGGAAGTTTGGATAGGATAAACTAATTCGGTAGAAATCTTGTTAGATTAGTCATAAGTCGAATGATTCCATTCATACCGAAAGAGTTTACATCGTTTCCAAGCTGGAGAGAAAATTTCTCCAGCATTTCCCCTCTGGGATCTCCAAAACTTATCAACCTATGAACACACGAAACTATATACAAACCTTGGTTTGGTGCGGAAGAGCACGTTCGTGCGGACTAGACTCCTCCGTACGGATGAGCTACATCCGTACGGATGTGATCTCATCCCCTCCAGCATGTCATGTGTTAATTTTTCTCACTAAACTATACAATAATCAACACACGCTCTCTCTAGCTTATTCGCACAGTGACGGACACACAAAATATACACTAACATGGACAATCAAAAAGCCCAAATGTCACACCACGACCACGTAAAACAACAAATCGTGGCGGAAACGTCGGGGAGTGTTGTAATAGAATCATTGTTTCATAACACATGGGAATTTGAAATTTTGTTTTATTGATTAAAAGAGTTACAATGTCTTAACAACAAGGAAGCGTAACCTAATTAACTAGTCTTGCATCTTTTATTGTCACTAAGGCCCGAGTATGCCTAAGTGTATCTTGATCAATCCTATGCATCATTTCCTGAAACACATATGAAAATAGGTACGTCAGCATAAAAATGCTTGTGAGATACATAAGTTTTATTGATTTAGGATTCATGACTTGTAAGTTTAAAGAAAATGTTTAACAAAAGTAGTCATGAACCTTAAAAAATGTTTTTTGTTTTGTAAATCGTATAAAAATCGATAAGGAAACAGATGATATAAAAGAATATGTATGGTTATGTAAATAACCAAGTAAAAATGAATTTGTATAAAATGTGTTTTTTTGTAAAACAATGTTTTGTAAAGATATGTTAATTGTGTAAAATGTAATATGTCAAAATTGAAATGGTTTAAATAACGCTACGATATGTAATATCATAAAAGCACTTATATATAGGAAGTACCAGCGGCGTATCCACCATGCTTTTATCATATTACACACGTTTCGTTACTTAAATCACTTACCCAAACAAACCATCAATGTAAAAATGTTCATGTATAACTACATGTAATGTTTAAACAAATGTTGAAATGTTAATGTGTAAACAAATGCAATGTAGAGTGAATAAAAAGCCTTTATTGATTAAAAGCATTTACTCGACCCTATAAGAAAGAAATGTACAAAACAACGCATTTGATAAATTATAATCTAAATTTATGTTTTGTAGAATAATGCATGCTTTACTGATACAAACATCTATGCAGTATTGTGAAAATGCATACATTCAAGCCTTGAGACTATGGCGATAAACCCTTAAATGAATTAAAGATTTATCTGAGTTATGTGTATCGAAGTCGGTCATTCCTTCCATCCAAACATACCTAGGATGTCAGGAACGGGAGTTGTCAATTCCTATGGTACCACTACCTACTAGCGAACGGCGTAGCTAATGTTAATGAATGTATTTTTGAGCCATTTAAACAAACCAAATGTCATACCAAAATGTAAGCATGTTTTATGAAAATAATGTACTAAGTATGCAACAAATGGACATACATAGCATGAAATGAAATGTAAAATAATGTACTAAGTATGCACTAAATGGACATACATAGCATAAAATGAAATGTAAACAATGTACTAAGTATGCACTAAATGGACATACATAGCATAAAATGAAATGTAAACAATGTACTAAGTATGCACTAAATGGACATACATAGCATAAAATGAAATGTAAAACAATGTACTAAGTATGCACTAAATGGACATACATAGCATAAAATGAAATGTAAAACAATGTACTAAGTATGAACTAAATGGACATACATAGCATAAAATGAAATGTAAACAATGTACTAAGTATGCACTAAATGGACATACATAGCATAAAATGAAATGTAAACAATGTACTAAGTATGCACTAAATGGATATACATAGCATAAAATGAAATGTAAACAATGTACTAAGTGTGAACTAAATGGACATACATAGCATAAAATGTAATGTAAAACGATGTACTAAGTATGCAACAAAGGACATACATAGCAAAAACACAATGAAATCATGTACTATAAGTGTATTAATGAACATAACAAGCATATGATATGAAAACATGGAAAGCATGAAAGTAACAAGTAGGCACATGTGTTCCACCCCAAAACAGTTTGAAAATAGTAAAAGATGGGTCTATGTACTCACTTGAGGGTGCTTAGAAGTCTTGAACAACAACCAAGCTAAGCTAGAGGGATCACGGAATCAAACGGCACCTAATATAGGTAACTATGTAAATAAACGGACCTAAATCGGAAGATCGGATAGAATGAGGTTTCGTAAACCAAATGAGTATAGGAACTCATGTAATATGGTTTAACAAAGCCTACATTCTAAAATGAAACCTATCCTAAGTGCTTATGATCCATTACGACCCGTTTAGGTAGCTTATGCTACTTTAACGCGTCGTTTGCGTAAAACGCGTTCGGACCGCCTAACTAGTCCTATGATAAGTAAAATATGCCTTAACATGTCTAATATTGTTGCCAAATCATTTTAGATGTCAAAAGTTATGTTACATATGCTTAAAATGAATTTTGGTGCAAAAATGGCATTTTGGTCCTTTACCTAAGGCATATAAACTACCTATCATACAACTACTTAAGCGAAGTGAGCATAAGGTATAACCTCGGAAGGTTATTCCCTATACAACTATGGTCACCTAATGTGTTTGGTCGGATCCTAATGATAGACGAAATGGGTCGGGTTCGTAAGTCTAAGCGATTGTTTAGATCGCTTACCTTACGACCCTATATAAGCACAAACCAAAAAGTGACGAGTTAAACGTGTTAAAATACGTTTATCGAGGTTTGAAAAAAAGTTTGATATCAAGACAAAGGGTCTTGATACCCAAAAGTAGTTTGGTTAAAAAATACGCAAGAATACGCATAAAATGTAGGTATAGTCAGTAGGTATAGTCACTAAGCCTAGATAACGCGGTAATCAGTAGGTATAGTCACAAGGGACTATAACCATCGTGATTACGCTCACGTTATGAAGTTCAAACGAACTTTGTGTTGACCATAAAATGGTCAATGCATAAAGTTAAATGGAGTTTGACTTTCATGCTAAAAACGCATAAAAGAACGAAAGAGGACTTACAACGGATCCAAGAACGGAAGCTTTGATCCGAATATTCTCAGGTATGAAGTGATAATCACATCAACTTAGATAACCAATTCAGATTCAAAGGTGTGAGTTTGAGAGTGAAGTGGGTGTTGCTATTTATAGGAAAACCAAGACCGTTAGGATCGTTTCTTGAAAAACGTGCTTCGATCTAGGCCGTACACATGCACCCATGGTTTTGGAATACCATGGGCACATCAAAATAGCCCATAGAAAGCTTCAAACCCGTTTGCAACTCAAAGAAAACTAGCTGCTATTTATATCAGCAAGTATTCTGATACTGGGGGTTCTTTCGCGGCCCGCGTAAGAGCCAAGACAGGCTTACGTGGCCCGCCTGGGCAAAGTTTGGCAGAATGTGCAGAAATGGTCCCTGCACTGTAAAACCTTGGTTTCTGACCCGTTTAAGCCCCGTTAACCCAACTTTAAGGGCCTACAATGATGCCTAAACATGAGGGACATGAAATATGTTCAAAAATATGTCGGATTTTGGTTCGTTTGGTCATACAGACGCGTTATTTGCTTAATTACGACGAAATATGCACGAACGCGAAAAACGATCCAAATTGCGCGACGAATGGATTTTTCTCATGCCAATCACTAAAATAAAATATTTTAATGATTACATAAACTTTTGGATGTCCGAATGTATTCAGAACGTAAGAGCATAATTTTTGGATGTCGAAATGCAAACTTATGCACTTTTTGACGCTTTTTGTCCCTGAATGAGCATAAAGTTTATTTTAGCACACCGAACCCCTTAAAGCCTATTTCTAAGCTATGTAAAGGATATTTAGGGTATGTTTAACTTATGATCAAGTTCCGGAATGTTCGTTACTGTACGAATCGGCATACTTTCGCAGTTTGTCGAATTTAGTCCCTGTAAGCGAATAAGTTTGATTTCGATGCACCAAACCTTCCAAAACTTATTTCTAAGTTATGTAAAGGTTATTTAAGGTATGTTAAGCCCATGTCACTATTCCAGAGTGTTTGTCGCGTTAATCTGATTACGTTTACGCATCAGTGCTCGTATAACTTCCTAGAAAGCGATTTAGAGCTCGAAATCGAACGAGAATTGATATGTGCAAATGATACACATATTTATACAAATCCCAAGTATGAAATAAAATATTTCATTGTTTTGGCATCTGTTTAATGGCCGTGGAGGCGCAGGTGTCACAGTCTCCCCTACTTCAGGAAATTTCGTCCCGAAATTTATTTAGAGGAAACTTGTGAGATCTTGAAACATGAAGTTGAAAAGATAAAACAACACTGGTTAAGGTTCTGAACTTCTAGTAACTTTAATAACTTCATGCTTGCCATGTAAGAGGGACACTTATATACAAGTATATAAAGCATTATTGGTTTGTCCAACGTACCTTCGTTACATTGTTCACGTTTCGTTATTGTTGCCACCATAGGTTCTTACACATGATAAATCTTACAGGGGTTCCTGTGCACTGAATTTCATAATTATGTACGCGTCCATAATTACGTAATTCCTGTGCACAGTGCATTTTATAACGTGTAGGGGAAAACCAAATGAACAAACCTGTGATGAGTGTGACTAGACCATCTTAGGGTCCTTTTTAATTGAATCAATAAATGATCTCTTTAACTAGACCACCAAGGAGTCTTTTCAGCTTATATCATCACATGTCATTCTTAACCAGATTCTGAATCAATCTTTTTGACTAAACCACTCAAAGGGTCTCTTTAAATTTTGGAATGGTACTATATAATCCAAGGGTCTTAACTATTACGTAGAAGCCCATTAAGGATTTAGGGTAGTACCTATTTGAATAGCCTACTGTGAATCCCTCATATGAAGATATGGAAGATTCTATGAGGATTTGGATAACGAATATCTAGATTACTCAAAAACACAAAATGCATAAAAGAAACACATGAACACATAATCACAAATTGTTTATCTTGATCTTTAATTTGTTATCATTTTGTTAATTTGTTTTGTTAATTACGCACATGTATTTAAAGCGCATCAGGTATCCAATCCGTGGATTTTGATTAACACTTTAAATATTTTCCAAGAATCTAACTATAAGGATAGGAAGATCTTTAAAAAGAAAATTCGATTTTGATTATAAGGAATCGAAATGTTCGAATTAAGGCATACAAGGAATCCAATGAAGGACTCTGATTTGAATGATAATCATCCACAAGGATCTAATTGTGAAGGTAAGAAAATCCCATTATGGATTTTGGGATTTGATGTCACACCCCGACCGCGAAAAACAACAAACCGCGGCGGAAACGTCGGGGAGTGTTGTGGCAGAATTATTATTTCATAACACATGATAATTAAAGTTAAGTTTTACCAGCTTAAATTATTACATTGTCTTAGATCAAACAAAACACATAACATAATAGATGATAACTTTCTTGATTTTTATATTGCTAAGGCCCAAGTCACCCTAAGTGAAGCTTGCTCATATCAAACAATCGCTCCTGAAACATATGTGAAAGTAAACACGTCAGCACAAAAATGCATGTGAGTAACATAGGTTTAGTGTTGAAGATTCATGACCTTGAATGTTAGAAGAAATGTTTAACGAAAAGTAGTCATGAACCTTGTAAAAATGTCTTCTTTTATAAAATCATATGAAAATCAAATGATATAAAAGAATGATGTATGGTTAAATAAGTAACCAAATGAAAATATTATGTATAAATATGTCATGTCTCGTCTTTGTTGAAGTAGTTTAGATAACGCCACGATATGCCATACAGTAAAAGCACTTATATATAGGATGTACCAGCGGCGTATCCACCATGATTTTATCATATTACACACGTCTCGTTACTTAAATCACTTATTAATAACCATGAAATAATGTCTTGTTTAAATGTCAATGTCAAATGTCAAATGTCCAGTATAAACCATGTCTTGTATGACGGATAAATAGTATTTACTCAAGCCAAATGCATAATGTCATGTATAAACAAATGTCTTATGTAATCAAAATGTCATGTACACAACAAAGTCTTTGAATAAATAAAAGTTTAATTCAAAATTTATTTTTTGTAAACCATTGCTTTTATCGATATGAACATTTATGTGGTTTGTCTATCGCATACACTCAAGCCTTGAGACTGTCGGATATACCCTTATCAGGATCAAGGTTTATCAAAAATGTATTCGGATTCTGTCATTCCCCTAACGAAATACCTAGAAAGCGGGAACGCGATTTGTCAAGTCCTATAGCGCTATTACATACTACCGAGCGGCGTGATCAATGTTAATGAATGTACTACATCGTCAAACATACCAACTGTCTTTTTCAATGTAAGCATGTCATGAAAATGTCTTTATAAAATCATGTAATAGGCATACTAAGTCAATATGCCAAGTAAAATGTCTTTGAACCAAATGTTAGGTATACTGAGTCAATATACCATAAAAATGTCATTGAAATAATGTATTATATACAATACGTAACAAAAATGTATAATGTCATGAAAACGGAAAGTAAAGTTATGCACATATGCTTCACCCCAAAACATTTGAAAACGTAAAATATGGGAACTATGTACTCACCTTTGGGTGAGTTTTTATATGTTAACACAATCACTCAAATTGTTTATTCGTCCTAAATTAAATAAGAACGATTTAATACTCAAAAACCCACAAAAATACATAAGTTTCTTCGATACTTAGAATTTTCACATAACTTAGAGTTTTCTTGAAAAGTTATTATTTTTTATTATATTGGTGTATTTATATATATATATATGAGTTCATATATATTTTAAAAACTTTGCGACTTGAACGATTTTATTGGTGACCCTCATCATGTTATAAGCAATATATCTATGATTTGTGCGTCGTAATATATATACTCAAATGTAACATACTAATAATAGCGTAATACACATAATCTTGTCAAGTATTAACATGTCATCATACACATATTATAAAACACATAACACATTGTAACACATAAAATTTACCCATGAACAACCCATTATAGTGTATGTTGAAAAACACGTATTTTAGCAATTCGGTAACGTTTTTGGGTGCCGGAAGTCATGTATGACTAACCAAACACCAAGTAAACTTAATATAAGTTAAAATACTTATTTTTATATCAAAAGTATCAGTTTACTTACTGATCTAAAACAGTTTTATAAAAATCCTCCGAAAAGCCGATTTTTAACCGTTTTACCGCATAGTTTTGCATCAAACGTTACCCTAACCATCCCAAATCGTAATGAATTGATATTTTAACATAACCCATGTTATTTACTGAATACAATAGTAGTTATACTCATGATATTGCAGGTTTCACATAAAGCACATAAATCATACAAATTTCACATATTTTACCACTTTCTAAGCTATATGTACAACATGCAAAGCTACCAAACCTATGAAAAAGTTTCATGCCATTATAACATACCAAATAATGTTATTTTTAGTGTTTATAATCTGTTCTAAACAATTTTTGTCATACAATCATTTTTTTAACATTTCTTGAGCTTTAAATCAACATGTATTCTCATGTACAAGTGTCTAAAGTACACTATCATATCATCATCATTTCATATGAGTTTAGATGCATCAAACATGTGATTTATTCATATTTATTTACTAATTTAATTGAACAGTCATCATATCATGCACAAATCATCAAACACTTGCATTTTAACTATCATTCAAGAACAAGCAACAACTTAAAATTCTCAAATATGTCTAATAATTTTTTGGCCATTTACATGTCAAAATACTAACATTATTTCAAATTATAACTCATGATTCAATCATTTCTTTATATCTCTAAGATATTTGCACATAATCTTGTTCATGCAAGCAAAGCATCCTAAACAAGTATTTATCAAAAATCAAGCTCAAATCTCATACACACACATATATATGTACGGTTATATGTACACACATATATATACCACCATTTTTATTTTGTATCAAGATCCATTTCTTTTTAGATTTCAAGTTTGTGAAAAATTCCAAGATTCAAGAGAAACTTCAAATCATCAAGAACAACCAAGAATCAAGTGTATGATTTAAACATAAACTTTATACCTTCAAGATTCAAGTGAGTTTTTAGATGAGATTTTGATGATATGGAGCTTGAAATCACTTGAAAGCACCTTGGAAACTCCTTTGGATCTTCACACCAACTTGAAATTAGCTTGGAATGGGGTTTGATCTTGAAGAACAAGGTTGAAAGATGATAATGGTGATGGTGGTGGGTGCTTACGGTTTGGGGGAGAGAGAGAGTGAGGGAGTGGAGTGTGGTGTTGAGTGAGAAATGAAATGAAGTATGGTGATATATATAGGACAAGATCTAGATCAATCTTTAGAGATTGCATAATATCTAAAAGGATCCAAGGTAGATCAAGTTAGATCATGTAGGATCTTGGAAATATTTTGGTGGGGTCACCCTCAATGTGACCGTGAATTATCAAGGGGGAGGGGGGTTAAATGTAATTTTTGAATGGTAAATGTAAGTAACTAGTTGGATATTAAGTGTAAAGTCTAGCGTTTAAATCCCGGTTTATGGCGTTCTAAATTATTTTTATTATTCTATAAAAATAAACTCGCCAAAATATTACAGAAATAAATTTCAGTTGCCGAGACTGGCTGCGTTGTCTGCGTTTTGCAGTAGAAGCACTGTGTTACGCAGTAACACGCGGTACGCGCTTAAACTTTGAAAAATAACGTTTTTAAGCGTTTTAATTTATTTTTCAACACGAACATGATTAAAAATAAAATTTTAATCATAACAGAATATTTTTAGGATTTAAATATTATCCAGGCGGTCACCAACGTTCGTTTCGCAGTTTTGTCGAAATTAGTTCTTTAGTTCGAATAAACATGTTTTTGCCATACCGAATCCTTCGAAACTTATTTCTAAATTATGTAAAGGGTATTTAGGGTATGTTTGGCTTATGTCACAGTTCCGGAGTGTACGTCGCGTTAAACTGATTATGTTTACGTAACGGTTTATGATTTCACTTCCAGAACAGGTTTTAGAGTTCAGAATTGAACAATGATTGAAACGTACTAATGTCACAAATAATTAAACAAATATTGAAATTAAAACACCATATTTTATTAAATAAAAAGTTGTTCGGAACAGTACAAGGATTAAAATACACAGATGTCACAGTCTTCCCTACTTTAAGAAATTTCGTCCCGACATTTAATTAGAGGAAACTTGTGGGAAAAGGTGTGGATATTTCGCCTTCATTTGATCCTCTCGTTCCCAAGTAAACTCTGGGCCACGTTTGGATTCCCAGCGAACTTTGACTATCCGTATGCGCTTGCGCTTGAGCTTCTTGGCTTGATGGTCCAATATTTCCACAGGTTTCTCGACGAAGTGCATCATGTTGTCGACAAGAATTTCATCAAGGGGGATGTGGAGGTTTTCATCAACCAAACAATTTTTCAGATTGGACACGTGGAAAGTTGGATGAACATTTCCAAGTTCAGGAGGTAGCTCAAGTCTGTAGGCTACTTTTCCGATTCTTTCGACGATCTTGAATGGTCCAACATATCGTGGTTCAAGTTTTCCTTTCTTCCCAAATCTGATTACACCTTTCCAAGGAGATACCTTGAGTAGGACGAGATCACCGACTTGGAATTCCAAAGGCTTGCGACGTCTATCCGCGTAACTCTTTTGACGGCTTCTAGCTGTTAAGAGGTTGCCGTGAATTTTCTTGACTTTGTCTGTAGTCTCTAGAATGAGTTCAGGTCCAGTGAGCTGTGCTTCACCAATCTCATTCCAGCAAACCGGCGAATGACATTTTCGACCGTATAAAGCTTCAAAAGGAGCCATGTTGATGCTGGAGTGATAAATATTATTGTAGGAGAATTCGATCAATGGAAGATGCAAATCCCAACTACCACCAAAATCGATCACACAAGCTCTAAGCATATCCTCCAATGTCTGGATTATTCTTTCAGATTGTCCATCCGTTTGAGGATGATAAGCTGTGCTCAAATTGAGTTGGGTTCCCATAGCAGATTGCATGGTTCTCCAAAAGTGAGATGAGAATCGAGCATCTCGGTCTGATATGATGTTCAAAGGAACACCATGTCGGGATACAATCTCATCTACATAGATCTTGGCAAGCTTGTCAGCAGATAGATCACGGATTGGCAAGAAGTGAGCAGATTTTGTCAAACGATCAACTACTACCCAAATTGCATCATGGCCTCTATTAGTGCGCGGTAGTTTGGTAATGAGATCCATGGCAATGTTTTCCCATTTCCAAACCGGTATCTCTGGTTGTTCCAGTAATCCAGAGGGATGCTGATGTTCTGCCTTAACCTTCAGACAAGTAAGGCATTTTGATACGTATAAGGCAATGTCTTTCTTCATTCCCGGCCACCAATACTGGGTTCGAAGATCCTTATACATTTTGTCTGCACCAGGATGAATAGAATAACGAGACTTATGAGCTTCATCCATAAGAAAGGTGCGAAGATTGTCTATACTTGGGACCCACAAATGGCCCATGAAATAGAATATCCCAAAGTCTCTCAATTCAAGCTCAGGTTTAATGTGACACGGTAATTCTTTACCCATCAAGCCTTGTGTAACACAAGTATGTTGAGCTTGAAAGATGCGGGTTAGAATATCAGATCGAACTCGAACACAATGAAGCTTGACTCTTTCTTTTCGACTTAACGCATCGGCTACGACATTCGCCTTACCAGGATTGTAGCGAATCTCGCAGTTGTAGTCGTTTAGAAGTTCTACCCAACGTCGTTGCCTCATGTTTAGTTATTTCTGATTGAAGATGTGTTGGAGACTTTTTGTGGTCTGTGAAAACCACACATTTTGTTCCGTAAAGGTAGTACCTCCAAATTTTGAGAGCAAAAACCAAAGCGCCCAACTCAAGATCATGAGTTGTGTAGTTTTTCTCATGGATTTTCAATTGTCTTGATGCATAGGCTATGACTTTGCTTCTTTGCATAAGAACACAACCAAGACCAAGATTCGATGCGTCACAATATACGACAAAGTCGTCGTTTCCCTCAGGTAAAGACAACACAGGAGCGTTGCAGAGTTTATGTTTCAAGGTCTAAAAAGCTTCTTCTTGTTTGGGTCCCCACTCAAAAGGTTTATTCTTTTGAGTTAAGGCTGTGAGAGGAACCGCAATCTTGCAGAAGTTTGAAATAAAGCAGCGGTAATAACCCGCGAGACCCAGAAATGAACGAACCTTGTAGGAGTAGTTGGTGTATTCCAATCCTTAATTACACTGATTTTAGTGGGATCTACATGTATACCTTGTTCGTTAACAATATGTCCCAAAAATTGAACTTCCCTAAGCCAAAATTCACACTTGGAGAATTTAGCGAAAAGTTGTTCCTTCTTTAGGAGCTCCATTGTTAGATGGAGATGTTGTTCATGGTCAGCTCGTGTCTTGGAATAAATCAAGATGTCATCCATGAAGACGATGATGAACTTATCTAAATAAGGCTTACAAACCCTATTCATTAAATCCATGAAGACGGCAGGAGCATTCGTTAAACCGAAAGGCATAACAGTAAACTCATAGTGGTCGTATCGTGTGCGGAAAGCAGTCTTGGGAATATCTTATTCAGATATGCGAAGCTGATGATACCCAAAACGTAGACCAATCTTCGAAAAGCAGGTAGCACCCTTAAGCTGATCAAAGAGATGATCAATGCGAGGTAGTGGATATCGATTTTTTATGGTGAGTTTGTTAAGCTCACGGTAATCGATACACATTCGGAAAGATCCATCCTTCTTCTTTACAAATAGGACAGGCGCGCCCCAAGGGGAAAAGCTTGGACGAATAAATCCTTTGTTTGATAACTCCTGCAGCTGCTTCGATAACTCTTGCATCTCAGATGGTGCAAGACGGTATGGAGATTTGGCAATCGGGTTAGCACCAGGTACAAGGTCAATACGGAACTCGATTTGACGTGCTGGGGGTAAACCAGGTAAGTCTTCAGGTAAAACCTCAGGATAATCCCGAAAAACGGGGATGTGTTGTATAGTTTTACCCTTGTCTTTCTCCTCTACGACACGTGCCAAGAAAGCCACATATTTCTTTCGTAGATATCTACGAGCTTGGGTGCTAGACATTAGTTTGAGGCTACTAGCGGGTTTATCTCCACGAACTTCTAAGACTTCACCAGACGAAAGAGGTACACGAATAATCTTGTCAAAACAAACCACTTCTGCACGGTATTTGGTCAACCAATCCATCCCTACTATAACGTCGAAACTCCCAAGTTGCATTGGCATGAGGTCAATGGGAAAGAGATGATCGTTAAGGTTCAACTGGAAATTTCGAATGACGGAATCAAGTACAAGGGATTCACCACAGGATAACTCTAATGTCAAGGGTTTTCCTAGTTTTGTTCTAGGCTTTGCAAGCAAAGGTTCAAAAGCTAGGGATACAAAACTCTTGTCGGCACCCGAATTAAAAAGAATAGAAGCAAGTTGGTTGTTAACATAGAACGTACCGTTGACCACCTCATTGTCAGCACGCGCTTCATTGGCATTGACGTTGTATACTCGTCTACGAGCCGGGTCGCATTAGCCAACTTCGGGCACTTGTTCCTATAGTGAGTCAGATCTCCAAAATTGTAGCAAGACCTAGGCGAAAAAGGAGGTCGTGCAGGATTTGCTGGCTGTTGAGGAGGGTTTTGTGCCGCTTAATTCGGAGCAGGAGGAGAGCGACATGTGTTAGCCAAATGACCAAATCTTCCACAGTTGTTGCAAAGACGACACTGAAGATGTGGTTGATGATGACAATTGCACTTGTTACAAAGAGGTGCAGTACCAACATACTGTTTCTTGGCAGGTGGTTGTGCTGGCTGGGTAGGAGCAGCTTGATTGGTCTGTGCAACAACGGCAAAGTTCTTGGAAGCCTGACGCTTCCTAGATTTCTTCGAGGTTTCAGCTTTCCTTCCCTTCTTCTTCTCTGTCTTGTCAGATGGTTTCTTGTCACCCTTGCGGTGGAGTTTACCCTTCTTAACTTGAGACTAAGTCAAGGTCGCAGCTAGCTCAATGGCTTGTCTAACCGTGGTAGGGTTGCTTCCGGTGACAATATCCTGAACGGGATCAGGAAGACCATCTATGTACTTTTCCATCACCTTGTCCAAAGGCGTGACCATGGTGGGACACAGCAGGCTCAGTTCTTCGTATCTGTCTGTGTAGGCACGGTGCTCTCCACTATCTTGCTTGAGATTGTGGAATTCGTTTTCTAGTGCCCTCAGTTCATGACGAGGATAAAACTCCTTCATCATAAGAGCTCGAAGCTCTTCCCAAGTTTGAGCCAATGCCACGTCGGCACCTCTGTCACTCATCACACCATTCCACCAAGTAAGCTCCCTTTTCTGAAACACACTTGACGCAAACTCAACCTTTCACTCATTCGGGCATTGAACGTGACGAAACGTACTGTCGAGACTCTAGAACCACTGTAGGAGCCCAGTTGCTCCTTCTGACCCAGAAAACCGAAGCGGTTTGGCCGAATTAAATGTCTTAAAGTTGCACGGAACAGGTGCGTTGTCATTGTTGTTTGCTTAGTTTAACTGGGTAACTAGGTTCAGGAGTAAAGCAGCGATTTGCTGAGTGATCAAGGCTGCCATTGCGGTGTCTTGGGTTTGATCACGTCAAGGAGGCATCTAAAAGAAAAGGAACACAAGGAAACTGTGTGAGATTGACATAGGACAATCAAAACGAGTATTGAAAACATCGACAACACAAAGGAAGGTGGTCATTTGTCCATTACTTAAAACAAACAAACAACACAGTGACTAATCTAAGTAAATAGGTCTACATAATGCATAATGAAGACATGCTTTAGCCTATAAGTGGATACTCACCCCAAGAGTTCCCAGGTAAGAGTGACTGATCCGATTATGTGGATTTGTACGAACACTCTAGCCTTAGACAGAAAAGTCAGAGTACATGCACCCACCCTTCCGGATTGCACGTGTTTACATTATTAAGACCCAAACTTTGACGAGATTTGAAAACTTTAAAGGCTTGAAACCTAAAAATAAATCATCTAAGGATAGATGATTGATTTTCAAATGGAATTGAGATTTGTGTACTTGTTTTGGTAATCACCTAAGGATAGGTGATAGTATTGTTTTAAGATCTAAACACAAGGTAACTTGTGTTAGGGTCCTAGAAAAGTTATAGTCTAGGTCAAAATTTTACTAATAACCTAATTCCCTATAACCATGAGCTCTGATACCAACTCTTCTGTCACACCCCGACCGCGTAAACAACAAACCGCGGCGGAAACGTCGGGGAGTGCTGTGGCAGAATTATTGTTTCATAACACATGATAATTAAAGTTAAGTTTTACCAGCTTAAATTATTACATTGTCATAGATCAAACAAAACACATAACATAATAGATGATAACTTTCTTGATTTTTATATTGCTAAGGCCCAAGTCGCCCTAAGTGAAGCTTGCTCATATCAAACAATCGCTCCTGAAACATATGTGAAAGTAAACACGTCAGCATAAGAATGCCTGTGAGTAACATAGGTTTAGTGTTGAAGATTCATGACCTTGAATGTTAGAAGAAATGTTTAACGAAAAGTAGTCAAGAACCTTGTAAAAATGTATTCTTTTATAAAATCATATGAAAATCAAATGATATAAAAGAATGATGTATGGTTAAATAAATAACCAAATGAAAATAATATGTATAAAATATGTCATGTCTTGTCTTTGTTGAAGTGGTTTAGATAACGCCACGATAGGCCATACAGTAAAAGCACTTATATATAGGATGTACCAGCGGCGTATCCACCATGCTTTTATCATATTACACACGTCTCGTTACTTAAATCACTTATTAATAACCATGAAATAATGTCTTTTTTAAATGTCAATGTCCAATGTCAAATGTCAAATGTCCAGTATAAACCATGTCTTGTATGATGAATAAATAGTATTTACTCAAGCCAAATTCATAATGTCATGTATAAACAAATGTCTTATGTAATCAAAATGTCATGTACAAAACAAAGTCTTTGAATAAACAAAAGTTTAATTCAAAATTTATGTTTTGAAAACCATTGCTTTTATTGATATGAACATTTATGTAGTTTGTCTATCGCATACACTCAAGCCTTGAGACTATCGGATAAACCCTTATCAGGATCAAGGTTTATCAAAAATGTATTCAGATTCTGTCATTCCCCTAACGAAATACCTAGAAAGCGGGAACAAGATTTGTCAAGTCCTATAGCGCTATTACATACTACCGAGCGGCGTGATCAATGTTAATGAATGTACTACTTCGTCAAACATACCAAATGTCTTTTTCAATGTAAGCATGTCATAGAAATGTCTTTGTAAAACCATGTAATAGGCATACTAAGTCAATATGCCAAGTAAAATGTCATTGAAACCAAATGTTAGGTACACTAAGTCAATATACCATAAAAATGTCTTTGAAATAATGTATTATATACAATACGTAACAAAAAATGTATAATGTCATGAAAACGAAAAGTAAAGTTATGCACATATGCTTCACCCCAAAACATTTGAAAACGTAAAATAGGGGAACTATGTACTCACCATTGGGAGTGTTTTTATATGTTAACACAATCCCTCAAATTGTTTATTCGTCCTAAATTAAATAAGAACGATTTAATAATAAAAAACCCACAAAAATACATAAGTTTCTCTGATACATAGAATTTTCACATAACTTTGAGATTTTCTCGAAAAGTTATTATTTTTGATTATATTGGTGTATTTATATATATATATATGAGTTCATATATATTTTAAAAAACTTTGCGACTTGAACGATTTTATTGGTGACCCTCATCATGTTATAAGCAATATATCTATGATTTGCGCGTCGTAATATATATACTCAAATGTAACATACTAATAATAGCGTAATACACATAATCTTGTCAAATATTAACATGTCATCATACACATATTATAAAACACAAAACACATTGTAACACATAAGATTTACCCATGAACAACCCATTATAGTGTATGTTGAACAACACGTATTTTAGCGATTCGGTAACGTTTTTGGGCGCCGGAAGTCACGTATGATTAACCAAACACCAAGTAAACTTTATATAAGTTAAAATACTTATTTTTATATCAAAAATGTCAGTTTACTTACTGATCTAAAACAGTTTTATAAAAATCCTCCGAAAAGCCGATTTTTAACCGTTTTACCGCATAGTTTTGCATCAAACGTTACCCTAACCATCCCAAATCGTAATGACTTGATATTTTAACATAACCCATGTTATTTACTGAATAAAACAGTAGTTATACTCACGATAGTGCAGGTCTCACATAAAGCACATAAATCATACAAATTTCACATATTTTACCACTTTCTAAGCTATATGTACAACATGCAAAGCTACCAAACCTATGACAAAGTTTCATGCCATTATAACATACCAAATAATGTTATTTTTAGTGTTTATAATCTGTTCTAAAACATTTTTGTTATACAATCTTTTTTTTATCATTTCTTGAGCTTTAAATCAACATGTATTCTCATGTACAAGTGTCTAAAGCACACTATCATATCATCATCATTTCATATGAGTTTAGATGCATCAAACATGTGATTTATTCATGTTTATTTACTAATTTAATTAAACATTCATCATATCATGCACAAATCATCAAACACTTGCATTTTAACTATCATTCATGAACAAGCAACAACTTAAAAATTCTCAAATATGTCTAATGAATTTTTGGCCATTTACATGTCAAAATACTAACATTATTTCAAATTATAACTCATGATTCAATCATTTCTTTTTATCTCTAACTTATTTGCACATAATCTTGTTCACGCAAGCAAAGCATCCTAAACAAGTATTTATCAAAAATCAAGCTCAAATCTCATACACACACATATATATGTACGGTTATATGTACACACATATATATACCACCATTTTTATTTTGTATCAAGACCCATTTCTTTTTAGATTTCAAGTTTGTGAAAAATTTCATGATTCAAGAGAAACTTCAAATCATCAAGAACAACCAAGAATCAAGTGTATGATTTAAACATAAACTTTATACCTTCAAGATTCAAGTGAGTTTTTGGATGAGATTTTGATGATATGGAGCTTGAAAGCACCTTGGAAACTCCTTTGGATCTTCACACCAACTTGAAATTAGCTTGGAATGGGGTTTGACCTTGAAGAACAAGGTTGAAAGATGATAATGGTGATGGTGGTGGGTGCTTACGGTTTGGGGGAGAGAGAGAGTGTGAGGGAGTGGAGTGTGGTGTTGAGTGAGAAATGAAATGAAGTATAGTGATATATATAGGACAAGATCTAGATCAATCTTTAGAGATTGCATAATATCTAAAAGGATCCAAGGTAGATCAAATTATATCATGTAGGATCTTGGAAATATTTTGGTGGGGTCACCCTTAATGTTACCGTGAATTATCAAGGGGGGGGGGGTTAAATGTAATTTTTGAATGGTAAATGTAAGTAACTAGTTGGAGGTTAAGTGTAAAGTCTAGCGTTTAAATCCCGGTTTATGGCATTCTAAATTATTTTTATTATTCTATAAAAATAAACGCGCCAAAATATCATAGAAATAAATTTCAGTTGCCAAGACTGGTTGCGTTGTCTGCGTTTTGCAGTTGAAGCACTGTGTTACGTAGTAACACGCGGTATGCGCTTAAACTTTGAAAAATAACGTTTTTAAGCGTTTTAATTTATTTTTCAACACGAACATGATTAAAAATAAAATTTTAATCATAACAGAATATTTTTAGGATTTAAATATTATCCGGGCGGTCACCAACGTTGGTTTCTCAGTTTTGTCGAAATTAGTTCTTTAGTTCGAATAAACATGTTTTTGCCATACCGAATCCTTCGAAACTTATTTCTAAGTTATGAAAAGGGTATTTAGGGTATGTTTGGCTTATGTCACAGTTCCGGAGTGTACGTCGCGTTAAACTGATTATGTTTACGTAACGGTTTATGATTTCACTTCCAGAACAGGTTTGAGAGTTCGGAATTGAACAATGATTGAGACGTACTAATGTCACAAATAATTAAAAAAATATTGAAATTAAAACACCATATTTTATTATATAAAAAGTTGTTCGGAATAGTACAAGGATTAAAATACACAGATGTCACAGTCTCCCCTACTTTAGGAAATTTCTTCCCGAAATTTAATTAGAGGAAACTTGTGGGAAAAGGTGGGGATATTTCGCCTTCATTTGATCCTCTCTTTCCCAAGTAAACTCTGGGCCACGTTTGGATTTCCAGCGAACTTTGACTATCCGTATGCGCTTGCGCTTGAGCTTCTTGACTTGATGGTCCAATATTTCCACAGGTTTCTCGACGAAGTGCATCGTGTTGTCGACACAAATTTCATCAAGGGGGATGTGGAGGTTTTCATCAGCCAAACAATTTTTCAGATTGGACACGTGTAAATTTGGATGAACATTTCGAAGTTCAGGATGCAGCTCAAGTCTGTAGGCTACTTTTTCGATTCTTTCGACGATCTTGAATGGTCCAACATATCGTGGTGCAAGTTTTCCTTTCTTCCCAAATCTGATTACACCTTTCCAAGGATATACCTTGAGTAGGACGAGATCACCGACTTGGAATTCCAAAGGCGTGCGTCGTCTATCCGCGTAACTCTTTTGACGGCTTCTAGCTGTTAACAGGTTGTCGCGAATTTTCTTGACTTTGTCTGTAGTCTCTAGAATGAGTTCAGGTCCAGTGAGCTGAGCTTCACCAATCTCATTCCAGCAGATCGGCGAACGACCTTTTTGACCGTATAAAGCTTCGAAAGGAGCCATGTTGATGCTGGAGTGATAAATATTATTGTAGGAGAATTCGATCAATGGAAGATGCGAATCCCAACTACCACCAAAATCGATCACACATGCTCTAAGAATATCCTCCAATGTCTGGATTGTTCTTTCAGATTGTCCATCCGTTTGAGGATGATAAGCTGTGCTCAAATTGAGTTGGGTTCCCATAGCAGATTGCATGGTTCTCTAAAAGTGAGATGAGAATCGAGCATCTCGGTCTGATATGATGTTCAAAGTAACACCATGTCGGGATACAATCTCATCTACAAAGATCTTGGCAAGCTTGTCAGCAGAGAGATCCTCACGGATTGGCAAGAACTGAGCAGATTTTGTCAAACGATCAACTACTACCCAAATGGCATCATGACCTCTATTAGTGCGCGGTAGTTTGGTAATGAGATCCATGGCAATGTTTTCCCATTTCCAAACCGGTATCTCGGGTTGTTCTAGTAATCCAGAGGGATGCTGATGTTCTGCCTTAACCTTCAGACATGTAAGGCATTTTGATACGTATAAGGCAATGTCTTTCTTCATTCCCGGCCACCAATACTGGGTTTGAAGATCCTTATACATTTTGTCTGCACCAGGATGAATAGAATAACGAGACTTATGAGCTTCATCCATAAGCAAGGTGTGAAGATTGTCTATACTTGGGACCCACAAACGGCCCATGAAATAGAATATCCCAAAGTCTCTTAATTCAAGCTCAGGTTTAATGTGACACGGTAATTCTTTACCATCAAGCCTTGTGTAACACAAGTATGTTGAGCTTGAAAGATGCGGGTTAGAATATCAGATCGAACTCGAACACAATGAAGCTTGACTCTTTCTTTTCGACTTAACGCATCGGCTACGACATTCGCCTTACCAGGATGGTAGCGAATTTCGCAGTCGTAGTCGTTTAGAAGTTCTACCCAACGTCGTTGCCTCATGTTTAGTTCTTTCTAATTGAAGAGGTGTTGGAGACTTTTGTGGTCTGTGAAAACCACACATTTTGTTCCGTAAAGGTAGTGCCTCCAAAGTTTGAGAGCAAAAACCACAGCGCCCAACTCAAGATCATGAGTTGTGTAGTTTTTCTCATGGATTTTCAATTTTCTTGATGCGTAGGCTATGACTTTGCTCCTATGCATAAGAACAAAACCAATACCTAGATTTGATGCGTCACAATATACGACAAAGTAGTCGTTTCCCTCAGGTAAAGACAACACAGGAGCGTCGTAGAGTTTATGTTTTAAGGTCTGAAAAGCTTCTTCTTGTTTGGGTCCCCTCTCAAAAGGTTTATTCTTTTGAGTTAAGGCTGTGAGAGGAACCGCAATCTTGGAGAAGTTTGAAATAAAGCAGTGGTAATAACCCGCGAGACCCAGTAATGAACGAACCTCGGTAGGAGTAGTTGGTGTATTCCAATCCTTAATTGCAGTGATTTTGGCGGGATCTACATGTCCCAAAAATTGAACTTCCCTAAGCCAAAATTCACACTTGGAGAATTTAGCGAAAAGTTGTTCCTTCTTTAGGAGCTCCATTGTTAGATGGAGACGTTGTTCATGGTCAGCTCGTGTCTTGGAATAAATCAAGATGTCATCAATGAAGACGATGATGAACTTATCTAAATAAGGCTTACAAACCCTATTCATTAAATCCATGAAGACGGCAGGAGCATTCGTTAAACCGAAAGGCATAACAGTAAACTCATAGTGGCTGTATCGTGTGCGGAAAGCAGTCTTGGGAATATCTTCTTCAGATACGTGAAGCTGCCTAAGTGTATCTCGATCAATCCTATGCATCATTTCCTGAAACACATGTGAAAATAGGTACGTCAGCATAAAAATGCCTGTGAGATACATAGGTTTTATTGATTTAGGATTCATGACTTGTAAGTTTAAAGAAAATGTTTAACAAAAGTAGTCATGAACCTTGAAAAATGTTTTTGTTTTATAAATCGTATAAAAATCGATAAGGGAACAGATGATATAAAAGAATATGTATGGTTATGTAAATAACCAAGTAAAAATGAATTTGTACAAAATGTGTTATTTGTAAAAGAATGTTTTGTATAGATATGTTAATTGTGTAAAATGTAATATGTCAAAATTGAAATGGTTTAAATAACGCTACGATATGTAATATTATAAAAGCACTTATATATAGGAAGTACCAGCGGCGTATCCACCATGCTTTTATCATATTACACACGTCTCGTTACTTAAATCACTTTCCCAAACAAACCATCAATGTAAAAATGTTCATGTATAACTAAATGTAATGTTTAAACAAATGTTGAAATATTAATGTGTAAACAAATGTAATGTAGAGTGAATAAAAAGCCTTTATTGATTAAAAGCATTTACTCGACCCTATAAGAAAGAAATGTACAAAACAACGCGTTTGATAAATTATAATCTAAATTTATGTTTTGTAGAATAATGCATGCTTTGCTGATACAAACATCTATGCGGTATTGTGAAAATGCATACATTCAAGCCTTGAGACTGTGGCGATAAACCCTTAAACGAATTAAAGATTTATCTGAGTTATGTGTATCGAATTCGGTCATTCCTTCCATCCAAACATACCTAGGATGTCAGGAATGGGAGTTGTCAATTCCTATGGTACCACTACATACTAGCGAACGGCGTAGCTAATGTTAATGAATGTATTTTTGAGCCATTTAAACAAACCAAATGTCATACCAAAATGTAAGCCTGTTTTATGAAAATAATTTACTAAGTATGCAACATATGGACATACATAGCATGAAATGAAATGTAAAATAATGTACTAAGTATGCACTAAATGGACATACATAGCATAAAATGAAATGTAAACAATGTACTAAGTATGCACTAAATGGACATACATAGCATAAAATGAAATGTAAACAATGTACTAAGTATGCACTAAATGGACATACATAGCATAAAATGAAATGTAAACAATGTACTAAGTATGCTCAAAATGGACATACATAGCATAAAATGAAATGTAAAACAATGTACTAAGTATGAACTAAATGGACATACATAGCATAAAATGAAATGTAAACAATGTACTAAGTATGCACTAAATAGACATACATAACATAAAATGAAATGTAAACAATGTACTAAGTATGCACTAAATGGACATACATAGCATAAAATGAAATGTAAACAATGTACTAAGTATGCACTAAATGGACATACATAGCATAAAATGAAATGTAAAACAATGTACTAAGTATGCACTAAATGAACATACATAGCATAAAATGAAATGTAAAACAATGTACTAAGTATGAACTAAATGGACATACATAGCATAAAATGTAATGTAAAACGATGTACTAAGTATGCAACAAAGGACATACATAGAAAAAACACAATGAAATCATGTATTATAAGTGTACTAATGAACATAGCAAGCATATGATATGAAAACATGGAAAGCATGAAAGTAACAAGTAGGCACATGTGTTCCACCCCAAAACAGTTTGAAAACAGTAACAGATGGGTCTATGTACTCACTTGAGGGTGCTTAGAAGTCTTGAACAACAACCAAGCTAAGTTAGAGGGATCACGGAATCAAATGACACCTAATATAGGTAACTAGGTAAATAAACGGACCTAATTCAGAAGATCGGATAGAATGAGGTTTCGTAAACCAAATGAGTATAGGAACTCATGTAATATGGTTTATCAAAGCCTACATTCTAAAATGAAACCTATCCTAAGTGCTTATGATCCATTACGACCCGTTTAGGTAGCTTATGCTACTTTAATGCGTCGTTTGCGTAAAACGCGTTTGGACCTCCTAACTAGTCCTATGAGAAGTAAAATATGCCTTAACATGTCTAATATTGTTGCCAATCAGTTTAGATGTCAAAAGTTATGTTACATATGCTTAAAATGAATTTTGGCGCAAAAAGGGCATTTTGGTCATTTACCTAAGGCATATAAACTACCTATCATACAACTACTTAAACGAAGTGACCATAAGGTATAACATCGGAAGGTTATTCCCTATACAACTATGGTCACCTAATGTGTTTGGTCAGATCCTAATGATTGACCGAATGGGTCAGGTTCGTAAGTCTAAGCGATTGTTTAGATCGCTTACCTTACGACCCTATATAAGCACAAACCTAAAAGTGGCGAGTTCAACATGTTTATCGAGGTTTGAAAACAAGTTTGATATCAAGACAAAGGGTCTTGATACCCAAAAGTAGTTTGGTTACAAAGTACGCAAGAATACGCATTTTGGCCGAAACTACGACTCGTCACTAAGCCTAGATAACGTGGTAATCAGTAGGTATAGTCACAAGGGACTATAACCATCGTGATTACGCTCACGTTATGAAATTCAAATGAACTTTGTGTTAACCATAAACTGGTCAAACAGAGTTTGACTTTCATGCTAAAAACGCATAAAAGAACGAAAGAGGACTTACAACGGGTCCAAGAACGGAAGCTTTGATCCGAATATTCTCAGGTATGAAGTGATAATCACATCAACTTAGAGAACCAATTCAGATTCAAAGGTGTGAGTTTGAGAGTGAAGTGGGTGTTACTATTTATAGGAAAACCAAGACCGTTAGGATTGTTTCTTGAAAAACATGCTTTGATCTAGGTCGTACACATGCACCCATGGTTTTGGAATACCATGGGCACATCTAAATAGCCCATCGAAAGCTTCAAAACCGTTTGCAACTCAAAGAAAACCAGCTGCTGATTAAATCAGCAAGTTTTCTGATACTGGGGGTTCTGTCGTGGCCCGCGTAATAGCCAAGACAGGCTTACGCGGCCCGCCTGGGCAAAGTTTGGCAGAATGTGCAGAAATGGTCCCTGCACTGTAAAACCTTGGTTTCTGACCCGTTTAAGCCCCGTTAAGCCAACTTTAAGTGCTTACAATGATTCCTAAACATGCGGGACATGAAACATGTTCAAAAATATGCCGGATGTTGGTTCGTTTGGTCGTACGGACGCGTTATTTGCTTAATTACGACGAAATACGCACGAACGCGAAAAATTATCCAAATTGCGCGACGAATGGATTTTTCTCAAGCCAATCACTAAAATAAAATATTTTAATGATTACGTAAATTTTTGGATGTCCGGATGTACTTAGAACGTAAGATATGCGCGAAAATGCAAACTTATGCACTTTTTGACGCTTTTAGTCCCTGAATGAGCATAAAGTTTATTTTAGCACACCGAACCCCTTAAAGCCTGATTCTAAGCTATGTAAAGGATATTCAGGGTATGTTTAACTTATGATCAAGTTCCAGAATGTTCGTTACAGTACGAATCGGCATACTTTCGCAGTTTGTCGAATTTAGTCCCTGTAAGCGAATAAGTTTGATTTCGACACACCAAACCTTCCAAAACTTCTTTCTAAGTTATGTAAAGGCTATTTAAGGTATGTTAAGCCCATGTCACTATTCTGGAGTGTTTGTCGCGTTAATCTGATTACGTTTACGCATCAGTGCGCTATAACTTTCAAGAAAGCTATTTAGAGCTCGAAATCGAACGAGAATTGATATGTGCAAATGATACACATATTTATACAAATCCCAAGTATGAAATACAATATTTAATTGGTTTAGCATCTGTTTAATGGCCGTGGAGGCACAGGTGTCACACCAAAGGCCAAAAATAAGAGTAAAAACAGAGATGACTTCCTCATAAGCCATTTTCAAAAAAAAATATGAGTATGGAAGAGTATTCACATTTTGGTCTACATTTTTGTCTTCAATTTTAAAATTTAGAGAATTCCTCTATCTTTTATTTCGATTAGAATCTCCATCTCTATCTCTAAAATTTCGAGTTTTATAAATAGTTATTATCCAAATGTAGATCTTCACCATTTATTATCTCTATAAATGTTTGTGAGTATCTAAGAAGTTGAAAAAAAATGTTTGTGACTGAGAAAGATTTAAAGATTGAGAATGAGATGTAATATATTACACAAAATTGTGAAGACCGTTTTCCATATATGTTTAGCTCAGGTAATATCTATAATCAAGTCAAATTGTGCGGAATCTGGTTTGATTAGGCGACATAACAAGATTAGTATTTTTTCCAATGTTTTCATTAATTCAACAACGGTTACAATCCTGAAAACAATCCGACAGAGCTTCGTCGTCAGATGCACAAAATCTATCTAATCGTAAGTCCTCACGGCTATTTATACTAACATGATTTACCCTCTTGCGGACTAGGATACATTCGTACGAACTAAGCTACCTTCGTACGGACTAACTTACCTTCGTATGAACTAAGCCACTTTCGTATGAACTATCATTACTTCTGTACGGGTGTGTTCATCCATGCAGATGTGACGATGTCACACCCCCAAAATACCACCTGCGGAAACACCGTGGGGCATGTGACGTACCAGGATCTAGCCACCAATCACATTGAACTCATAATTATATTTAAATAAAACTTTCATTCATTAACATAAAGTGTTACAAACATTACTTATCATTCATTTTATATAGCGGAAGCATAACTCATTTGTTACGTGTTTCATAAACCATGTGTACATAAACCATTAAGCTTGTATAGCGATTCCATGTATCTCGACCCATGACCACTTCAGCATCCCAGACAGCAAGTCCCAATGATATAAACCTACAGACCTGCAAGCATGTAGACAAGTGTGTCAGACGACGCTGGTGAGTTCAAAGTTTTGTTAACGTGTTTAGATACCAGTTACCAGATTAAAACGTTTTAATGATTTGATGTTGTAATAACTCGTTTACCGCTGATGTCTTACAATTTGTTTGCCCTAACCCCATTGCCTTTATCAAATCAATGGTCAAGACTGGGATCATTAGTTCACTCCCGACTTCCCTGGTGCGGTGTGAGGTTGCCAAACCTAAATAGCGCTATTAACTAATACCTCGTTGCCTCCCCGACAACAATCAGTAGAAGGGACTTGATTGATAGATATGCGAGTATTAAGAAACATCCCATTAACTCGACGTTCCTCCCTGGAACGTTTACCAGATGTCCCTCCCCGGGACGCATGCTTGGAAAAAGAGCAGTGCACTCACCTGAGATTGCTCGGTATGACTAGTTACTTGTTCTCACTTAATCAGTCAAAGCCTGTGATGTTCATGTACACGTAATCAGTTCACATTCACGTTATTCACATATATCACGTATCCAACATTCACGTTTCGAGAGTAGCATACAAGTAAGACACACGTGCTTATTCAAGTCGTAACTGTAATTCATGCAATCCATTAATCTATAGCGTTTGTCGTAAAATCACATAACAAGTGTTTTGTTCCCAAACAAGTCTACATCCCATGTTTATGACACATATCAACATTCACAGACGTACTGTCTATTCATACATGTTTAGTCAAGGTTCTCATCTGATTAACATTATTACCTTGCAACAGATTGGCTTTTATAATCAAACTACTCGATTCACACAGTTTCGTTTAACATCATATACCTCATACTATTTCATTGTATATCATACATTTTCATTATATTTCATACACATCAGGCAGACAATAAATCATTCAAGTTCCCTACCCATGGGGTACCATACACATGAAAAACCACAGTCCCTTAACAAACCACAGACAGACAATAGACAACATGATAAACATCAAGTTGTTCATTGGCAGATGTGTGTGAAGAAGCTCTATGTTGCGTCGGCAAAAGGGTGGCGAAACACCAAGTATTTCATCATCATGCAGGTGACGAAACATAATCTTTCGTCGTGGACAAGTTTGTGACGAAACATACACTTTCATCGTGGACAAGTGTATGACGAAACATACACTTTTGTCGTGGACAGGTGTGTGACGAAACATACACTTTCTGCCGTCACATCATCGTTGCAACCCTAACCATCATCAGTCCATTTCTATGAAGCACCTAATCAAGTTTATGCACCCTAAACTCCAAGCATATCATCATTCACATCACAGTTTCTATGCATTAATCACCACTCAACATAAACAAGTTCCATATCCTACCAACATATGTACGATAATTAGTTTCTAACAACATCGACCCAATATACATCAGTTTATCACCCAACATAATAACAATACATCATGTACATCAGGTTTATGGACATCAATACATTAAGGATTTAACACTATGGCCAATAATCAATCAGATCCAACTCAGTTTATATCAAAGACTCAATTCATGTCTTAAACTTACTCATACTTATGCAGCCAAACATGTGAACACATAATTAAATTCAATCAAAACTAATACACATACATACCGATTATTAGAACAATGAAGACAAGGGATTTCGTGTGGGAGAAGCTTCATGATCTAGAGCCTGTTGCCCCACCCAAAAGGATAGGGAGAGAAATCTGGAGAGTTTTAGGTTTTCTAACGGTTCTACGGTTTCACCAATAATAACAAGTCATAACATAACAGTTGGGCCCATAATGGGCCACAAAAAGGCTTGGGCTCGGCGAAACTCCCCTGCCAAACTCCCCCTTCGACGAAACCTATCACAAGTCGACGAAACCCTCTTAACCAAGGGTTATCTTTCGTCGGGGATGAGTTGACCATGAATATTCAATGATTCGTCGTTGTGCGGACCAAGTGGTATGCAACCCAAGATTAAACGAGCACAAATACCCACTTTGACCCATATACATCCAACACTAATCAACACGTAGGTTTTTATGTGCAACCAAACGTGACAATATTTAACCATTCGCATATCATGCCCCAAAGTACAATGTCAGTAAGTAACACGTAGAGTAAAGACCTAGAAATCTTGAGTTGTCAGTTTCCTTTATTGCAATAAAGTGTGCTAGTCACGTTAGTCAATCAACGATCACCCAGGTGATTTTGTTTTCGCTTCGAGTTGTAAGTAGACTAGTGACAAAATCCATGGTAGTCTGTTCTCATTTCCATATGGGTGTTTCTAGTTGTTGATACTCCACCTTGCTAGGTGGGCCTTCATGCCTGATCGCCAGTACAAGATTTATAAGTCCTAATGTCTCTCATCCAAAACCCATACGACTAGAATATCGAGGCCGGTGTGCTTTGCTCAACACAAATTCCCTTCAGTTGCTGTATAATGAGATCCCCATTCGTTCCGTGAGGTGGTGAATATCGTCCGACCTGCCAAAGGTTGCTGCTCCATGCCCCGCATGGGTTCAACTTGAGAATTCTCTTCCTTCAGTTCTCCGGTTTTGAACAGAGCAAGTCTGATCAGGTAGGTTAGATTCGATAGTGAGTTGCAAAGCTCGTGCTCATTCAGGTTTCACAGTCATAATCATTCAAAGGTTCCATCCAGCTATTACCTGTTTAGCTCTTTCCGAAACAGAGGTACACGGGAGGCCCTTGTGATCGGTCTAAGTAGTGCATTTGGTACCGTCCAAGTAATGCCTCCAACTTAAATCCAAGCTATGGCTTCCACCCCAGGTTTTGAGTCATGCAATTCTTCCAGTTAATCTACCATGTAAGCCATTACCTTCTCGTGTTGCATCGGTGCGTAACGACGCTCAGTGATTTGAAGAGTTGAATTTCATAAGCTGAAAAGACGTTTTCCTGTTTTGTCGCCCAAGAGTTCTCAGCACCCTGCTGTGCTAAAGAGGTGAAAGCGGCACCATCTTTGAAAATCCCATGATGAATCTGCGATAGCATCTAGCTGAACCAAGAAATTACTGTATCCCCGATGGACAACTTGGTGCTGATCAATATCTATTGAAATGAGTCCTTAGTGAGATCTGCATGTATCCCCACTTCGTTGCCTATGTGGCCAAGAAAGTGTATCTCCCAAATCCTGAAGCCACACTCAGGTAGACTTCGCGTGGAGTTTCTCCTCCCCTAGAAGCTCTGGGACAAAAATACAGGTGCCGATCATGGTGTTCCTTTACCCTGGTAGAGATTCTAAGCGTCAAAGGTAAATGCGGTTGACAAATATGGCGAAACAAGGTTGACACATACTACTCAAGTGATCCCTGAGGTTGCTGGGGTGTTGGATACCTTAAATAGCTTGAACAGATAATCATTATGGCCATACTGGATCTGTAACGCTGTGTTAGGAATCATCCTCCGCATGGTCTTTCATCAGATGACGGGTCAAGCAGGTCGTCGACGTGAAACAGGGGGCGACGGTCTATGATAGCCGCCTTGTGGTAGTCTGTATACGTACGAGAGGACTCCTCCATCTTTTCCCCCAAAACGAGGAGCTAGATCTATAAAACCCCATCCTTTAGTTTCCTGAAGTTGATTGGACCGTTCTTGCAACTTCCAGACGCCAGACAATAAGGTGTACGAGTAATCAAGGCTGTCTCTGGTGTGAGATTGAACAAATATTTTTACCTAACAGTTGCGGAAGTGAACTTGAAAGTTCCTTAAGTGGCACACCGAGAGGGTTCACGAACAATTGGTGGATCCTCGATCCTCCTTTCCTTATCTTTAATATCAGTAATAGTTGCCATCATAGCGGGGTAATCCCTTCGTAGACACTTTATGAGCTTTCCTTGCTGATATGATGCTAATCTTTACACCACACTGATGTTTTAGGACAGACGACGATTCACCACTAGAGAGAGGGATACTCGAAACCTTTTCCTCACAAGTATCTTCGCGCGTTATCTGGATAACCAATCCACAAAACTATCAAGGGTAGGTGTTGAGCACTTGTCCCACATGGTCGAGTTTGCATCCCAACGAACATAGGAGGTTTCCATTGACTTTCCATCAGTCGGTTCCACAACAGGTTTTGTTTCCAAAAGCTTCAGGGTTAAGCAGAATAGAGACGAAACGATTAGTTACCAAGAACGCGCAGGCCACCCTGTTGCTATATTCTAGGCGTCGTCCACGCCGATCCTAAAGGCTCTTCCATGAGCATCACTTCTAGTGTTGCTATTATGATCACGCGGAATCCCAATTCTGTCATCGTTCCCTTAGTTGTTGACATTTTGACTTAATAGCAGTCAATCCTTGTCGAAGTCACCTTTGTTTCCATATGGTAGGCTATGATTACGAGTACCTTGATGTCGCCGTGACTGTTGCCTCTAATGTCATTACTTGGAACGGAGCTCCACGATCTTTCACCGACCAAGTCCATCTTTTCACATTCTGTGCCACACCCTAACGCGCTACTCGTTGTGCTGGTAGTCACAAATTCCACACCATAATTTGTTGTCGTCGCTTATGTCCCGATTGATTCGTAAGAGTTGACTCCCATGAGTCGCTGACTAGGGTTAATGATTCGATTGAAGCCAATTCGCTGGTGTTCGTTGGCGGTAGTCAGAGTCGTTCTAATACTGAGGTCGGTAAGGCACTATGCTCATCCGCTTGTCCTTCGTTCTTGCAAGTCGATGGAGTAATACACCGTCTGTTGCTAGAGTGTTGCAGAAATATCGTACTTCGGGATCTAAGGTGTCAATACGTTGAGTTCCAGCAAACGAAGAGAAGTGAGAAAAGATATAGACCAATCATTGACACGACAACATCCACTCAGGGACGTTCGTACAAGCACCTAACATTCTACTCAGTTCGCTAGGCGTTCAAATGGGTGTTCTGGTAATACTCGATAGCATCAAGATTCGAAAGGATTCAGAGGGGAGTGAAAATATCATGTTCGAGTAGGAGACAATCACAACTATGACCCCTATAGGTTCGTTATGTTTCACACTGTTCGAGTAACGGAACAGAACCCCTCTTTCACTTGTTAAGTCTCTCTGAGACTCACATGCACCCCACAATATTATTATGTGTGCACCCACAATAATGTTGTGATTTGCATGCTCATCTCAGTTCCTCCTAACTCGTGTCAAATGGTTCCTCAAACTCAGGTGCCAAACGGAAGTTGTCAAAGTAATAAGATCGTACAAATCGAAGGATTATGGAATGCTATCAACGCATCATAATGTAAACAAACAATTCGTGTAATCAAGCTATTGTGACGAGTGTGTGTCTGTACGCTACATCATAAGCAAATGCACACTACTCATGTAATGTATACCGCAGATGAAAAGACGAACCTTGCAATCTGGAGTTGAGTGTCATGGTCGTATCCTTGTTTTCAGAACTATTCGGTTATAGTCTGGTTTTATAAAAACGTTTTTAAACCTAGTTCACTATAACCAGTGGCTCTGATACCAAACTGTCACACCCCCAAAATACCACCTGCGGAAACACCTCGGGGCATGTGACGTACCAGGATCTAGCCACCAATCAGATTGAACTCATAATTATATTTAAATAAAACTTTCATTCATTAACATAAAGTGTTACAAACATTACATATCATTCATTTGATACAGCGGAAGCATAACTCATTTGTTACGTGTTATATAAACCATGTGTACATAAACCATTAAGCTTGTATAACGATTCCATGTGTCTCGACCCATGACCACTTCAGCATCCCAGACAGCAAGTCCCAATGATATAAACCTACAGACCTGCAAGCAAGCAGACAAGTGTGTCAGACGACGCTGGTGAGTTCAAAGTTTTGTTAACGTGTTTAGATACTAGTTACCAGATTAAAACGTTTCAATGATTTGATGTTGTAATAACTCGTTTACCGCATATGGCTTACAGTTTTTTTGTCCTAACCCTATTGCCTCTATCAAAGCAATGGTCAAGACTGGGATCATTAGTTCACTCCCGACCTCCCCGGTGCGGTGTGAGGTTGCCAAACCTAAATAGCGCTATTAACTAATACCCCGTTGCCTCCCCGGCAACAATCGGTAGAAGGGACTTGATTGATAAATATGTGAGTATTAACAAACATCACATTAACCAGACGTTCCTCCCCGGAACGTTTACCAGATGTCCCTCCCCAGGACGCATGCTTGGAAAAAGAGCAGTGCACTCACCTGAGATTGCTCGGTATGACTAGTTATTTGTTCTCACTTAATCAGTCAAAGCCTATGATGTTCATGTACACGTAATTAATTCACGTTGTTCACATATATCACGTATCCAACATACACGTTTCGCGAGTAGCATACAAGTAAGACACACGTGCTTATTCAAGTCGTAACTGTAATTCATGCAATCCATTAATCTATAGCATTTGTCTTAAAATCACATAACAAGTGTTTTGTTCCCAAACAAGTCTACATCCCATTTTTATGATACATATCAACATTCACAGACGTACTGTCTATTCATACAGGTTTAGTCAAGGTTCTCATCTGATTAACATTATTACCTTGCAACAGATTGGCTTTTATAATCAAACTACTCGATTCACACAGTTTCGTTCAACGTCATATACCTCATACTATTTCATTGTATATCATACAGTTTCATTATATTGCATACACATCAGGCAGACAACAAATCATTCAAGTTAACTAACCATGGGGTACCATACACATGATAAACCACAGTCCCTTGACAAACCACAGACAGACAATAGATCACATGATAAACATCAAGTTGTTCGTTTGCAGGTGTGTGTGAAGAAGCACTATGTTTCGTCGGCAAAAGGGTGGCGAAACACCAAGTATTTCATCATCATGCAGGTGACGAAACATAATCTTTCGTCGTGGACAAGTGTGTGACGAAACATACACTTTCGTCGTGGACAGGTGTGTGGCGAAACATACACTTTCTGCCGTCACATCATCGTTGCAACCCTAACCATCATCAATCCATTTCTATGAAGCACCTAATCAAGTTTATGCACCATAAACTCCAAGCATATCATCATTCACATCACAGTTTCTATGCGTTAATCACCACTCAACATATCAGACTTTGATAAACATAAACAAGTTCCATATCCTACCGACATAAGTATGATAATTAGTTTCTAACAACATCGACCCAATATACATCAGTTTATCGCCCAACATAATCACAATACATCATGTACATCAGTTTTATGAACATCAATACGTTAAGGATTTAACACTATGGCTAATAATCAATTAGATCCAACTCAGTTTATAGCAAAGACTCAATTCATGTCTTAAACTTACTCATACTTATGCAGCCTAACATGTGAACACATAATTAAATACAATCAAAACTAATACACATACATACCGATTATTAGAACAATGAAGAAAAGGGATTTCGTGTGGGAGAAGCTTCGGGATGTAGAGTCTGTTGCCGCACCCAAAAGGATAGGGAGAGAAATCTGGAGAGTTTTAGGTTTTCTAACGGTTCTACGGTTTCACCAATAATAACAAGTCATAACATAACAGTTGGGCCCATAATGGGCCACGAAAAGGCTTGGGCTCGGCGAAACTCCCCTGCCAAACTCCCCCTTCGACGAAACCTATCACAAGTCGACGAAACCCTCTTAACCAAGGGTTATCTTTCGTCGGGGATGGGTTGGCCACGAATATTCAATGATTCGTTGTTGTGCGGCCCATGTGGTATGCGGCCCAAGATTAAACGAACACAAATACCCACTATGACCCATATACATCCAACACTAATCAACACTTAGGTTTTTATGTAAGCAACCAAACGTGACAATATTTAACCATTCGCATATCATGCCCTAAAGTACAATGTCAGTAAATAACACGTCGAGTAAAGACCTAGAAATTTTGAGTTGTCATAGACGACATCCGTACGGATGTACATTACAATCACAAAAAACTCATAATCTAACATTTCGTCCTATTACAGACTCAACACGACTCGATGAATTAGGCAACAGACATAGTGTATCAACAATCTCCCTCTTGGAAGTTTCCACAGTCTCGATCGGTCTTTAAAAACTTTAATTACTTCAAAATTCTAACGCCCGAAGAAATACTTCCTAGGAAGTTGGCGTTTCAGCTCAGCGTAATTCATCGATTCCTGAAGTTTCTTCATCATTCAACGTATCATCTTGCTTCCCCTCTCTTTCATCTTCTTCTTCATTTTTAATATCTTTCGTATAATCATTTTGAGCATCAGACTTCTCGGTTCATATACTACCAATTTTTTAAGATTTTAAACATTTTACCAGTTTTGACAACCCACTCAGTTAACCAAGTCCAAGTTAATGACCCTATTTAACTGATTTGTCTAACCAGTTCAAGTTAACGACCTTGGTTGAACACTTTTGTGAACAAACTGATGTTTTTCTATCAATGTTAAGTTTCAAATTAATGAACGTGTAAATTTTTCAAAAAAATTTAATTTCAGATTAGCTCCCAACCCGTTGTTCTCCAGATTATGTTCAGTAATATTGGATTTTAAAGATCAGCATTCCATCATCGGTAGTCTAAAATAAGATGAAATAAAATCTTTTTCGGTTTTCCAACGTTTATGCTAAAACACACTGAAAAAAATTTTGATCTTCTGAAATGAAATAGCTATGTACAAACATATTTATAGACATTTTTCTAAGTTCTGAAATGAAATAACTATGTACAAACATATTTATAGACATTTTTCTGAGTTTGTGTAAGAGGATCATATCAGTTTTTGAGACAAATCACCAACACCGTTGATCTGATTAAACTTTAATTTTTAAACAAGTCCACTTTGATTGTCAGTATGTTTGTCCTCTTATACCTCTACAAAAAGTTCAATTGTTTCAAGATACGGTAATTAGATGTCTTAGAACTTGACTTAATAGTGTTCCCACCTCAGAATATACTCCTGTATTAGGATTCCCTAGATTTCATCTTACAGGTGAATATACTTAATTGATATTTATATCTGGGCTATGCGAGGCCTTGAGAGCTCAGGTTAGTACCATCGTACAGACAAAGAGGTGAAGGCTCGACTTAAAAGTGGTGTTACATATATTGGAATCTTTTGATTGCAATTGTCAGATCTTTCAATACTTTCAATTTTGATGCAGTTTAGGGTTTTAAAGCAAAAGTATTTTACAAGTTCGAGGCCATCGTCGACGTAAAATCACAAGAACTTGTATAATACCCCAGATATCAACTAGTTATAATGACATAGTATCTCAGAATCCAGCAATCTCTCAAACGAAATTTCGATGTACTAAGACCATATATCCAAGAGATGTTAACCCACTAATTAAGAAGTTTCGTTCTGTTTATATCTCAAAAAAAAACTGAATGTGCGAAATCTATTGGCACATCATCAGTGAGACCGTTTAAACAGTTTTTGACACTGCATTTCTTTAGTATGTTGTGATAGTCCACTTATGTATACTAAAGAAATGCATTATCTTTTTCTACACGTAAACTGGATTTTATACACGAAAAACTCGATTTTTTTGTCTTTTTATATGTTTTTGTTCTTTTTCTATATTTCCTCTTTTATACACGAAAACTTGATTTTTTTGTCTTTTTCTATGTTTTTGTTCTTTTTCTATGTTTTTGTTCTTTTCAAATTTAATATGTTTTTGTGTTTTACAGAACATATTTCTCCCCCTAAAATCAAAAATATATTTTTGGATTTTTTGATTTTAAAGAAAGTACTTGAAAACAAAAACTTTGACAAACCGATGAGAATTACTTCAAATCGCCATCCATCTTGGCTTCACACTCTTTGTTCCCCCTGATGACAAATCTTTCATCCCGTTTAATTTCAAAAGATATTGAAACTTTGTTTTGTTAAACGGTTATGTATAACAATCAGCTTTTTGTTCATCAGTGTGGATTCTCTCAATACAAATCAACTTTTTCTCGTAGCAGTCACGGATAAAGTGATGTCGTATCTCGATATGCATTGTTTTAGAGTGTTGAACCGGATTTTTAGTTATATTAATGGAAGCCTCATTATCTACATATATGGGTGTGTTAAGTCTATAGTCTCTCATATGTTGTTGTATCCACAAGATTTGTGAACAACTGGAAGTATAAACGTATTCTACCTCACAAGTCGAGAGAGCGACTGTGGTTTGCTTCTTACACTACCATATTACCAAACGTGTGCCAAAGAACTGGCAACCAGCAGATGTAGATTTAGCATTCCCAAAGTCAGAGTCTGAGTAGCCTGCAAGGTTAAAGTCGTCAGTTCGAGGGTACCACAAGCCGGTGCTTGGACAACCTTTAAGGTATCGAAGGATCCCCTTGACGATCATTAAATGGGATACTCTACCTTGACGATCATTAAATGGGATACTCTAGGACTTGACTGGTAGCGTGCACATAGGCATGTTGGATACATGAGATCCGGTCATGATGCCGTCAAATACATCAAAGAGCCAATCATCGAACGATAGAGAGTTTCGTCAATCTTCTCTCTGGTTGGATTTGATCCGATGTGGTGATTCTGAGCTAATGGGGTAGACGTCAGGGATGCGTTAGACGTGTTAAATTTCTCCAAAACATCGTTCACATACGTCGTCTGATGTATAAAGATCTTATCAGTTAATTGGTCGATTAAAGCCAAAGAAAGAATTTCATCTCCTCCATAGAACTCATTTCAAACTTTTTCTTCATGACTCTTTCAAACTCTTTGCACAACACATTGTTTGTCGAACCGAATATGATATCATCCATGTAGATTTGTACAATTAAGATGTGTCCATCCACTTCTCGCATAAAGAGGGTACTATCTACTGTTCCTCTGATAAAGCCATTGTCGAGGAGATGCTGAGAAAGCGTCTCATACCAGGCTCTCGGGGCCTGATGTAACCCATACAATGCCTTGTCCAGTAGTTATACTTTATCTTTGTGTATCGGATTGACGAACCTCAATGGTTGGCCGACGTACACCACCTCTTTCACCTTACCGCACAGGGATGCGGACTTTACATTTAATTGATAGACTTTAAATCCTTTCCAAGATGCAAACGCCAAAAAGATACGAATCACTTCTAATCTGGCGAAGGGAGCATAGACTTCGGTGAAATCTATTCCCTCTTGTTGAAAAAAAAAACTAAACAACGAGTCAAGCTTTTTGCTAACAATTATGCCGCAGTCATCCTTTTTGCACTTGAAAACCAATTTCGTACTTATCTTTTTGTGGTTTTCAAGCAGATCAACAAGTTTCCACACACCCAGTTTTTCAAATTGTAAAAGTTCTTCCTATATGGCGTTTACCCAGCTTTCCTCCGTCAGTGCTTCCTGATATGTTTTTGGTTCTACCTGCGAAATAAAACATTTTAACGAGAACCGATTTTTCAATGAAGCCACTTTCGAATAAAAACAACTAAAACCCTTATTGACTTGATGTCGAAATGTAAAACCACTTTGTAATTCTCCAATAATGAACTCTGGTGGATGGTAAGACAATGTTCTTGGCATAACTTCGTTGGATA
Source organism: Helianthus tuberosus (assembly GCA_030545235.1). Lineage (NCBI taxonomy): Eukaryota > Viridiplantae > Streptophyta > Magnoliopsida > Asterales > Asteraceae > Helianthus > Helianthus tuberosus. Next base: position 27,198,381 of record CM060378.1, read on the forward strand.
CACTCACTTCTTGTTGTAAGTTTGTAACTAACATGCATGCAGGTGCCTATATTTTTAGTTATATTTTAGATCTTTTTACTCGCCGATTTCAAGTTTTAAATTTATAAAACATGATATTCTACTATCACTGTACACACGCGCTAGGGCAAGTATACCCATCACGGACGTAGTATAGTGATGGCAAGATACCGCGGTGGTACAAGAACACAAGAGCTTTTAATACCGGCTTGTCGTTAATGTCTAATCAAACCTGTGACAACTAGCACAAACCGGTAATTTTCGTACAGTTTTAATTATTATTTAATATCTGCAATTATGTGATTAAGCGTCAACATTGTCTGATTATTTGATATACATGTGAATTCATGCACGCCTTATACTTCAAATATTGCTCTATGCATTACTTTAAGCGTTGCATCAGAAAGACTATTAAACTCACCGGTAAGACACACTGTGTCAGCAATTCTCCAGAAGGCAGTCAGACAATAGAATTAGGGCCTAGGAGTAGGTCCAACATCTAAAATACATTAAAACCCAAGTGTGGATACAAGGGTTAACATATAAACTTTCTGGAAGCTAATCTATGCACTAAAACGCACCAGGAACTCACTTTAAATGTAGAATTCTGCATAAATCAGCACTAATTCAGCTATAATCAGCTATTTAACACAATAATATCCTGCAAAATTTATGTTTTATTGTCCAAAATAACTTACAAAGTGTCAGGAATTGAAACTGCCAAAAAAGGTGCTTCATACCTCGTGAAACTGCGTAATTCAGCACTTTAACGAACCGTAATGAACCGAACAACCGGACAATAACCGGGACATCAAAATTTGTCTAAAAGTAATTTTTTATGATATTAAACTAGTATTGTTGCTAGAACGCCTTAAAAATCATTAAAAACCTAAACACACTTACACTTACTTAAACCCCCTCGTTCCCTAACTTCCCAATTTTATACTTTACCCCCCCCCCCCTTTCACCATAACCTGCCCCTAATGGCCCCACACACCTTTTTGATTATTCTATTAACCTTTTCCCCTCACTTTGGTGCATAAGATCCCATAAAAGATTATATATTGGAGTTTTTCTTTATAAAGACCCTAAGTTAATAACAAGTTCACATTACCCATTTTCATCTTCATCTTCTTCCCTTGTTCTTCCTTGGTCACGGCTCAAACACCCCCAGATACACACTTCACTTTCAAGTTTCAATCTCATAATCCAAGGTGATCTAGAGGTGTATGGAGGCCATCTAAGAAGGTGTAAGGTGCTAGAAGTGGAAGGACCTCACTTCGGAGCTTTTAACCACTTGATTTATTCCTTGTTCATCTTCTTCATTCTTGTGCCACTTCCCTAGCCATTAGAGCTAGTAGTAAGCTTCTTGATCACTAAAATAAGTCATGTTTATGTTATGTACAAGTTTCACCATGTAAACAACTTAACTTTTAAAGCTAAAAATAAGAAGATCAAACATATTTATGAAGAAAATAAGTGATTACATGAATTTTTAGAGTATGTAATAAAGTTGTTGGTGTTATATCTTGTGTTTATAGTTAGATCAAGTATGTTAAAGCTTGGATCTAACAAGTTTAAGCATGGATCTTGAAGGATCCATGGTTAAACTTGAAGATAAACATATGAAGCATTATGTGAACATGAAAAATGGATTTTTACACATAAACTTGTAATCTTGAAGTAGTAAAGTGTGTGTGGAACTAATTTTTGAAACTAAAACTCATGGAAAGTTTGTTAAAAATTTAATGTAAAGCTTGTTTATGAAAGATTTAAAGATATTAAGCATGGATCTTTCAAGATCCATGATGAAACATAATGTTAAAAATGATGATCTTTCTAATAAACATAAAATAGGTTTTAGAACATGATTTACAAACTTTAAAGACCATTAAACTCATGGATGAGTTGGTTAATAAAATAAAGTTTCATAAAAGTTTGTTTAAAATACTCAAGAACACTTATTTTTGGAAATATCATCTTATGTTAAGTGTAGATCTAAAAGACTACACATTTATAACAAAAATGAAGTTCACCATGATGTTTCATATGAAGAAATTAGTGTATTTTGTTGATGATTGTTGTTGAGAATTGTTTTGGTGTTGAAAAGAAAATAAACACATTTTTTGAAAACATGGGAAACCTCCATTTTTAGGGGAAACTATGTCAAATTTTTTATAAAATTTTAATACTCAGAAAAATATAAGTTTTTGTGAAACTTATTCCCTAAAAATTCACCTAAAAATATTTACCAAGGCTTCCCTAATTTTTGTGTAAAATTTCAAGTTAAGAAATGGTGATTTCTTCAAGTTAAAAACTTATATCAAGTATGTATATTTTTACGGAAAAATATATATATTTAGTGATCACCAAAATTTGTGCTAAGTGTATATTACGTGTATTATATGTAATAGTGTATTAGGGACTTGCAAATACACTAAACACTCCCATGGAGTATGAATACAAAAATACACATACAAATACATGAGAATACATAAGTATACAAGTATTCAAAAATTCCTCACAAGGAAATACATGGACAAATACAAGAAAATATATTTATGAAAATATATTCCTTAACATACGATTGAACTTGGATAAGTTATGAACTTAAATATATATTTTTGGACAAATATATAACCTATACCAAGTATTGGAATTTATAAAAAAATCGGGTGGATAACAATATATATATATATATATATATATATTATAGCATGGAAAATATATATATTTCATACAAGTCTTTAAAATATATTATTTTTAAGAAATATAATTACGGAAAGTAATAAAAATCAAAGTATTGATTTTTGGTGAAAAATACAAAATACACAAGTATTTACATAAAATACAAGTATACTTTCCTAAGTATACATGCACAAAAATAATATTGAAAATATTATTTCACAAAATACTTATATTTATTTTTGGATAAATAATATATAAGTAACTTACATTAAAAGTTAAAAATATAAATTATTTTTAACAACTTCTTACCTTGTCAAAGGCTTCATAAGCAAATATATATTTGAGAAATAAAATATATATTTACGAAAATACAATATATACTTAACGGGAAAGACCCGATAAACAAGGGCATGACCCTCACTAAGAACGAACGTACAAAGAACATATACATAAACAAAAGATGGTGACTTGTACTTGTGTGATACAAGTCTAGGGACTAACATAAATAGAACACGTATAGGTCACGACGCTACGAGACCAACCGGTGAAGTTTACGGTGCAGGATACGCAAAGTTGTGAGTTCATGTCCCCACTTTTAAATTTTACTTGTTTTCTAAACTTGGGGAAAATACATGTGTTATGGTATCTTGAATACAAAAAACTAAGGAATGATACTTTAGATCATGTCACGAATAGGGTGCCATAAGCACCATTAATCAGTTATATACCAAGACCGTGGAACAAAAGGTTAGATCTAATGGGTTTCAGGCAACCACACTCTTGGCCACTCTTTTACCAAGCAGTGCTTTTATGTCTCTAGTCGTGAATCGACAGTCGGGAATCGACAAGTAAAAAAAATGCCTATGGTTTGGATGCTTCCTATGTCGTGTCACATGTTAATGGCCTTGCAAACTATTAGCGATCTTGATTTCCTTACATTTACAGAAGTACTTATTTCCGTAAAACTGCATACCATGTTTTCTACAACGAATGCTTAAATGTTACACAAAACTGCATGAATTCACACCAACATTATGTTGACTATTTTCCAAAACTCACATGGATTTCAGGAAACAAGTTGGATCTTGGGCGCTGGAGTTGTTTTCAAGGCGTAAATTTCAAGATTAGATGTTATCCACTTTTGTTTTGTATCATAACTTGAGGGTTTTGGTCGAAAATTAAATGGCTTGGGTTAATAATATTTCAATCTTATGAATGGATGAACATCTTGTTTTAATCATATAGTTGTTTATTATAATTGAATGCAATGATATTGAGCAAGTCACACATCATACGCTTCCGCAAAAGTCAGGGTGTGACAGTTTGGTATCAGAGCTTCGATTGTAGTGAACTAGGATTCCTTCTCGAGTCTAGACTACAATCATTAGGACTCTCTCACGAAAACATCTTTAGAAAAGGTTTTTCATTCCATTTACAAAAAGCGCCAAGATCCATGAATACAACATTTTTCAAAGGAAAGAACAAACGAGGGTTATATGTGACATATAGCATTTATTTGCTTGTATATATTAAGTAACGTTATTATATATTAATATATATGCGTATATGTGTGCGGAATGATTATTGACGGGAACGATATACCTTCGACTTCGAATCCTATTATTGTTCTTGACTTGAGAAATGAGATTATCGACCTCGCGTACACTGCGGAGCTTATGAGTGAATACCAAATGAGGCCCTGAGCTTGATTCTGTAGAAAATGGTTGTTCTTCCCCCTTGAATGTGAAGGTGCCTGACTACGGCAGTGACGGCGAGGCGGAGGAGGAAACCTTGGACAGCGACCTTATCAGTGAGACGAGACCCCGGTGGCTTTTACGAAGCGTGATTGGCGACTCTCTTTTCCAGACAAGGAAGATGAGGTACTCATCTTGAAGGTGCCCGTTCAACTAGTAATACTAGGAACTCTCTTTGTTCCTATTCCGTCTAAGAACTGTGCCATTTCACGCATAACGACAACGGACGTTGGCGCATGGACCATCATAAAGGTCCTTCCATTTCGAAGGTGTGAAGAAAATAGTTTCCCCTCTCTGACTAATCAGCTGCTTTGATTGAGAGAAAATTAGGGTGACCATGCAAGACAATTTATTGTTACGTGGGCCCACGTAACAACAACTTGTAGTGCATGGAAACCCTGGTGAACTCTGCAGGTCAAGCTAATGATCATTACACAATCGAAAATCCTAAGTTCTTCAAATCTCCGTCTAGTAGAACACCAATCGAGATAGTTACAATACCACTCTACAAGTGGGAAGCCTGTCTTTCCCTACTTTGTGCCCAACATCCCTACCTGTGGTACGAATCTTTGGGAACCGGTATCCAAGCAAGTGAAGATGGTAAACACCAGGAAAGATTTTCCTTAACACTTTAGGATTCTTGTGTTTAAATTTGTACAAATCCTACGACACCCCAACCTTATGCATTATAGTTGCGATGATAGACCCCAACATTTGACATCCGTTTTACCCCAAGGAGGTAGCATGGCGCGAACTGTAGTGTAACCCATTTACTGCACTCTGTTCGTCATTCATGAAGACTGTACCAACTACACTGGGACTCTTGGAGCCCAAGCAAAATCAATGTAAAAGTCGTCCAGTGTGACAAAGGGGTCCTTCCTACGTCGGATAGTCAAGGTCCATGAAACATAGAACACATGTTATAAGGACAAAAGCAACCGCTCGATTCTCCTCTTCTTAACAGATTTCCACTCCATGTGGGCACATGGATGAATCAGGCAGGAAGCTTCTTCCCGTCCTTCACCTCATAAGCACCCAGTCACCCACTACCCATATTACGACACCGATGCACCCATCTGTACTTCCACCCTCTCTATCCCGTGGTGCACCCCATTGTTTGGGTAGTGCATTCACACCCTGGAAACCACTTCACGGTTGCTACAAGGCATAATTCGGTCCCGAGGGAGAAGTCATGCACCCTCGCGACCTTATCTTTGTGTTTTCACTATCACTTTCTCCTATACATGGTAGTAATGCACAACCCCAACCCATCTTCTGTGAAGCATACCCGTTTATGTAAAACTAAAGACTATGGAAGAGTCGGAGTCTTGAGGAACAAACAAGGAACAAGGTGAAGGGAAGACCTCACCGTATTTTTATAGCCCTGGATGACTTGCATCAAACGGAGTGAGGTGACTCTGAGGAGGTTTGCTACGCAAGACTAATTGCAACAAATTGATATGGTGTATGTAAAAGTCGATGTACCCTTAGCAAGATTTTGATGTGACTCATTTTACCTCGCTACAATGATGAGATGATTACGGTGGAAAGATTTGCATAAGATCATTAGGAATTACCCTACCTTTATACTTGTGGTGCACGATGAATAAGCTTTGCTTTCACACAAAGACAACAACATTTATTCCAAAATAAATGTTTAATCTCATCAATGTGTTTTATACATGAGAAGCACATGGAACCATAGCAAAGGAAAGGTTGGCCGAGTCTAATTAGAACCTTTACCTGCAACAAGAGCTGAGCCTGAAGCTCTATGGAACCAACAAGTTGCTGAAGCAATCGTCCAATATGAAGCAAACAACATTGAAAACAATGGAGAAATAAGAGGAAGTATACACATCCCAAGTAAAGCTCTAAAGTAAACAACAAACATAAGGAAACAGGTGCGACTAGGAAAGTTAAGGCATTCGTTGTCACGACTGAGATAGGTGATAAAAACTACCAAGGAGAACTACCAAAGTGTGATAGATGTGGTTATTATCACACAGGTCTGTGTAGGACTCGTAGGTGTGAAATTGGGACAAGACCGGGCATAGCAAGGAGGCATGTTGGTCTGGTATGAGACATGTGAATGGAATTTAGGACAGTAATGGCAATGGCAAAGGCCAAGAGTTGCTACGGATGTGGCGACAAAGGACACAATCGGAAGGACTGTTCAAAGAAAAGTTCAAGCTCTTGGGAGCATTTCATGAAGGGAATACGCAAAGCATGCTAGGACCCGAACGTAGTTACGAGTACATTCCTTATAAACCGACATATTGCATCCGTTCTATTTGATACCGGCGCCGACTTTGGTATTAAGTCTATGGAACTTAAGGATACTTGGCTTAGGAATAAGTAAGCTAGACTCCCCACATGCTATAGAGTTGGCAAATAGGAAATCAGTAGAAATGGATAAAGTTATTAAGGGTTGTATAGTTGGACTTGGGGAAATAAAAATTCCATATCAACCTTCTACCAGTTGGTTTAGGTAGTTTTGATGTGGTAGTCGTCATGGATTGGATATCCAAGAATAAGGCTGAAGTTGTTTGTCATGAGAAAATCATTCGCATCCCTCTTGCGAATGATGAAACACGCATCGTGCATGGAGAGAAACGAGACATGCCTCGCCGAATCATCAACTATATGAAGGCGCAGAAATGCCTACGCAAAGGATGTGTTGCGTTCTTGGCACACGTTGTTGATAAGAAGGCTGAGGGGCCAAAACTCGAAGACATTCCTGTGGTGAAGGAATTTTCTGATGTTTTTGCCGAAGATCTGCCAGGACTACCTCCGCAAAGACAAGTCGAATTCCATATAGACTTGGTTCCAGGTGTCGCTCCTGTAGCCAAGGCACCCTATCGACTTGCACCATCCGAGATGCAAGAATTATCTACACAACTCCAGGAGTTGTTGGATAAAGGATTCATAAGGCCGAGCTTCTCCCTTTGGGGAGCTCCGATTTTGTTTGTAAAGAAAAGGATGGAACACTGCGGATGTGTATCGATTATAGAATTAGAGAACTGAATAAGCTCACTGTCAAGAATCGGTACCCACTACCGAGGATTGACGACTTATTCGATCAGTTACAAGGATCGAGTTACTACTCAAAGATCGACCTTCGATCTGGATATCATCAGTTAAGGATCCAAGAAAAGAGTATACCGAAGACTGCATTCAGGACTCGTTATGGGCATTACGGGTTCCTTGTGATGCCATTCGGATTGACAAACGCGCCAGCAGTATTTATGGATCTGATGAATCGTGTCTGCAAACCATATCTCGATAAATTCTTGATTGTATTTATCGATGATATTCTGATTTATTCATGAACGAAAGAAGAGCATGAACAACACCTCAGGAACATTTTGGAACTACTGAAGAAAGAGAAGCTTTATGCAAAGTTCTCAAAGTGCGAATTTTGGATTCGTGAAGTACAGTTCCTTGGTCATGTTATGAACGAGAAGGGTATTCATGTAGACCCAGCCAAGATGGAAGCGATAAAAATTGGAAAGCCACCAAAACCCCAACTGAAGTTCGACATTTTTTTAGATTAGCGGGCTATTACCGCCGATTTATCAAGAATTTCTCCAAGATAGCTCAACCGCTGACTTCCCTTACGCCGAAGGACAAGAAGTACGAATGGGGAGATAAGCAGGAAGAAGCCTTTCAACTTCTCAAAAGCAAGCTATGCGATGCACCAATGCTATCTTTACCTGAAGGCACTAAAGACTTGTGGTATACTACAACGCTTCGCGTCAAGGTTTGGGTTGCGTGCTCATGCAACGCCAAAAGGTCATCACTTACGCTTCAAGACAGTTGGAAGTGCATGAAAGGAACTATACCACACACGACCTGGAGCTAGGCACGGTGGTATTCGCCTTGAAGATCTGGCGACATTATTTATACGGTACTCGATCACAAAATCTTACAGCATATATTTGATCAGAATGAATTAAATATGCGTCAGCGACGATGGGTTGGGTTGCTGAACGACTATGACTGTGAGATTAAGTACCATCCCTGAAAAGCTAACGTAGTAGCAGACGCATTAAGCAGAAAGGAAAGGGTTAAGACCCTAAGAGTTCAAGCGTTGGAAATGACCATTCGAACGAATCTCACTGCGCGTATTCATGATGCCCAACAAGAAGCCCTTAAGAGGGAGAACCTTAGAGCTTAATATCTCCTAGGTATGGAGAAGAAACTGGTGCCAAACGAGGAGGGAACCTTAAACTTTATGGGACGCATTTGGGTTCCGCTCTTTGGCGGTATTCGAGAAGTCATCTTTGATGAAGCTCACAAGTCAAGATACTCGATCCACCCGGGATCGGACAAGATGTATCAAGACATGAAAGAATACTACTGGTGGCCAAAGCTTAAAAGCGACGTTGCGGTGTATGTTGGGAAATGCCTAACCTGTGCTAAGGTTAAGGCCGAATATCAGAAACCGTCTGGTCTACTGCAACAACAGGAGATACCTATGTGGAAATGGGAGTAAATATTGATGGACTTCATAACAAAATTACCCAGGACCCTTAGAGGGCATGATATGATATGATATGGGTGATAGTTGATCGATTAACGAAATCTGCACGTTTCCTACCAATCCAAGAGAAGGATAGCACTGGAAAGCTCGCTGAGCTGTATCTCAAAGAAATAGTGGCACGTCATGGAGTGCCTATTTCGATTATTTCAGACAGAGATGGACGTTTTGTCTCAAGGATCTGGCAATCCTTTCAGGAGGCCTTTGGATCTCAGCTAGATCTAAGCATGGCCTTCCATCCGCAAACAGACGGCCAGAGCGAACGGACCATACAAACACTAGAAGATATGCTTCGCGCGTGTGTTATGGACCTAGGCGGCAGATGGGATACTCATCTACCTTTAGTTGAGTTCTCCTATAACAACAGCTACCATACGAGTAAAAAAGCCGCACCGTTCGAAGCTCTATATAGCCGCAAGTTCCGCTCGCCGTTGTGTTGGGCAGACGCTAGAGACAACCAGTTGATTGGTCCTGAACTTGTTCAAGAAACAACCGACAAGATTATGCAGATCCGAGAGCGCATTAAGGCAGCTCGTGATCGACAGAAGTGCTACGCTAATCGTAGACGAGAACCCTTAGAATTCGAGGTGGGAGACAAAGTTTTGCTGAAAGTCTCACCTTGGAAAGTTGGTAGCCGTTGGATCTCAGCTAGATCTAAGCACGGCCTTCCATCCGCAAACAGACGGCTAGAGCGAACGGACCATACAAACATTAGAAGATATGCTTCGCGCATGTGTTATGGACCTAGGCGGTAGCTGGGATACTCATCTACCTTTAGTTGAGTTCTCCTATAACAACAGCTACCATACGAGTAAAAAACTGCACCGTTCGAAGCTCTATATGGCCGCAAGTTCCGCTCGCCGTTGTGTTGGGCAGACGCTGGAGACAAACAGTTGATTGGTCCTGAACTTGTTCAAGAAACAACCAACAAGATTATGCAGATCCGAGAGCGCATTAAGGCGGCTCGTGATCGACAGAAGTGCTACGCTAATCGTAGACGAGAACCCTTAGAATTCGAGGTGGGAGACAAAGTTTTGCTGAAAGTCTCACCTTGGAAAGGTGTAGCAAGATTCAAAAAATGTGGAAAGTTGAATCCACGATACATTGGACCATTCAAGATCTGGGAAAAGATTGGTATTGTGGCGTATAAGTTGGATTTACCAGAAGTACTTAATGGTGTACATGATACGTTCCATGTATCCAACCCCAAACAGAGTCCAACCCAAGAAACAGTTATCATCCCTGCGGATGAGGTGCATATCGACGACACACTCCGATTTACAGAACAACATGTTGAGGTAACGGATTGGAAGATCCATAAAACAAGGAGGAGTCGCATTAAGTTTGTCAAAGTATGTTGGAACTCTAAGCACAGACCCGAGTACACGTGGGAACGTGAAGACCGGTTCAAAGCCAAGTACCCCCATCTGTTCTAAAAAGCTCCTGCGGGATGTAACTCAGCCTGAATTTCGGGACGAAATTTTTTTAACGGGGGGAGACTGTGACAACTGGCACAAAACCGGTAATTTCCGTACAGTTTTAATTATTATTTAATATCTGCACTTATGTGCTTAAGCGTCAACATTGTCTGATTACTTGATATACATGTGAATTCATGCACGTCTTATACTTCAAATATTGCTTTATGCATTACTTTAAGCGTTGCGTTAGAAAGACTAGTAAACTCGACGGTAAGACACACTGTGTCAGCATTTCTGCAGAAGGCAGTCAGACAATAGAATTAGAGCCTAGGAGTAGGTACAACATCTAAAATACATTAAAACCCAATTGTGGATACAAGGGTTAACATATAAACTTTCCGGAAGCTAATCTATACACTAAAAAGCACCCGAAACTCACTTTAAATGCAGAATTCTGCATAAATCAGCACTAATTCAGCTATAATCGGCTATTTAACATAATAATATCATGCAAAATTTATGTTTTATTGTCCAAAATAACTTACAAAGTGTCATGAATTGAAACTGCTACAAAAGTTGCTTCATACCTCGTGAAACTGCGCAATTCAGCACTTTAACGAACCGTAACAAACCGAATAACCGAACAATAACCGAGACATATTAAACTAGTATTGTTGCTAGAACACCTTAAAAATCATAAAAACACATAAACTAACTTAAACCCCCTCATTTTCACTTTAAACCCCTAACTTCCCAAATTTTACACTTTACCCCCCCCCCCCCTCCCCTCCCTTCACCATAACCAGACCCTAAGGGCCCCACACACCTTTTTGATTATTCTATTAACCTTGTCCCCTCACTTTGGTGCATAAGATCCCATAAAAGATTATATTTTGGAGTTTTTCTTTATAAAGACCCTAAGTTAATAACAAGTTCACATTACCCATTTTCATCTTCATCTTCTTCCCTTGCTCTTCCTTGGTCACGGCTCAAACACCACCACATACACACTTCACTTTCAAGTTTCAATCTCATAATCCAAGGTGATCTAGAGGTGTATGGAGGCCATCTAAGAAGGTGTAAGGTGCTAGAAGTGGAAGGACCTCACTTTGGAGCTAGTAGTAAGCTTTTTGATCACTAAAATAAGTCATGTTTATGTTATGTACAAGTTTCACCATCTAAAGAACTTAACTTTTAAAGCTAAAAATAAGAAGATCTAACATATTTATGAAGAAAATAAGTGATTACATGAATTTTTAGAGTATCTAATAAAGTTGTTGGTGTTATATCTTGTGTTTATAGTTAGATCAAGTATGTTAAGCTTGGATCTAACAAGTTTAAGCATGGATCTTGAAGGATCCATGGTTAAACATGAAGATAAACATATGAAGCATTATGTGTACATGAAAAATGGATTTTTACACATAAACTTGTAATCTTGAAGTAGTAAAGTGTGTGTGGAACTAATTTTTGAAACTAAAACTTATGGAAAGTTTGTTAAAAATTTAACATAAAGCTTTTTTATGAAAGATCTAAAGATATTAAGCATGGATCTTGAAAGATCCATGATGAAACATAATGTTAAAAATGATGATCTTTCTAATAAACATAAAAGTGGTTTTAGAACATGATTTATAAACTTTAAAGACCATTAAACTCATGGATGAGTTGGTTAATAAAATAAAGTTTCATAAAAGTTTGTTTAGAATACTCAAGAACACTTATTTTAGGAAAGATTATCTTATGTTAAGTGTAGATCTAAAAGACTACACATTTATAACAAAAATCAAGTTCACCATGATGTTTCATATGAAGAAATTAGTGTATGTTGTTGATGATTGTTGTTGAGAATTGTTTTGGTGTTGAAAAGAAAATAAACACATGTTTTGAAAACATGGGAAACCTCCATTTTTTAAGGGAAACTATGTCAAAAAATTTATAAAATTTTGACACTTAGAAAAGTATAAGTTTTGGTGAAACTTTTTCCCTAAAAATTCATCTAAAAATATTTACCAATATTTCCCTAATTCTTGTGTAAAATTTCAAGTTAAGAAATGGTGATTTCTTCAAGTTAAAAACTTATATCAAGTATGTATATTTTTAGGGGAAAATATATATATAGGGGACCGCTAAAATGAGAACCACCTCCAGTTGTAAGAACCGTGAGAACTTTTTGATCCGGGGCGAGTTGGACCAAATTTTTTTTTCATAAACGTAGATGCATGTGTTATAAACACATTTGTAAAAAAAAATTCAAAAAAAATGTCGTGTGAGTAGTTTTGAGCACCACAAGTTTGGGTTTCCGGGTACCGTAAATTTTAAATAAATTTTACGGCACCCGTAAACACAAACTTGGGGTGCTCAAAACTACGCACACGACATTTTTTTTTTGAATTTTTTTTACAAATGTTTTTATAATACATGCATCTACGTTTATGAAAAAAAAATTGGTCCAACTCGCCCCGTACGGTGTGGTTCTCATGGTTCTTACAACCGGAGGTTGTTCTTATTTTAGCGGTCCCCTATATATATATATATAGTGATCACCAAAATTTGTGCTAAGTGTATATTATGTGTATTATATGTAATAGTGTATTAGGGACTTGAAAATACACTAAACACTCCCATGGAGTATGAATACAAAAATACACATACAAATACATGAGAATACAAAAGTACACAAGTATACAAAAATTCCTCACAAGGAAATACATGGACAAATACAAGAAAATATATTTATGAAAATATATTCCTTAACATATGATTGAACTTGGACAAGTTATGAACTTAAATATATATTTTTGGACAAATATATAAATATACCAAGTATTGGAATTTATACAAAAATCGGTTGGATAACAAAGATTACAATATATATATTTTATAGCATGGCAAAATATATATATTTCATACAAGTCTTAAAAATATATTATTTTTAAGAAATATAATTTCAGAAAGTAATAAAAATCAAAGTATTGATTTAGTGAAAAATACAAAATACACAAGTATTTACATAAAATACAAGTATACTTTCCTAAGTATACATGGACAAAAATAGTATTGAAAATATTATTTCACAAAATACTTATATTTATTTTTTGGATAAATAATATAAGTAACTTACATGAAAAGTTAAAAATATAAATTATTTTTAACAACTTCTTACCTTGTCAAAGGCTTTATAAGCAAATATATATTTGAGAAATAAAATATACTTTTACGAAAATACAATATATACTCAACGGGCAAGACCCGACAAACATGGGCATGGCCCTCACTAAGAACGAACGTACAAAGAACATATACATAAACAAAAGATTGTGACTTGTACTTGTGTGATACAAGTCTAGTGACTAACATTAATAGAACACGTATAGGTCACGACGCTACGAAACCAACCGGTGAAATTTACGGCGCAGGATATGCAAAGTTGTGAGTTCATGTCCCCACTTTTAAATTTTACTTGTTTTCTAAACTTGGGGAAAATACATGTGTTATTGTGATATCCCGACCACGTAAAACAACAAACCGTGGCGGAAACGTCGAGGAGTGTCGTGGCAGAATTATCGTTTCATAACCATGGATACAAAAAGAGTTTCGTTTTATTGATAATATTAAACATTTACATTGTCTTAACACACAATAGCCAAGTACATATCGTCTATCATTATTATTATGTCACTAAGGCCTCGTCCAGATCCTATGTGACGCATGCATCCTAGAAATCAATCAAGCAACAACACCTAAAACATATGTAAAAACAAAGTCAGCAAAGAAATGTTGGCGAGTACATAGATTTTATAAGAGTATCGGAATCATGGCTTCGTTTACATGTTGCAGTACTTTATTAGACTACAAGAATCAAAATACAAACCTCATTTTGAAAAGTGTATTGCAACATAGCTAAGCAACTCTAATCAAGTTGGTTATAGTTCATAAAATCTCATAGCCATGATTCTTAACCCAAAAACATTTGTTTTAGAAAACCAATTTGTAAAACATCTCGTAAAAACTCGTTAATAAAACTCGTATGGTTCATATCTTTTAGAAAACATCGTTGTGTGACATCATTTCAAAATCGTTTACCCAAGTGAACTAAATAACGCCACGGTATGTAATATGTTGAAAACACTTATATATAAGAAGTACCAGCGGCGTATCTACCATGCTTTCACCACATTACACCCGTCCCGTTATCTAAACACTTAACAAAAAACCAATCGTTTATCCAATTCGTTTAACTTGTTCAAATTGTTTCCAAATCGTTAACTCGTTTAAATCATCCTCGTTTTAATTGTGAAAACTATTTATGGTCGTCTCGCTAATAACATTCAAACCTTCGTGACTCGACTACCTCGTTTCTCGTTTCTCGCATTAACAAACCACCAAAGGGTAAGTTAACAATCACAGATTCAGTCGTTACCCACAACCCCCACACATAACCATGGGTGTAGTCGATAACGGGATTTGTCAGATCCTATGGTACCATAACCTAATACTGGTTGGTTCGGCCAAAATTAATGAATGCCATTTGTTATGTAACTACAACCAACAAGTTTGTTCACATTATTGAAATCGTTATTAGTTTAGTATAAACCATTTTAATCGTTTTTGAAATCATCGTTTAAACCTTGAAAATCATTTTGTACATATGAATCACCCCAAACAATTGAAAACAGTAAAATAGGGGAACTATGTACTCACATGAAGTGCAAAGTATCCTCAATCAATAGAATTTCAACAAACTCAAGTAAACCAGAGAAATCAAGCAGTACCTAGTAATTGAATCACTAGTCAAACAATCGACACCTCAATCGGAAGATCGGATAGAATGAACCAAATGAGTGTTGGAACTCATGTGATATGGTTTAACAAAGTCTACATTCTAGATCGGAACCTAACCTAAGTGCTTTCGACCCATCGCGACCCATTAAAGTAGCTTACGCTACTTTAACGCGTCGTTCGCGCAAAGCGCGTTCGAGACGTCTAACTAGTCCTATGACAAGTATTATATGCCTATACATGTTTAAATATGCTGCATAATCAGTTGTGTGACAAAAGTTTATGTTACATATGCTTAATTACCAATTATGCATGAAAAGGGTATTTTGGTCATTTACCTAAGGCATATAAACTACCTATCATACAACTAATTAAACCTAAGTGACCATAAGGTATAACCTCGGAAGGTTATTCCCTATGAAACTATGGTCACTAATCATGTTTGTTCGGATCCTAATGATCGACCAAACGGGTCGAGTTCGAAAGTCTAAGCGGGTGTTTAGTCCGCTTGACTTGCGACTCTACACAAGCATTAATCTAAAAGTGACGAGTTAAACATGTTAAAACATGTTTAATGAATTTAGAAAACAGGTTTGGTATCAAAACAAACAGTTTTGATACCTAAAAGTAGTTTGGTTACAAAACACACGAGAATGCGCATTTTGGCCGAAACTACAACTCGTCACTGAGCCTAGATAACATTGAAATCAGTAGGTATAGTCACTAGGGACTAAAACCATCGTGATTATGCTAACGTTATGAAGTTCAAACGAACTTCGCATTGACCATAAACTGTTCAATGTAGAAAGTCAAATGCAGTTTGACTTTTAAGCAAAAAAACGCATAAAAAGAACGAAGGAATACTTACAAAGGGTCCCCGCAAGCAAATCTTGATCCAAGTAGCTCAGGTATGAAGCAAAGGCCTCAACTTAGAGCATCTTAGATCATATTTTGAGTAAGAATGAAGTGAAGTGGGTTGGGTATTTATAGGAAATCTAGAACCGTTAGGATCGTTTCTCGAGAACCGAGCTTCGATCTAAGCCGTACACATCATGCCCACAGATTTACAAAACCAAGGGAGCCCCTAGAATTGCCCAAAACCATTTGCAAAAGTGGGAGCAAGCTGGAAATAGCTGGAAAAAACATCTACTGATCTGGGACATGCTTACGGACCGTAAGCAGTACCCATACGGTCCGTAAGGACCCTGCAGGTCAGCCATTTTTGCATTTTGACAGTTAACCCTTGTATCCACATTTGGCACTTCTAACACCCGTCAAACCCATTTTTAAGCTCCATAAGAATGTTAAAGCATGGGGAACATGAAACATGCTCAAAAATATGCCGGATGTCGGTTCGTTTGGTCGTACGGTTGCGTTGTTCGGTTAATTACGACGGAAGTCGTAACGGAAGCAAAAACGATCCAAATTACGTGACGAATGGAAATTTTTGTTATGCCAAACACTAAAATAAAATATTTTATTTCTTACATAAATTTTTGGATGTCCGGATATATTCAGAACGTAAGATATGCGCGAAAATGCAAACTTGTGCACTTTTTGACGCTTTTAGTCCCTATTGATCAAATAAGTTTTTTTTAGCATACCGAACCCCTCAAAGCCTATTTCTAAGCTATGTAAAGGATATTTATGGTATGTTTAACTTATGATCAAGTTCCGGAATGTTCGTTACTATACAAATCGGTATAGTTTCGTAGTTTGACAAAAATAGTCCCTGCGATCGAACAAGCTTGATTTCAACACACCAAACCATCCAAAGCTTATTTCTAAGTCATATGGAGGTTATTTAAGGTATGTTAAGTCTATGACACTATTCCGGAGTGTTTGTCGCGTTATACTGACTGCGTTTACGCACCAGTTTGCGTATAACGTTCCAGAAAGCGATTTAAAGCTTGAAATCGGAATCGAATCAAATCGTAAAATCATCAAACACAAATACACATATAATAACACCAAAACACATATAATAAAACCAAAGCACATTGTTTTATTGATAATAAACATTGTTTTACATTGTACATCGATTACAGAGCACAGTTGTCACAATCTCCCCTACTTTAGGAAATTTCGTCCCGAAATTTTAACTAGAGGAAACTTGTGAAAAAAAATACGGATATTTTGCCTTCATCTGGTCCTCACGTTCCCAAGTAAACTTTGGTCCATGTTTGGATTCCCAGCGAACTTTTACCAATCGAATCCGTTTGTTCTTCAACTGTTTGAAAGCACGGTCCACTATCTCCACGGGTTTCTCGACAAAGTGCATCGTTTCCTCGATTTGGATCTCGTCGAGAGGAATGTGAAGATCAGCGTCAGCTAAACACTTTCGCAAATTGGACACGTGAAAAGTCGGATGAATATTCCTAAGCTCTGGAGGTAGCTCTAGTCGATAGGTAACCTTCCCAATTCTTTCCACAATCTTAAATGGTCCCACATATCGAGGTGCAAGTTTTCCTTTCTTTTCAAATCTCATGACTCCCTTCCAAGGTGAAACCTTGAGTAGGACACGGTCTCCGACTTGAAATTCTAAGGGCTTACGTCGCATATCCGCATAACTCTTTTGACGGCTCCGAGCTGTCACAAGATTATTGCGAATTTTCTTGATTTTGTTTGTTGTTTCCAGAAACCAATCTCATTCCAACAGACAGGTTAATGGCATTTTTTACCGTAGAGAGCTTCGAATGGTGCCATATTAATACTAGCATGATAACTATTTTTGTAAGAAAACTCGATCAGTGGCAGATGAGAATCCCAATTACCACCAAAGTCTATCACGCATGCTCTAAGCATATCCTCCAAAGTTTGAATCGTTCTATCAGATTGACCATCTGTTTAGGGATGATAAGCAGTGCTTAGATTTAGTTGGGTTCCCATAGCAGATTGCATGGTCTTCCAAAAATGAGATGTAAATCGAGCATCACGATCAGAAATGATATCCAAGGGAACACCATGTCGTGATATAATCTCATCAACATAAATCTTTGCAAGTTTATCAGCAGATAGATCCTCGCGAATCGGAATGAAATGAGCTGATTTCGTTAATCGTTCGATAACAACCCAAATCGCATCGTGACCTTTAGATGTACGCGGTAATTTAGTGATGAGATCCATCGCAATGTTCTCCCACTTCCAAACCGGTATCTCTGGTTGTACAAGCAAGCCAGAAGGTCGTTGATGTTCAGCCTTGACTTTGAGACAAGTTAGGCATTTCGATATATACAAGGCAACATCCTTTTACATACAAGGCCACCAATACAGAGTACGAAGATCCTTGTACATTTTATCAGCACCAGGATGGATAGAATATCGAGACTTATGAGATTCGTCCATTACCAAAGTGCGAAGATCGTCTTGTTTCGGAATCCACAATCGATCCTTGAAATAGAACAAACCACCGTCCTTTGCTTCGAGTTTAAGCTCAAGTTGACGTGGTAATTCCTTACCTATCAAATTTTGTGAATCACAAAATTGATGAGCTTGAAGAACAGGAGTCTGCAGATCAGATAGAGTTTAAATAGAATAAAGCTTGACTCGCTCCTTTCGACTAAGCGCATCGGCTATGACATTCGCCTTACCAGGATGGTAGCGAATCTCGCAATCGTAATAACTTAAGAGCTCAATCCAACGTCGTTGCCTCATGTTCAGCTCCTTCTGATTAAGAATATGCTGGAGACTCTTGTGGTCTGTGAAAACCAAACACTTCGTACCATAGAGGTAGTGTCTCCAGATTTTAAGCGTGAAAACCACAGCTCCCAACTCAAGATCATGAGTTGTGTAGTTCTTTTCGTGAACTTTCAATTGTCTAGATGCATATGCTATAACTTTACCTCGTTGCATGAGAACACAACCAAGGCCTAAGTTGGACGCATCACAATAGACAACGAAATCGTCGTTTCCATCGGGAAGAGATAGAACGGGAGCATCACACAGCTTCTGCTTCAGCGTTTGAAACGCTTCTTCTTACTTAGGTCCCCACTCAAAAGGCTTATTCTTCTGAGTTAAAGCAGTGAGTGGAACCGCAATCTTCGAGAAATTTGAAATGAAACGTCGATAATAACCAGCAAGACCAAGAAAATATCGAATCTCTGTAGGTGTCATCGGTGTGTTCCAATCCTTAATTGCAACAATATTGGATGGATCCACGTGAATACCCTGCTCATTGACTATATGACCCAAGAATTGAACTTCTTCAAGCCAGAATTCACACTTGGAGAATTTAGCAAAAAGTTGTTCCTTCTTCAGGAGTTCCAATGTTAAGCGAAGGTGTTGCTCGTGCTCGGCTCGAGACTTCGAATAAATGAGAATATCGTCGATGAACACAATAATGAACTTGTCTAAATAAGGTTTGCAGACCCTATTCATTAAGTCCATAAAGATAGTTGGGGCATTCGTCAAACCAAAAGGCATGACAGTGAACTCGTAATGCCCATATCTTGTGCGGAAGGCAGTTTTGGGAATATCTTCTTCGAGAACACGAAGTTGATGATACCCAGAACGCAGATCGATCTTGGAAAAGCATGAAGCACCTTGCAGCTGGTCGAAGAGATCATCAATTCGAGGTAGGGGATATCGATTCTTGATGGTAAGCTTATTAAGCTCACAATAATCGATACACATTCGAAAAAATCCATCTTTCTTTTTCACAAAGAGAACAGGAGCTCCCCAAGGTGAAAAGCTCGAACGGATGAATCCTTTATCAGACAACTCTTGAAGCTGTTTTGATAACTCTTGCATCTCGGACGGTGCAAGGCGATAAGGTGCTTTCGCAATTGGGTTGGCATTGGGTACAAGGTCAATATGAAACTCAACTTGACGAACTGGAGGCAAACCAAGCAGTTCATCAGGAAACACCTCTGGATAATCCCGAACAATCGGAATATCCTGAATACTCTTGCTCTTGCCTTTCTCCTCAGTGACATGTTCCAGGAAAGCAACATATCCTTTTCGCAAATAACTTTGGGCTTTCGTACACGACATAAGATTCAATCCACCAGATGGTTTCTCGCCATGAACTTCTAGAACATCGCCAGACGGAAGAGGAATACGAACAATCTTATCGAAACAAACCACCTCAGCATGATGTTTGGTTAACCAATCCATCCCAACGATAATATCGAAATTCCCAAGTTGCATCGGTGTGAAGTCAATGGGAAAAAGATGGTTATCAAGGTTTAACTGACAATCACGAATAACAGAATCGAGAACAAGAGGTTTACCAGTAGCAACCTCGACAGATAAGGGTTTCCTTAGTTTAGTTCTAGGTATCGCAAGTAAAGGTTCAAAAGATAACGAAACAAAACTTCTATCGGCACCAGAATAAAAAAGAATAGATGCAGGTCGATTGTTAACAAGAAACGTACCATTGACCACCTCGTTGTCAGCCCTCGCTTCGTTTGCATTCAGGTTGTACGCTCGTCCATGAGCGGGATTTACACTCGCGTTGACATTCACGTTCGGATTCGCATTTGCATTCACCAACCTCGGGCAGTTGTTGCGGAAGTGGCCAAACTCTCCACAATTAAAACATGAACCCGGTGGGAATCTAGCAGCATTCCCCTGAACTGGAGCTTGAACCTGGGCAACTTGATTCTGACCCAAACGACAGATGTTGGCCAGATGCCCAAGCTTACCACACGTTGTGCATTGCTTACAAGCTTGTTGTGCAACATGATGACCGTTGCAGCGAGCACAATGAGGTGCGGTACTAGCATATACTTTCTTCGCAGGAGGTTGAGCCGGTGGGTTCTGAGGGTTCTGAGCATTTTGTGCAGTTACTGCAAAATTCTGAGCACCCTTTCGCTTTCTCGACTTCTTCGACGACTCACCTTTCTTACCCTTATCCTTGTCTTTAACAGAATCTGTCGACTTCTTCTTATCACTCTTGCGGGTAAGTTTACCCTTCCTGACTTGCGACTCAGTCAGGGTAGCTGACAACTTGATCGCGTGACGAACAGTAGTAGGATTAATGCCAGTCACAATATCCTGTATGGAATTGGGTAAACCATCGATATATCTCTCGATTGCTTTCTCTAGAGGGGTAACCATAGTGGGACACAACAGACTGAGTTCTTCAAAACGATCCCTATACGCACGGTGTTCACCCCCATCTTGCTTTAAATCGTCAAACTCTCATTCCAAAGCTCGAATTTCATGACGGGGACAAAACTCTTTCATCATGAGAGCTCGAAGCTCATCACATGTCTATGCCAAAGCCACTTCGGCACCCCTATCGTGCATAATACCGTTCCACCAACTAAGAGCTCGCTTCTCAAACACGCTTGATGCGAATTTAACCTTACGCGCATTCGGACACTGCACATGTCTGAATGTGCTCTCGATACTCTCGAACCACTGCAGGAGCGCAGTTGCTCCTTGTGACCCAGAAAACTTAAACGGCTTCGCAGAATTGAAATTCTTGAAATTACACGGTGCGTTATTGTTGTTATTATTGTTGTTGTATAACTCGTGGATTTGGGTCACAACGCCGGGAAGTACATCAGCCATAAGCTGAGAGACAAGGGCTGTGACTTCTTCAGCAGTAAAAGTTCGAGCATCGCGTCGAGGAGGCATTGTCTAACAAGGAAACAGGAGAAACAAGTGAGGTTGAAAATTGGAGAAACAAAAGAGGTATTGAAAACATCGACAAAACACAAGGAAGGCGATCATTTGTTCGTTACCTCGAACAAACAAATGACACGCAGTGACTAATCAAAGTAAATGGGTCAAAAATAATGTATCGCGAAGACATGCTCGCCTATAAGTGAACACTCACCCCAAGAGTTCCCAGGTAAGAGTGATTGGTCCGATTATGTGGATTTGTACGAACACTCTAGCCTTAGACAGAACTCAGAGTACAGGCACTCACTCTTCTAGTTTGCACATGTTCACACTATTTAGACCCAAACTTTGACGAGATTTTGAAAACTTAAAGGGTTCAAAACCTTATAACAGAGGTTTCAAAACCTAGTAATCAATCATCCTAGAACAGATGATTGGTTTTCAAGGCGGATTCGAATTTTGTGTTCTCATTGTGGTTATCACCTAAGGATAGGTGACGATTTTGTTTTTAAAATCTAAATGCAAGAAAACTTGCGTTGGGGTCCTAGAAGTTATAGTCTAGGTCAAAGCATTACTAATAACCTGATTCCCTATAACCATTGGCTCTGATACCAACTCATCTGTCACACCCCGACCACGTAAAACAACAAACCGTGGCGGAAACGTCGGGGAGTGTCGTGGCAGAATTATCGTTTCATAACCATGGATACAAAAAGAGTTTCGTTTTATTGATAATATTAAACATTTACATTGTCTTAACACACAACAGCCAAGTACATATCGTCTATCATTATTATTATGTCACTAAGGCCTCATCCTATGTGACGCATGCATCCTAGAAATCAATCAAGCAACAACACCTGAAACATATGTAAAAACAAAGTCAGCAAAGAAATGCTGGCGAGTACATAGGTTTATAAGAGTATCGGAATCATGGCTTCGTTTACATGTTGTAGTACTTTATTAGACTACAAGAGTCAAAATACAAACCTCTTTTTGAAAAGTGTATTGCAACATAGCTAACCAACTCAAATCAAGTTGGTTATAGTTCATAAAATCTCGTAGCCATGATTCTTAACCCAAAAACATTTGTTTTAGAAAACCAATTTGTAAAACATCTCATAAAAACTCGTTAATAAAACTCGTATGGTTCATATCTTTTAGAAAACATCGTTGTGTGACATCGTTTCAAAATCGTTTACCCAAGTGAACTAAATAACGCCACGGTATGTAATATGTTGAAAACACTTATATATATAAGAAGTACCAGCGGCGTATCTACCATGCTTTCACCACATTACACCCGTCCCGTTATCTAAACACTTAACCAAAAACCAATCGTTTATCCAATTCGTTTAACTTGTTCAAATCGTTTCCAAATCATTAACTCGTTTAAATCATCCTCGTTTTAATTGTGAAAACTATTTATGGTCGTCTCGCTAACAACATTCAAACCTTCGTGACTCGACTACCTCGTTTCTCGCTTCTCGCATTAATAACCCACCAAAGGGTAAGTTAACAATCACATATTCAGTCATTACCCACAACCCCCACACATAACCATGGGTGTAGTCGATAACGGGATTTGTCAGATCCTATGGTACCATAACCTAATACTGGTCGGTTCGGCCAAAATTAATGAATGTCATTCGTTATGTAACAACAACCAAAAAGTTTGTTCACATTATTGAAATCGTTATTAGTTTAGTATAAATCGTTTTAATCGTTTTTGAAATCATCGTTTAATCCTTGAAAATCATTTTGTACATATGAATCACCCCAAAACAATTGAAAACAGTAAAATAGGGGAACTATGTACTCACATGAAGTGCAAAGTATCCTCAATCAATAGAACTTCAACAAACTCAAGTAAACCAGAGAAATCAAGCAGTACCTAGTAATCGAATCACTAGTCAAACAATCGACACCTCAATCAGAAGATCGGATAGAATGAGCTCTTGTAAACCAAATGAGTGTTGGAACTCATGTGATATGGTTTAACAAAGTCTACATTCTAGATCGGAACCTAACCTAAGTGCTTTCGACCCACCGCGACCCATTAAGGTAGCTTACGCTACTTTAACGCGTCGTTCGCGCAAAGCGCGTTCGAGACGTCTAACTAGTCCTATGACAAGTATTATATGCCTATACATGTTTAAATATGCTGCATAATCAATTACGTGACAAAAGTTTATGTTACATATGCTTAATTACCAATTATGCATGAAAAGGGTATTTTGGTCATTTACCTAAGGCATATAAACTACCTATCATACAACTAATTAAACCTAAGTGACCATAAGGTATAACCTCGAAAGGTTATTCCCTATGCAACTATGGTCACTAAACATGTTTGGTCGGATCCTAATGATCGACCAAACGGGTCGAGTTCGAAAGTCTAAGCGGGTGTTTAGTCCGCTTGACTTGCGACTCTACACAAGCACTAATCTAAAAGTGACGAGTTAAACATGTTAAAACATGTTTAACTAATTTAGAAAACAGGTTTGGTATCAAAACAAACGGTTTTGATACTTAAAAGTAGTTTGGTTACAAAACAAGCGAGAATGCGCATTTTGGCCGAAACTACGACTCGTCACTGAGCCTAGATAACGTGGAAATCAGTAGGTATAGTCACTAGGGACTATAACCATCGTGATTACGCTCACGTTATGAAGTTCAAACGAACTTCGCATTGACCATAAACTGGTCAATGTATAAAGTCAAACACAGTTTGACTTTTAAGCTAAAAACGCATAAAAAGAACGAAGGAATACTTACAAAGGGTCCCCGCAAGCAAATCTTGATCCAAGTAGCTCAGGTATGAAGCAAAGGCCTCAACTTAGAGCATCTTAGATCAGATTTTGAGTGAGAATGAAGTGAAGTGGGTTGGGTATTTATAGGAAATCTAGAACCGTTAGGATCATTTATCGAGAACCGAGCTTCGATCTAAGCCGTACACATCATGCCCACAGATTTACAAAACCAAGGGAGCCCCTAGAATTGCCCAAAACCATTTACAAAAGTGGGATCAAGCTGGAAATAGCTGGAAACAACTTCTGCTGATCCGGGACATGCTTACGGACCGTAAGCAGTACCCATACTGTCCGTAAGGACCCTGCAGGTCAGCCATTTTTGCATTTTGACAGTTTTGTTCCCTGTGCGCGTATGGTCGAGTTTTGGCACTTCTAACACCCGTCAAACCCATTTTTAAGCTCCATAAGGATGTTAAAGCATAGGGAACATGAAACATGCTCAAAAATATGCCGGATGTCGGTTCGTTTGGTCGTACGGTTGCGTTGTTCGGTTAATTACGACGGAAGTCGTAACAGATGCAAAAACGATCCAAATTACGCGACGAATGGAATTTTTATTATGCCAAACACTAAAATAAAATATTTTAATGCTTACATAAATTTTTGGATGTCCGGATATATTCAGAATGTAAGATATGCGCGAAAATGCAAACTTGTGCACTTTTTGACGCTTTTAGTCCCTATTGATCAAATAAGTTTATTTTAGCATACTGAACCCCTCAAAGCCTATTTCTAAGCTATGTAAAGGATATTTAGGGTATGTTTAACTTATGATCAAGTTCCGGAATGTTTGTTACTATACAAATCGGTATAGTTTCGCAGTTTTATAAAAATAGTCCATGCGATCGAACAAGCTTGATTTCAACACACCACACCATCCAAAGCTTATTTCTAAGTCATATGGAGGTTATTTAAGGTATGTTAAGCCTATGTCCCTATTCTGGAGTGTTTTTCACGTTATACTGACTGCGTTTACGCACCAGTTTGCGTATAACCTTCCAGAAAGCGATTTAAAGCTTGAAATCGGAATCGAATCAAATCGTAAAATCATCAAACACAAATACACACATAATAACACCAAAACACATATAATAACACTAAATCACATTTTTTTATTGATAATTAACATTGCTTTACATTGTACATCGATTACAGAGCACAATTGTCACAATTATGGTATGTTGAATTCAAAAAACTAAGGAATGAGACTTTAGATCATGTCACGAATAGGGTGCCATAAGCACCATTAATCAGTTACATACCAAGACCGCGGAACAAAAGGTTACATCTAATGGGTTTCAGGCAACCACACTCTTGGCCACTCTTTTACCAAGCAGTGCTTTTGTGTCTCTAGTCGTGAATCGACAAGTAAAAAAACGCCTATGGTTTGGATGCTTCCTATGTCGTGTCACATGTTAATAGCCTTGCAAACCATTAGCGATCTCAATTTCCTCACATTTACAGAAGTACTTATTTCCGTAAAATTGCATACCATGTTTTCTACAGCGAATGCTTAAATGTTACACAAATCTGCAATAATTCACACCAACATTATGTTGACGATTTTCCAAAACTCACATGTATTTCAGAAAACAAGTTGGATCTTGGGCGCTGGAGTTGTTTTCAAGACGTAAATTTCAAGATTAGATGTTATCTACTTTTGTTTTGTATCATAACTTGAGGGTTTTGGTTGAAACTTAAATGACTTGTGTTAATAATATTTCAATCTTATGAATGGATGAACATCTTGTTTTTATCATATAGTTGTTTGTTATAATTGAATGGAATGATATTGAGCAAGTCACACATCATACACTTCCGCAAAAGTCAGGGTGTGACAAAACCAAACTTTGATAAAAAGGTTTTTATAGTTATAAAAAGATAAAGTGAAAAAGCAAAAATAAAATAAAGGAAAAACATAAATACAACAAGGAATCACTTGGTTTCAACTCATCTTTTATGTATCATTTTGATGATTTCCGCACTTTGGGCATTTTAAGAGATTATCTTAGTTATAGTAGTAGGCCCCACTTGTGAAGGCGACGTTACCCTCAACCTAGTGGTCTGAGTCAGCAGTGATACAGCCCCACTAGGTCGGATTATTGAAAGATAATTAAGTAACTTATTAATGCCAAAAAATGGTGGGCCCCCTTCCAGGCAGCGATCACCCTCAACCCTTTGGTGTGAGTCAACAGGGATACAGTCCTCACAAGGTTGGTTTAAAGTATTAATAGTAGTTTATAAATAAGGGGTTCAAGCGGTTTGCGCTTCTCCCATGGTGGGTAATGCCTGCTCCGACTCGTGAAGTGTTACTAAGCTTGAACCAGGTTCTCATAGGATCTATACACTGAACGAGACATAAAATTTACCCAACCACCCTTCTAACCCCCTTCCAAGTAATTAACGCGCTTTATATAGATCGTAAAGACACAAATATGTGAATCAACGACATACGAAGAATGATTAGATAAATTTTCCTTCAATATAAAAAACTAGTTATTAAAGTCATTTATACATAACCAATTAAAAAGTTGTCAAAGATTGGAAATAAAAAAGTAATACATAAAAGATTTGTCTTCACCAAGTGATGTAAGAGTTTAGCCAAGCATGGCCTTTGTTTGATAAAGACTCTTACGATCGATCTTGGATCCCGAGACTACGACACACACTCAAAATGATGGAAGATGGATGATGGTGGTGGATGATGGAGTTGTAGTTGTGGTGGAGTGGTGGCAAGTGAGAGAGAAGTGGTTTGCCAATGGATGGTTTGGAGTTGAACCAAGCACATATATTTATAGCTAAAATCAGGGCCTTCACCACTGCCCGTGCCCGCCTGGCACAGCCCCGTGATCATCTCTCTCTCTCTCTCTCTCTCTCTCTCTCTCTCTCTCTCTCATTAACTGCAGTGTCAGGTCCTGTACTAACACGGCCCTGTGTGTCAACGACACAGCCCGTGGCCAATGTACTTGTTGTACTATGTTAGATTCTGCGAATCCTAAAGTCGACCATGCCCCGTGTTGCCTTAGCACGACCCTGTGTTGGCTGTCAGTTTTTTCCTTTGCTGTTGTCTTTTCTTCTGCAATCTTGGACACGGCCCATGTCTGGTGGACACAACCCTATGTCAGGTCTTCTAATCTTGCCATTTTCTTGGTTTGGATGTGGATCGGGGCTTGGCGAGTTGCCTCAATCCTCTTTTCTTGTATTTATGCTGGTTTTTGCTGTTATTTTGCTCCTTTTGCACATTTAAGCTCTTTTGACCATGTAAATTAAAAAGGAACCAAGAAACAAGATTTTTCCAACATTAGTATCGAAAAAGGGTTGATTTTACATCGTATTTGATATAATTTATATGTTGTATTTTATGCACATTAGTAACATTTTGTTCGGCATCTAGGTTAGCAACAGAAGTTTCATTCTGAGCACCCGTTCCTTCATTTTGATTGTCGAGTAGACTATGAAGCTGAATTTCATCATCATCAGAAGTAGACCCATCTTCTTCGTAAGGTGGTTCAACTTCAGATTCAGAGTCGTTAGATTAGTCAAAACTAGGAGTTGTTTCATTCACTTCTGGTTCGACTTCGGGTTCATATGTTCCAGCAGTCTATGATTCAGAATGTTGAGAACTTGAACCTTCTTCAGCATCATGTGTGCCAACGTGTGTCCGTGTCACAACGATTGGTCTTGGAACTTGCTCTTGTGAAAAAGATTGTTGATGCTGGTAGAACATAGCAAGTTCCTCTTCTTATGGTTCAGTTGGCAAATTGAAAGAATTCCAGAGACGTTCATAATCAAACAGCCAAGGATCTCCTAGTTTTTGTGTCAGAGATGTGTATCTTTGACAATCTACATGTTGAGCTTGAATTACCCAGTTTATTCTAGGAAGATAGACTCTCTTTAGTGGACTAGCATACCCCACAAAGAACCCTTCTAAAGATTTAGCCCCAAATTTGTCGTCTGGGTCAATTACTGTACAGGGCGACCCAAATGGTTCTAACCATTTCAGATTCAATTTTTGTTGGTTAAGCAGCTTGAAACATGTCTTCTTATGCGCCTTGACTGTCAGAACTTCATTTAGTGTGTAACACGCAGATGCCACGGCTTCTCTCCAGAAACTAACTGGCAGTTTTGAATCGGCGAGCATGGTACGTGCAGTCTCTATCAACATTCTGTTCTTTCTCTCAACTACATCGTTCTGTTGCGGAGTGTACGGAGCGCTAATCTCATGTAGAATTCCTTTCTCGTTGTAGTACTCTAACATCTTATTATTATTTAATTTTGTTCCATTGTCGCTTCGAATGCGTCTAATCGGTAAATGTACAGATTTTCCAAATTTTTGAACAAAATCATAAGACTGTCGAACGTTTCATCCTTACATTCTAGGAACATTACCCAAGAGAACCTCGAATAGTCGACGGTAACAACTAGGCAGTACAAATCTCCTGATATACTTCTTACATTAACCGGGCCAAAGAGATCCATATGAAGCCTTTCTAGTGGAAGCTTTATCGAGTTCAGAAGCTTTCTTGGATGCGACTTTTTATGTTGCTTTCCATTCTTACAGCTGATGTAGTCATCATTCAAGTGAAATCTCTTCAAGTTGACACCGTCACTAACTCGTTATGTACCAGAAAATTCATTTTCTGAAGATGAATGTGCCCCATCTTTCTTTGCCACAATATCTACTCCTTCTCCGTAGCTTTTGAGACAAAACAGTGCGTTATTTTCGTTATTGTAGTTGCCACACTCATTTCTAGGACACATAGATCGCTTTCACGAGGAGCGCGCATTAAGGTCCACTCTTCCGGTATTTTGAACCCTAGCTTTAGAATCAAACACTCTTTGTCTGTGAAGTTTGTCGTGAATTTTTTCTCACAAATCTAAGAAATAGTAAGCAGATTATTCTCCAACTCAGCTATGTAGTTGACTTTTTCAAATGATACCATCCCATTGGTTAACATTCCTTCTCCTACTATTCTTCCTCCCTGGTTACCCGCAAACCCGATGTAGCCTCCTCTAGTAGATTTGATATCGTATAGGAGTGCCAACATCCCCGTCATGTACCTGGATGCTCCGCTATCCATGATCCACTTTGATATAATGGATCTTGGAAACCCCTGCACATGCACTCAAATAGTTACTAGAAGAGTGAGACCCAATCCTTATCGGTCTTGGTTGGATTTACAAATTTGTTTTCACACACAGTTTCACACTTCTGTTCAACTTTTTCGACATTCACTGTTGAATCCGATGGTTTAATTTCTTCAGGAGATTCATTTCTCTTGATCACCCATGTTTGATTTTTCAAAATTGTTTTATTAGTGTAAAATTTAGAATCTTTTTGTTCAACTTTGTTTTAAGTTTCACCAGTCTTGTCAGTTAAAACTTTGATGTTTACTGCTTTCACTTCGTTTGTAGATTCACTGTTTCGTTTTAAGATTTGAGTTTGAACAAACATTGATGATTTTTGTTTCAAATCTTCTAAAGTCTTTTTAACTCTGTAAACAGGTTTAGGATTCTTTTATGAAAACTGATTAGCAATATGCCCAACCTGATTACATCTGAAGCAAGTCCTACTGTCGGTTACAACAATGGATCCCTCAACCTGTTCACATTGTCTTTTCTGAGCAAAGAATTCTTCATTGGATTGTTTGCTAAATCGACTTTCTGTATCACTTTCTGAACTTGTACCAAATACAAAAGTCATTTTCTTTGTAAACTTTGATTTTCCAAACTTGTTCTAATTTTTCTTACCGTATCCCGAACCGTTCCTCCCATAATAGTAATTTTTATGTTGGTAATTAGAGTAGGGACTTTTTGGTTTAGAATAGTAAGCCTTATCCCTTCTAAATTTGAAAATCCCTGATTATTTGACAAATTTTCAATCTCAGATATTTCAACCTCAACTAATTTGAAAACCTTTTCCACTTTATTCATGTTTACTTTCTGAATCGGAAACTCTATATCAGAATATAGTTTGTCAGATCCATTCATTTTATACATAATAACATTTGGATCATCACTTGAACTATATGCTGATTTTGGAATGTAATTTTTATGAAAACTGTCATCACTTTCAGAATGTGAGTTAGAACTCGTTTTTTCAAACTTGGATTGAGCGCTTTCAAAATCATTGTTGTCACTATCACTTGCCAAAACCTTCTCAACAACATCTTTAACCAATTCTGGTTCATGTTCAGTTTCAGATTTGGTATAGGTCACATCAAGATTGTCAGGTAGCTGGTCTTTCTATTCAGTTTTCAATTTTAAATTCAGCGCCTTTTCCACCTCGTCTGGTTTCTTTTTCGAATAGCTATCACACGGGGGGTGGAACTCGATTATAACCTAACCCTTGGTTATGATAACCATACACATCCTCCCCTGTTTCATCTTTTCCTGTTGGTTTAGGGAGTATATGATCCAAAACATAAGATGTTGTAAAGTAACTAATCAGCTTCTTATCAACCTGTTCCGTTTATATCATAATGGTTTCTAGCTCTTGTTTTAATTTGGCGATCGTGTCAATATGATTATTAATTGCTATTTGTTTATCCATGACAGTGCTTTTCAGCATAGAAATCGTTGCTTCATTTTCTCTGTTTGCACCACGATACTGGTTGATAGCTTTGTTAAGTTTATCATAAGCTACTTTTGTTTCTTTTAAATCACTTATCAGGTTATTTGTGTGTCTTTTCAACTCTTTAAATTTCTCATCTTTTTCAATGCATGATTTGCACGGTTCTATGCATTTTGTGCATTGAAATTGAGTTTCTGTTTTCTCACTTTTAACCTCTTCCTTAACTGACTCGACCACGACTTTCTGAACATCTTCAGATGTTTCAACTACCTCTTTTAATTGAGCCATCATGGCGTTCTTAGCGATCTCGTTCAGGTTTTCTGCGTTCATTTCCTTCATTACATCTATGATTTCTTTTACAGGTTATTTCTTTTCTTCTTCACAGTGTAGATCACAACAACTTCCTTCATTGCCGAAGAAACCTGCAAAAGAGTTAAACACATCAATAGGCATAATAGATTTGAATGCATTATGAAGAACCTCTTGTGATGCTTCAGAATCATATTAATCTTATGAATATTCTGGAGTTTCATCAAATATAATCCCAACACAAACTTCATCACAAGCTTCTTCAACTATCACTTCCTCCACAATCTGTTCTGGTTCATCAAAAATCTCAACCAAAAGAGCAAGGCTTTCGGTTTTGGGAATATAATTGTTTCAGTTAAATCCTTCATCTTCCTGAGTTACGACCAATGCCTTATCATTCGACTTCGAGGACCCATCTTCAATCGGAAGTGGTCTAGACATGTTCGGCGGATGTTGAGAAATCTTATGATAGATTGCCTTTTTGTAATAATCGTCACCAAAAGGATTATTGTTACCATGAACCTCTCTGTTTGGGCATTCTCGCTTGAAATTACCTTTTTCTTTACATTTGAAACATGTCACTTTGGATTTATCGAACCCTAGCTTCGAGTCAGGCCTTCCAAGACTATTCCTTCTTGTGATTTCCATGAATCGCTACACTCTTCAAACTATACTCGCCATACACCATTTAATATCAATTAGTTCCAGCTCTTTCGGATCTATCTGATCATAATCTTCTTTTATCATATTAGGATTCCCAATTCTTCCTGCTATCAGACTCTCATAAGATTCCAGGACAGAAGCAAGAAACACCATGTAAGTCCAAAAAATGGATCTGACAATGACATAACACGTGGTTTGATTGGTGGTGGAATCAGACAATCAAACTGATTCACAATAGCAATCAAAGAAATAATATGAAGTTGAGATTGTTCAAAGCTTAACTTGCATACAATTGAATTGTCTGGTACAAGTTACAGCAAAATAACCAAAGTTAACAACCCTAAACAGAAAAACTAAACAAGTATATATAGGGAAGGTTTAGCCTACAAGTCCACCTAAACCTAACCCCATGTCGCCCCCATGCCCACTCCATATAAGCCCAAACCTCAAACTAACAAACTTGCCCAAATCACTAAATAATAACTAATGCATAAACCTTTAAGGGCCTAACAATCTTCCTCTAGGTTTATAACATTAGTGCTTTATCAGCTCGACGCTCCACCAGCTTCACTACCACCAAACAATGGACTAGCATCCACATATAATCTCGAACCAATTACATTCACCACCGCACTTATCCATGAATTCGCACATACTTCATATTGCTCATTTGTGTGAATCCGGTTCTTGTTCAAGACTTTGATATCTTCCTCGTGAAAACTTATCAGATCCAATGTATCAGCCAAACGGTACGCAGATTCTTCAGTAACAATCACTACCTCACCCATCTTAGAATCATATGCACAAAATTTGAATTTCTTTAGTGTTAGGATCTGAGTTTGATTGTTGTGATTGTTTAAGATGAAAACAATGAATGAAGATAAACAAATATGAAAATATGCAGCGGAATAATAAACTTTTATATCACAACAATGAAGAGAATGTTTTCATCGTCATGCTTTTATAAAGATTGCAATTACAATGTTTACATATTCATGAGAATTACAAACTCCCCCTCACCCTGATCACACCTAGTTTGTTCGTACAAAAATGTCAAGAGAAAAGTGGTTAATAGAACAGTACAGGCACTGTCATAGTTGTAGAAATCTCTAGTCGCTAGTCAGCCGGTAGTGTGGGGAATAGCGATTAATCGGGATTAACCGAGGATTAATCGGATATAATCGCGATTAATTGTAATTAATAGGAAATTAATCAAGATTAATCGGTGATTAATCGAGAATTAACCGGCGCCTAGTCGGGATTTTTAAAACAACGGACACTGTTCTATTTGCCCTTTGCCCGTTTGAGTCGGGGGTGTTGTTTATTATTTGGCCTGTTGCACTTTTGGGTCGGATGTTTATTTTAGTGAAGTTTACTTTTAAAAAAAATCATATTTATTGGAAAAAAAAAACTATAGAGAGATTATGTGGTTTTATTGGATCCATAAACTAAAGCAACTTGAGGCATGTCTCTATTTCTTCCCATGTTAAGAATTTTTCAGCTTTTTCAACCGCCTCCCTCCCCCAGGCCCTACCCTACCCCCACACCCATGTTTTTGCGGACAACGCATGCACTCACGCAGGCACGAAGAAGGTTTGTGGAAATTCTCAGAACCAACCAAAAAGAATTTGGAAACAAATAATAATTAGCTAGGGTTACAGTGTAGGTTTCATACATCTAACTAAAAGACATTATCCAATGTAAACGAAGTACTGCACGTGCATGTGCTTGTGTTTATAATATATTCTGTTAGACCATGTGTAGTGGTAATGGGTTATAATGCCATCACCATGGGGCATTATCCGACACGTGGCGTCCTAGTCAGCAATGGGGCATTATAGCAAAAGTGGCGTAGTGGGGCATTATGCCAATAACGCCCCTTCCAATCAATAAATAATAATTTTTTATAGAGAAGAAAAAAAAATGGCTTTACACTTGGAAGTTTCCTATTGGCATTGCATTTGACTTTTGCACTTTATTCAAATAAAACGCCGGATTCCTTTTCCATTTTAGCGTTTTTATTAAAACGCCGCCGTCCAATTTTTTGAATTATAGCGCCCAATAACGCCCGGCGTAGTGGGGGGTGGGGCGTTTTTTTTCAATTTTTTTTTTAAATCACGCCCCACTACGGGTGGTCTTAGAGGGGTAGGGGTGGTTTGTTAGTGATAGATTCCAGTGATGGAAGCAACCAATCAAATGATGCCATGTGGCACCCAATATTCTAGTGATAGTTATAGAAATGTAGGAGGGGTGGTATCACTAGTGATAGAGATTCCAATGTACAAATATTAATGCACAATGTACAAGATACATGTTCCTTTTTTTGATTTACAACGCGTTACCCACTCCACGCGTGATAGTTCCACGAGTGATAGAAATGACTGGCGGCGGTGTATAGTGATAGTTCCACGAGTGATGGGGCTTCATAACGTGACCACCCCGGGTGGCCTTATAATTTAACTAGTTAATATTCACGTAGGGAAGGTTCAAATGAAAACCACTAGTTATTGTGAAAACTCAAAAACTAATTAAAAAAGCCAAAAAAACATATCAAATTTTTTTTTACATAATAATTTTCGCTACTTTTAGTATATAAAAAAAAAAAAAACTTTTTTTTGTAGTGCACATGTGTAGTACACAAACACATGTGTAATACAATTTTTTTTTTTGAAAAAATGTTTTTTTTTATATACAAAAACCTGCGATTTTTTATAAAAAAATTGGAAAAAAAATTGTGTGTTTTTTAGGTTTTTTTTAGTTAGTTTTCACAATTAAAATGATTTTCATTTGAACCATCCCATATTCACGTATTCCTTTTCATTTTAAATTACACTAAAAAAACATTATATTTTCTCTTTCCTTTTCAATTAAATAATATTTTTTATACCTTTATCATTACATTTTCTCTCTCATTCACTCACAAACACTTTCAAAATATATTAAAAAATTATAGGGGGTGAACAGTGTCCCCTAAATATACAGATGAATAGTAATATTCTCTCATCTCCACTTACAACCACTTTTTATATTCTTTATATTATAAAAACTTCACATAGAATTTAGGAATTGATGTGAATACTCTAAGAATGTATTATAAAGTGACAAGTGTCCAAAAACCTAAAACCTAAACCCACTACACCACCACCCAAAACCTAAACACCCACCACAACCCCACCCCACCACCACCCAAAAACCTAACCCCCCCATGTGGGGGTGGGGGTTTAGGTTTTTTGGTGGTGTTGGGTGTTTAGTTTTTTTTTTTTTTTTTGTAGTGGGTTTTTTTAGGAGTCTTTATACACTTCTTATTTTTAGAAGCCTTTGTATTTGATTCTAAACCGTCTTTACATATACAAAGATATATAGAGAAATAGAGTGAAAATGATGTGGGAATAAGAATTTAGAGGTGTGAGAATAGAATAAGAGTAATTTAAATCTTTTTACAAACCTTTGATTAGAATGGTGATTGTGATTTCTTGTTAAAACTCTTATTTACTTAAATAAGTTTTTTATTTTCAATTGATTTAAAAAAAACTTTTTTTTTATTTTCTTGATTTTAAAACAATATTTTAATGTTGTCCAAACCTTTTGATGAGTTTTTCAAGAACATTTTTCTTTCATTTATTCCTATAATGATATGTGTTAGGGAAACCTCTATTTGCATTTTTAAATTACTAACAGATGTTCCCTGTAGATAGTGGGTATAGGTCAATTTTCCAAATAATCCAAAGCATTTTCTGTTTTGGATTTGGTGTTTTCGTGCACTGCAACAGCTCTTCTGAAATGGTCATTTGTAACATGTAGCTTTTGAACCATCTCAAATAGTTGTTTTTGACCTTCTACAAGTGCTTTTACACTTAGGTCAACTGTTGTTTGAAGATTTCCAATGAGTTGATGATATCAATGCGGATGATTGTTGATTCTTGGCTTTTGGGGCTGTGTATCGATTCATCATACCTATAATGTACTCTGGTACATGGTGGTTGCCTATAGCCTCTTGGAAATGTGTTGTGTGGTGCAGTAGATACTTGACCATCCCAGTGTGCAGGATATTGGTTCAAGTTCTGTGTGAATGGACTCAACTCTTTTGGAAAATGATTCTGAATCCATGTTGATAGGATCATCATTCCTTTTGAAACCCATTTTCCCTTTTGACCTATTTTTGTTGATATCATAGGGTCTTAGAAATGAGCACTTTGGGGTCATATGATTGATTTTTCCACAGATGGTGCATGCAGATGTTGACTCACAGATGTTGTTTCCTCTGTTAATATCATATGCTTTTAATATAAAAAAGATTTTTTTCAAATGATTTTTCTTTCCACAAAACTCACACAGCAAATCTGAATTCTTAATTTTCTTGTTACCCTTATCTCTTTTTCGAGCATCAGATGTTTTAATATCTACTTGAGAGTTGGTAATAGGAATAATTTTTATCTTGGGTGGCTTGAGACCATCTGGGTTGGTTAAATCAACTGGTTTGAAGTTTTTAAAAACATCACATTCATCTGACCATGTGGGTTTAAATTTATATTTTTGTTTTTCAGCCTGAATGGAATTTTGTAGTTTTTCAAGAATTATCTTTTTACCATGAGGTTCGGTGATTTTGATTTCTTCACCAGTTGAATTGCTTGGAATAACCTCAATCATTTCTGAGCTAATAGAAGTGTTGGCAAGTTGTTCTTGATCATATTTCTTGAACCCAACACCAAACTTCACATTGCTTTTAATTTGTTTTTACAAAATCATCTCATAACCATTCCAAGATTTAACCCATTTTTCACAGGTAATCTGAGTGTATTCCAACTCCTTTTTTCAATTTTAATATTTTTCTATCATTGTTTTGAGTTGGTCCTTGGTTATAGTTGCTTCCTGCTTGAGAGTGCTTATTTCAAGGTCTTTTTCTACAACTCTTGTTTTAAAAATCTCTTTTCAGTTTTCCAAGAACTATTTCACTGATTTGAACATTTTCTCTTAGATTTTCATTTACCTCTTTAACATTTGCAAATGCTATGATACATCTTTCAGAACATAACTCTTTAAGAGTTTGAGGTGATACCTTAGAGGAAGCCATTTGAACTTGATCAGCACAAAAGTGGAACTTTTGGGATAGTTTTCTTCAACCCTTACTACATGCTCTTGGTCACAATCAATTGTTTGAACTGAGCTTTCAGCAATTTCCTCAACTAAACTTTCATCAACAGTTGTTTGAACTTGATTTTCTACACCTGGGATATGTTCAATAGCCATGAAACAGAAATTTGCATGTTCATCACAATCCATTTGCCATTAAAGCAAAGTTTTCATCACTTACATTTTATGGCAAGTTGTTCCAATCAACATAGCCTTGTGTAAAGAAGCTTCGTTGATTAGGCTCTGAAGGTGCAGATGCAGGAATAGCATGTGATGCTTGAACATGTGTAGTAGGAACTTGAACATACTAAACCTAAGGAACAGGAGTTGCTTGAACATAATGCACAAGCACAGGGTTCATGCTTTGTGCAAAATGGGTTGTTTTTGTACACTTGGTCCAGGGGTAGTTTGGGTATTTTGATAAAAATGTGATTGTGCATTAGATTGAGGTCTTGATTATGGTATGTGATCAATGGTGCAGAGTTATTTGATTGACTTGTGCACACTTATTGTAACATCCCGAAAAATGCAAATTCCTTAAATTGCCATTAGTTTGCAAATAAATTAGTAAGATAAACTAACTAGGATTGACACTAGCCTAGTTAGTTAAAGACATATGAGTAGTTAAGGGTTAAAATAAAAACAAAAGGCAAGGGACCAAAAGTGCCTAAGTTGAAACTAATAATTGATAAAACAAAAAAATTAAAAACTTAAACACATTTTGGTGTGTTGAAGTCGACCAGACAACAGGGAGGGGCGACCAGAGCTCTCCAAGAACCCTAACTTCCACTAAAACTCTCAGTTGAAGGCCTAAATCAAGCTAAAATCAAAATCTGAACATGGAATCGTGATCACCTCGTCAAGGGGATCATAAGGTATGTCAAATTAGGTTATTTTAGTTCAGCCCAAATTCTTGCATGTGATTGAAATCGAGTGTTGAGCTTGATTATGTGTTGTAAACGCGAAATTTGAAGGTGATATAAGGTTTAGGGACAAATCCTAGACGATTTCTTGTTAAAATCTTGCATGATAATTGTAAGAGTCAAAATCACCATAGTGGATGGTTAATAAGCTAGTAGAACTTGATAAACACTAGGATTAAGACTCTTGTTCTAGTGTAAACTGAAATTGTGAGATAATCTCAAAAATTATTGATGTTAAAATATGGGTATATTGTCTTTTTGAAGTTAATTTGGGTGGTAAATTCAAGTTGTGAACTTGGTTTAGATCATGTAGAAATTTGACCCGCAAGGTGTTTGATAAAACGCCTAAATGAGGGCTAAAATGTTAAAAGTTGGGTAAAAACGCAGGTTTGATCATTGTAGAGAATTATGCGTTAAAGCTTGTGAAAGAGTTCTAAACTTATTGTGAATTGAACTCTTTAGGCGAAGAGTCCGGAACGTCAAGCGGACAAACCGGAGGTGATACACGCTTGAAAGGTGTGCTTTAAAGGTACGTAACTTCGGTTTCGTTACAATATACTTAAACAATAGTCTTAGAAATGTTGATGAGATTGTAGTGTCAAATGTGAGTTTGGTATGTCATAGAAGTGACGAAGTTCACTAGACAAATCAAGCGGGTCAAAAGGTTAGTTAGTTATGTTGGTTGACAATATGAATAATTGGTTATTTTGGAATATAAATAAAGTGATGTAGCTCACTAGATAAAGAAACGGGTTAGAATAATGTGGTAAGAAGTTTGGTATATTGATGAAATGGCGAATTCCATTAGACAATCAAACGGGTTAAATAACGGTCGAAATGTTATTGCTTGAAGTAACTTAAACGTCACTAATTAAGTTGGAATTATTAGAGCGTAAATCATGGAATATTGTGATATACAAAAGGTTGACAAGCCCGGGAATGGGTAATTATGGTTAGAAACCAATTTTGGTAAATTATATAAGTATGCAACTTGATTCGTACATTAAGTAACTTGATAACTAGAGCATATTTAGTTGCGTTGTAGAATAAGGTAGCGTTGATTGAATGACAATGTTCGTTAATTGAAATAATAGGTTAAGGATTGGTTAGAAGTCGTTTGGTAGTCATCATAATGGAGGATTCCGTAGATGAGCCAAACGGGTCGAATAATGGTGAAATGGTATTGTTATAGATATTAATAGTTTACATAGGCGGTTATAATCTTACGAGCATGAAACCATGAGATTGGTAATAAAATGCCGGTGATAATAAGCCCCGGAAGTTGGGTAAAAAGTGCCTATGTTTACTATTAAAAAATTGTAGTAAAAGGAGTGTAACTTGAATGGGTCGAATAAATGCATAGTGATATTTTAGTCATTCGGTCCGTAAACTAAATTTTCGGTATGGAAATTGAAATAGGCACGTTGGTATTGAATTTACAGACGCATAGGAAAAAGAATCACCAAAAACGGACTTACGAGTCAAAAGTTATGCTCGTTTGAAGTTGAAAATCTGAGTTTCCGGAGCTGGCAGCAAATGCAGGTCAAAAACCTGCACCTGCTGGAAAATTGATTCTCCCGCGCCACGCAACAGGATCTCACGATCCTGCCGCGACACGCGACAGCTGCCGCGCCACGCGACAGGGTGACCGAAACCTGCCGCGACACGCGACAGGAAGACTTTTGAAAATTTGTTTTGTCTCTCATGTTTTGATGCTAGAACTTGTTAGAATGATTTAATTCATTGTCAAAACTAACAATTTAAATGGTTTTGACCTTAGGAGATAATGAGGATCTTACGGATGGCGATCAAGCAAGTCGTGGAAGAACTGAACACACACACTTTTGAAGCTTCCGCAATTATCTAGTTTTGTTTTGTAAAAAGTGGAATATGTAAACATTTTAAACTATGTTTTAGAATGTTGTAAACATGTTTAAATACTCAAGAGGTAAAAGTTTTTGATAAGTGGCATTTTTCTTATAAAATGCTTACTTTAATTATATACATTAACGTTAAAATAGTATGGGTGTTACAAGTTGGTAATCAGAGCTCAAGGTTGTTATCAAAGTGTGTTCGGTTCAAGCTTGATCGATCGTCCGGTAAGAATTAATTGCTTTAGTAGACTTACTAGAATACTAAAAAAAGAAAATTTGAAGTGATATGCACGGGAAGTGCGTGTTTACACACTGAAACCCGGAAAAGTGCACTAAGCATAAATGGTTTAAGCAAGTGGTGAACTTGGCTAAATCAAAATGAATGACGCATATGTCATAAATGAAATGTTTAACAATTAGTGTAAACATTTCAATTTCAAGATGACGGAAAGATGGGAGGAGTGTATGAATACGCTCGAACCCAGGAAAATACACTAAGTAAGAAAGGTAAGGCAAGATATATACTTGACCAAACCGAAAAAGAATAACACATAATTATGATTAAGTGAGAGTGATATAAATTTCCGTATAATAAGATGGAAATGAATTAAATAATTATTGATAAATCGTGATGGATATTTCAGTTAAAGAAATGTCTGGAGTAACCGGAGATGATTCGACATCTCAATTGACTGAACAAATGAAAGCTAAGATTTCCGAGGAGGTCGGAAAAGCTCTAGAAAATAGTCTATCACAGTATATTGATAGATTACAAACCACAATCGTGCCGGTGGTGAACGATATGATGACTGGATTGAAAGACAGCATACTACAGTAATAGAAGAAAGGAGGGTGTTGGATATGAATCCAAGATCCATAAAGAAGTCCAAGTTTAATAAAGTTCCCAAGAAGGGAGTCACAAAAAGCGTGTTAAATCAGTGTAAATTTTGTGGAAAAATTCACAAGGGCACATGTGGTAAGCCAAGACATAAAAAGTCTAAATGTCCAGAAAGGCTTGGAACCAAGGACACAACCGACACAAGGTCTGATGCCCAGAAATCAAGGACAAAGATGTTTTATATAACAGCCACGGAGGCTAAAGCTGAACCTGATGTCGTTTCAGGTATATTCTTGTAAATTAAATTTCAGCATGAATTTTTAGTTATTACGAGTGCAAATAAATCGTTTGTTTTATACCGATTTATTTAACATTCTACATTAGTATTAACGAAATTACCAAGGCTTTGAAAAATAGAAATAGGTAATAATAAAAGTTCTATTGTTTATAAGAGGTGCTAAAACTGTACATTGAGCATCGAGGTAAAAGTAATCTCGATAAATATTGCAATGGGAAGGAGTGCGTGTATACTCGAACCCGGAAATTGCAATAATAATAAATAGCGAAGACAAGGTTATTGACTTGGCAGAACTAAATAAAACGCGTAGGAGCGCCATTTACATCAACAGGCGATGTAGATAAATTCCATGCAACGATAAACAAAAATAAAATTTAACGAATTAATTCTGTTATTGTTTCGATAGGATTAAGGTTAAGAATGAGAAATTAAAATTCGGACCAAGAATATCCGCGAAAAAGAAGTTAAATGAATGATACGTATTATTCATTACTATGAATAATAAAGTATCTATAAATGCAAATTCAGAAACTTGAGTATGGGTAACCATCTAAGTAATACATTATTAATCAAATCCTCATAAGGAAGAACGATGATAGCAGTAATGGATGTGATTGGGTAAAAGCCTAGTAAAATAAACTTTATGAAAAGCGTTAGAATAAGAACGAGTAAACCCCAAAGGCCAAATAACAATAACAGTAGTTTACCGAATAAGACTTGAAACATGGGCCTTCGGGACGGTAGTAAAAGAAACAGACCTAAGGGTCGCTGACAAAAGAAAGGTGGAGTACGGATTAATTAAGTAAAGTGCTTGATAATGAAAGTAAACGGAAGCCGGATAATGGGTGCATATTACATTAAGATAATGAGCCCAAGGGAAGGGATATGAATCAAGTAAACAAAAAAAACTATAAATCGACAATTTAGAATGTCAAGGCATAAGGATGAAGTTGACTGTCATAGGCGATGGAACTCACACGAACAAGTCAAGCCAGACAAGTGAAAGAATGAAAGACTTGGTTGAGTAAAAGCGGTGGATTTGGCTTATATGACCAAATAAATCGAGAAACAAAGTCTTAATGAATGCCGGAAAGGTTGCTATGAAAATAATATCGATAAAATACCTAATTGATAGGTATGTTTTCAGATAAATGCGTAACCAACAGTCGAGAACGCGAATTAAAAGTCAAAAGACTCGGATTAAGAGTTATGACTAAGAAGACGATAAAATTTTGCAAAAACAGAAATTTCGATTGTAATGTTCAACTACTTTAAAGTTGGGCGGGTTAAATAAAGTATAGTAGTTGATATCCCAAGTAAGCGCAACTTGGATAATGAAAGTGCGAAATATTACTAAACCAATGTGATAGGTCATAAAAGAAAGTGGAAAGGAAAACGCAAACTAATAAAACCGGAGTGTTAAAAACCATTAAGAGAAAGAACCCAGGTAACGGATTGAAAGGTAATAGAGGAATAAACCAAATAACGGTATGAGTAAAATAAACCAACGCGAAGGACACATGAGAAGTCATAGAGTCGGAAAGATAATCCGAAAGAAAATGAGTGTAGCCTTAGACTACGGTCAAGATCAAACGGATAGAAGATGATCCATGGGATCACCATAACCTCCAAATTATAAACAATGTAAAGACCCACGGGAACAAAACGACCTTTGGGTCGCAAATACAATTGGAACATACTAAGGGGGTGGGTCTCACCCTGAAAAGGTGAAGACCTAATAGAATAGTCTACAAGGCTAAGTAAAGGAACCTACGGGTCGATAATATAAAGCGTGGAGAACCAATTATGATCTCTCGCGTAAAATGATAATCCCAAAGAATAATTCTTGTCGTCAATTCCTGGATATGATTAATCGACATGGTTAAAGAGAAAAACATTAAACTAAAATTTAGTTTTAGTAAAGAAACGATGTTATAACACCTAAGAATACCGAGAGAGAGATAAAAAAAAGGAGGGGTTAGTACTAAAGAATATAGGTCTAACGTCGATAGGTGTAAGACGATGCATTCAAAGGAAGATTCATAATAATGAAAAGCTGACATAAACCTAAACATGACGTGATGCGATCACGGACATAAAAGGGATACGAAATACAGCCACGTTACAATACGAGTTATTGGATGTGAAATTATAAGCATGCAAAAGGGACGATGACGGCAATATTGCATACCCGAATGACGAGGTATGAGGTAAAATGGTGACCAATTAGTTTAGGCAATAAAACAAGTTGTAGCCTAAATAACATTGTGACCTATGTAGAGCACTTGTTAATATAAAACTAGCGTCAAGTAAGTATGCTGACGGACTCAGTGACTGAATGGTCAAAAGACAACCCGATCAAAAAGGGCAATAAAGGATAGGAAATAAGTGATATAGTTATGCTAGAAGTCTTCCCAAGGGAGGAGTGTTATCCGATTCAGGAAAAGAGATGAACTAAGCCCGAGGTTTATCGGGCCATTTAAAATCATCGAGCAGATTGGCAAGGTGGCTTATCGCCTCGAGCTACCGTAAGAATTGAGTGGAATACATAGCACGTTTC
This sequence comes from Helianthus tuberosus, assembly GCA_030545235.1. Lineage (NCBI taxonomy): Eukaryota > Viridiplantae > Streptophyta > Magnoliopsida > Asterales > Asteraceae > Helianthus > Helianthus tuberosus. Next base: position 27,242,139 of record CM060378.1, read on the forward strand.
ACGTGTCGCAACTGCGATAATGTTTAGCAGACGAAACTGCTCGTATCAACTATGATGATATCGAAGTGGATAATAGCCTGAATTATGCAGTGAAACCAGTGGAGATTTTAGATCGAAAGGTCAAGCACTTACGAAATAAACAAATCGATCAAGTCAAGATCAAGTGGGAGCACAGGAAAGGCTCGGGCACTACGTGGGAGTCCGAAGAGGAGATGCGACGTCTCTACCCTACTTTATTTAGTACGTACTTTGGTTTCGGGGACGAAACCCTCTTTAAGGGGGGGTGGACTTTCGTAGTTTTTTGTTTTTCAGCCTGAATGGAATTTTGTAGTTTTTCAAGAGTTATCTTTTTACCATGAGGTTCGGTGATTTTGATTTCTTCACCAGTTGAATTGCTTGGAATAACCTCAATCATTTCTGAGCTAATAGAAGTGTTGGCAAGTTGTTCTTGATCATATTTCTTAAACCCAACACCAAACTTCACATTGCTTTTAATTTGTTTTTACAAAATCATCTCATAACCATTCCAAGATTTAACCCATTTTTCACAGGTAATCTGAGTGTATTCCAACTCCTTTTTTCAATTTTAATATTTTTCTATCATTGTTTTGAGTTGGTCCTTGGTTATAGTTGCTTCCTGCTTGAGAGTGCTTATTTCAAGGTCTTTTTCTGTAACTCTTGTTTTAAAAATCTCTTTTCAGTTTTCCAAGAACTATTTCACTGATTTGAACATTTTCTCTTAGATTTTCATTTACCTCTTTAACATTTGCAAATGCTATGATACATCTGTCAGAACATAACTCTTTAAGAGTTTGAGGTGATACCTTAGAGGAAGCCATTTGAACTTGATCAGCACAAAAGTGGAACTTTTGGGATAGTTTTCTTCAACCCTTACTACATGCTCTTGGTCAAAATCAATTGTTTGAACTGAGCTTTCAGCAATTTCCTCAACTAAACTTTCATCAACAGTTGTTTGAACTTGATTTTCTACACCTGGGATATGTTCAATAGCCATGACACAGAAATTTGCATGTTCATCACAATCCATTTGCCATTAAAGCAAAGTTTTCATCACTTACATGTTATGGCAAGTTGTTCCAATCAACATAGCCTTGTGTAAAGAAGCTTCGTTGATTAGGCTCTGAAGGTGCAGATGCAGGAGTAGCATGTGATGCTTGAACATGTGTAGTAGGAACTTGAACATACTAAACCTAAGGAACAGGAGTTGCTTGAACATAATGCACAAGCACAGGGTTCATGCTTTGTGCAAAATGGGTTGTTTTTGTACACTTGGTCCAGGGGTAGTTTGGGTATTTTGATAAAAATGTGATTGTGCATTAGATTGAGGTCTTGATTATGGTATGTGATCAATGGTGCAGAGTTATTTGATTGACTTGTGCACTCTTATTGTAACATCCCGAAAAATGCAAATTCCTTAAATTGCCATTAGTTTGCAAATAAATTAGTAAGATAAACTAACTAGGATTGACACTAGCCTAGTTAGTTAAAGACATATGAGTAGTTAAGGGTTAAAATAAAATAAAAACAAAAGGCAAGGGACCAAAAGTGCCTAAGTTGAAACTAATAATTGATAAAACAAAAAAATTAAAAACTTAAACACATTTTGGTGTGTTGAAGTCGACCAGACAACAGGGAGGGGCGACCAGAGCTCTCCAAGAACCCTAACTTCCACTAAAACTCTCAGTTGAAGGCCTAAATCAAGCTAAAATCAAAATCTGAACATGGAATCGTGATCACCTCGTCAAGGGGATCATAAGGTATGTCAAATTAGGTTATTTTAGTTCAACCCAAATTCTTGCATGTGATTGAAATCGAGTGTTGAGCTTGATTATGTGTTGTAAACGCGAAATTTGAAGGTGATATAAGGTTTAGGGTCAAATCCTAGACGATTTCTTGTTAAAATCTTGCATGATAATTGTAAGAGTCAAAATCACCATAGTGGATGGTTAATAAGCTAGTAGAACTTGATAAACACTAGGATTAAGACTCTTGTTCTAGTGTAAACTGAAATTGTGAGATAATCTCAAAAATTATTGATGTTAAAATATGGGTATATTGTCTTTTTGAAGTTAATTTGGGTGGTAAATTCAAGTTGTGAACTTGGTTTAGATCATGTAGAAATTTGACCCGCAAGGTGTTTGATAAAACGCCTAAATGAGGGCTAAAATGTTAAAAGTTGGGTAAAAACGCAGGTTTGATCATTGTAGAGAATTATGCGTTAAAGCTTGTGAAAGAGTTCTAAACTTATTGTGAATTGAACTCTTTAGGCGAAGAGTCCGGAACGTCAAGCGGACAAACCGGAGGTGATACACGCTTGAAAGGTGTGCTTTAAAGGTACGTAACTTCGGTTTCGTTACAATATACTTAAACAATAGTCTTAGAAATGTTGATGAGATTGTAGTGTCAAATGTGAGTTTGGTATGTCATAGAAGTGACGAAGTTCACTAGACAAATCAAGCGGGTCAAAAGGTTAGTTAGTTATGTTGGTTGACAATATGAATAATTGGTTATTTTGGAATATAAATAAAGTGATGTAGCTCACTAGATAAAGAAACGGGTTAGAATATTGTGGTAAGAAGTTTGGTATATTGATGAAATGGCGAATTCTATTAGACAATCAAACGGGTTAAATAACGGTCGAAATGTTATTGCTTGAAGTAACTTAAACGTCACTAATTAAGTTGGAATTATTAAAGCGTAAATCATGGAATATTGTGATATACAAAAGGTTGACAAGCCCGGGAATGGGTAATTATGGTTAGAAACCAATTTTGGTAAATTATATAAGTATGCAACTTGATTCGTACATTGAGTAACTTGATAACTAGAGCATATTTAGTTGCGTTGTAGAATAAGGTAGCGTTGATTGAATGACAATGTTCGTTAATTGAAATAATAGGTTAAGGATTGGTTAGAAGTCGTTTGGTAGTCATCATAATGGAGGATTCCGTAGATGATCCAAACGGATCGAATAATGGTGAAATGGTATTGTTATAGATATTAATAGTTTACATAGGCGGTTATAATCTTACGAGCATGAAACCATGAGATTGGTAATAAAATGCCGGTGATAATAAGCCCCGGAAGTTGGGTAAAAAGTGCCTATGTTTACTATTAAAAAGTGTAGTAAAAGGAGTGTAACTTGAATGGGTTGAATAAATGCATAGTGATATTTTAGTCATTCGGTCCGTAAACTAAATTTTCGGTGTGGAAATTGAAATAGGCACGTTGGTATTGAATTTACAGATGCATAGGAAAAAGAATCACCAAAAACGGACTTACGAGTCAAAAGTTATGCTCGTTTGAAGTTGAAAATCTGAGTTTCCGGAGCTGGCAGCAAATGCAGGTCAAAAACCTGCACCTGCTGGAAAATTGATTCTCCCGCGCCACGCGACAGGATCTCACGATCCAGCCGCGACACGCGACAGCTGCCGCGCCACGCGACAGGGTGACCGAAACCTGCCGCGACACGCGACAGGAAGACTTTTGAAAATTTGTTTTGTCTCTCATGTTTTGATGCTAGAACTTGTTAGTATGATTTAATTCATTGTCAAAACTAACAATTTAAATGGTTTTGACCTTAGGAGATAATGAGGATCTTACGGATGGCGATCAAGCAAGTCGTGGAAGAACTGAACACACACACTTTTGAAGCTTCCGCAATTATCTAGTTTTGTTTTGTAAAAAGTGGAATATGTAAACATTTTAAACTATGTTTTAGAATGTTGTAAACATGTTTAAATACTCAAGATGTAAAAGTTTTTGATAAGTGGCATTTTTCTTATAAAATGCTTACTTTAATTATATACATTAACGTTAAAATAGTATGGGTGTTACAAGTTGGTAATCAGAGCTCAAGGTTCTTATCAAAGTGTGTTCGGTTCAAGCTTGATCGATCGTCCGGTAAGAATTATATAATAACAAAAAGTAACTTAAGACGCGTGTAAAGTGTTACAACCGTTAATTAAAGACTAAAACCAACTTGCACCGTTTCAAGGTTGTACCATTGAAGCATTTCACATCGGTTAAAAACAGATACACATGCAATTGCCACAACTCCCATCAGTTATAAACAAACAAATACGACGCTTCGGTTCATCCGTAACCGCCTTCAAATTTAGGGGGCGTTTTGTTCGTAGGAATTCTATGGAATTTAAAGGAATTGGAATCTGAATTCCATATCTTAAAATGCTTGGTTTATAGAATTTGATGGAATTGGAATCTAAATTCCAATCTTCATATGCATTTTCATTGTCAAACAAACACATGAAGATTGGAATTTAGATTCCAATTCCATCAAATTATGTGAACCAAACATTTTAAGATATGGAATTCAGATTCCAATTACTTTAAATTCCATTGAATTCCTGCGAACCAAACGCCCCCTTAAAGTTGAAGCAGTGTCATATATTTCTGATGGTTCGGTTCATATGTAACTGCCTACCTTTAAAATTGAAGCGGCACTTTGTATTCAACTGTTTCTCAAGACAATTACGACTCAAACAAAAACATCATTCTTCCCTCCCCACTCTTTTGTTGGGTCGGAAAATGCATCGTCGCCCTCATCGCATTACTTTTGGAAGAATACAAATGGAAGAGAGGGAGAGGGGGCTGCTAGGGTTTTTCGGTCAGACCCTCGCAGCCAGAGGCGGCGACCCACGGTGGAGGACGAAGGGCAGAAGAGAGTGGGTGGTTCAGCCGCAGTTGTTTGGTGGTGTCGTGGTTGTTTTGTTCTTTGAGATTTTTGGCAGAGTACGGTGGCGGTGGTTGTTATGTGTTACACAGAGGGAGAAACAACATAATGAAAAGCACATGATCATTTGGCTTAAAAGAAAAAAAAAACACAACGACGATTGATAGTTTGGATATAATCAATATTAAATTTGTTTTTAGAAGTTTTTCTTATGTATCTCAGTTAAATAAACTATAAAATTTGTTTTACAATTTTTTCTTATGTTATATATCTTAATTAAATAAACAACTACAATATATTTTATTAGATTTCAAATAAATGTATGTTTTTTAAAAGTAAAATATAAATTAGGATCTGGGAGTGGGAATTATTGAATCTTTAAATATTTCTAATGTTTTTTTATAAAGGGTTCACGGGATGGTTAGACGCCTACAAAACTTGGTATCGCCTATAAAACTTGGTATCTTTCCTCTTCTAAATACATAAGCTTTAACCCTATATAAAAATATTCTTTTAGTCATATCATAATTTAGTGTTTTCTGTTTCTCTTTCTCTTTCGGCCGTCATATCACGTATCGATATCGTCGATACAGATACTTAGTTTTTATATTTTCTTTTTCGGTGCATACCAAGTATCGGCACCAAACCAATACCATTACAAATCGAGCCAATATCAATCCAATGCCAATCAAATTTCTTTAAAGCTACCTTTTCCATTAAACTCATTTATATCATTGCTTTTTTTGTCTTTTAACAAATTTATTATTTTATTAGTGGGTCAATAGATTGTATTTTAAATTTAAACCTCTTGATATTTATTTAGTTTATTTAAATTTAAATTGCAAAATATAAAAATCTTTTGAGTTAAAGTTAAAAAATCATTTTTTTAAACCCCCAAAGCATGAGGTATTACATACTAATGCATAAAAATGTTACTAATTTATGGAACGTAAATGGTTTATAGGGAACTTTGAGTTTTCGAAAAATAGATATTAACATTTTTGAAATTTTTTATATGCTAAGCTATTTTTTAATTCACGTATTTTATTTTAATCTTATGCATTACTTCATTTAAATTATTTAAGTTGCTATTTATTTAGAAAGTAATTTTAAATTTTTTTACTTATTAATAAGGTTTAAGGTGAATGAATATAATTAGCAATGAGAAAGTATAGTCAATCCCGCTGCAACGCGCAGGTTAGCACCAACTTGTTAGGAAACAACTGTTAAGTCATCCTCTGTTGCTTTGTTCCAAACAGATGTTTGGTCTTCTTCAACAGACTTTAGAACTTGAACATACCTTGTTTTCTTCATAAATAACGGTTCCAAGGCTTCAAACAGATGTTAGTTGGTCTTCAATAGATGCTCTGAGTTAGGTGTTTAAATTCACTATCTTTGGGAGGATTTTGGTTCTAACTTCTATTTATTTCTTGTTCACATGATCATGTTGTGGCTTTTGAATATCATTTGTACTTTTGTAGGTTCGACAATAGAGGGCCAAACGAAATTGAATTTCATTTCTTGTTAAACTAGGGTTCTTGAATAACATAATTTGGGACTTTTAATCTTAGAGGCTTATTTTTTTGTGAAATTGGAGTTATGATTATATTCATTATCATTAGTTTGTGTATTTTTTTTGGTAATTTTTGGACAAAGTATGAGTTTTTACAGATTTATTCATGTTTATATAATACCGAAAATAGTATAAAAATATCAATATATCAAAATAATACATCTCAAATATTATTTTTAATTTTTACAGAAAATAAATAAGCTATAAAAGTTTTATAACAAAAATCTGAATTATTGGTAAATTATTTTTTAATAAAAGGATTAATCAACTTACAAAACCTAACTAATTCTTTTTATAAATTTAATCATATTAAATAAAAATGCAATTATAATTATCTAGTTTACAATTTTATTAGATGAATTATTGAAAATTTATCTAAATAAATATGGCATCTTACAAAATATATAGTAACATAATAAATTTTTAAATTTTAGAGTAAATTACTGTTTTTGCCCCTATGGTTTAGCCACTTTAACCTTTTCAGCCCAAAAAAATATTTTTACATATCAGACCTCGAAGTCATTTTATAACGGTTTTGGCCCCTGATACTAACTTTGTTACTCTTTTTGCAGTTAAGTGTAAGGGTAATTAGGTAATTATATACCTTAGGGGTTGTTTTTGATAATTACAAAGTTCTTTTAATATTTAAGAGATTATTAATGCAATTACTCAAGTTTTTTATTATTTCGTTATTTTCACGATTATTATTTAACAAAATATGTTTAAAAACAGTCGATTTTAAATGAACGATTTCAAAAAATCGAAGATTAAAAAAGGACGTTTATAGAAAAACAAAACCTTAAAAAATAAGTTAATAGGGGTAAGGTATTAAAAAACGCACGAATTTAATAAACGAAAGGTTAAAAAATAAAGATTTTTGAATAAACAAACGCTCTAAGGAAATGGAAGATTTGAAAAACAAATAAACCATTCTAAAAAAAGTTTGAAAATTGAACGATCTTTTGCAATTTTTTAGTGGAGTGTTTCTTTTTTTCAAATCTTTAATTTCTTTTGTTTTTTATACACGTCCTTTTGTAAAATTTAAAAAATAAATGACTTTAAAAAGTGAGTTGTTTAAAATGTTTAAGAAATAAATGATTTTGAAAAGAAAATGGTATAAAATGAAGTGTTTAAAAAACTTTAAAAGACAAACGACTTTGAAAAGAACAATTTAAAAAAACAAATGGTTTAAAAAGGAACAATTTTAAAAATGATAGATGGTTTAAACAAAATGTAAGAAATAAATTATTTTTAAAACCACTTTTATAAAAGAAAACGACTAATGAAAGTACATATTATTTATATATTTAAAACATATTTTGTTAAATCATAATATCATGAAAATAACAAAATAATAAAAAAATTGTGTAACTGCATTAATAATCTCTTAAATATTAAAAGAACTTTGTAATTATCAAAAACAGCCCCTAAGGTATATAATGATATAATTACCCTTACACTTAACTGCAAAAAAGTAACAAAGTTAGTGTAAGGGGTCAAAACCGATATAAAATGCAACCTCGAGGGGTCTGATATGTTAAAAGATTTCTGTTTGGGCTGAAATGGTTAAACTGGCTAAATCACATGGGACAAAACAGTAATTTACTCTTAATTTTTTGTTATTACTAGAAACACCATTACATTTATTTAGGAATTTTACATGATCACTTATTTTGTGGATATATAAAATATGCCTCATATATAATAACTAGTGAGGAAACCGCGCGTTGCATTGGAGTTGACAATATGGGTCGAGAACATAATCTAAACCTAAAACGTTAAAAAATCATATATAAGTTGTGTGGTGTGTGTGTGTGTGTGTAGGGCCAGGATCATTTCAGAACCATAAATATTTACAGAACTCCTAATAAACAATCTTTTTATTTATATATTTTTATGTTTAGGATAATTGTATCATTTATTATGTGTATTTTTATGATTACATACATGTTAAGAGTAATTTTATCATTTTTTATATGTAATTTTATAATTACACATATGTAAACTAGTTTTTTTACATATATGTAATTAGTTATGACACATATATATAATTTTGGCAATTAAACATATGTAAACTACTTTTAACATGTATGTAATCAAATAAATACATATAATAGATGATAAAAAGATTCTAAATACAAAAACTTATATATAAAATGATTGTTTATTAGGAGTTCTGAAAGTTCTGTAGTTATTTAGAGTTCTGAAATAAACTCAACCCTATATATATATATAGAGAGAGAGAGAGAAAGAGAGAGGGGGACCGCTAAAATGAGAACCACCTCCAGTTGTAAGAACCGCGAGAACCACTTTCTAGCCATTAGATCAAGTAGATGGATGGATGAGATTAAAAGTATTTAAAAATAATATAAAGTATTTTTTGTCTTATTATGTTTTTAATATTTTAATCCAAAAGGGTATTTAAGTAAAATCACTCTATTTTGTCTTTTTGAGTTTATTGTTTTTTATTACTTTATTGTATTATTATATTAGATTTTTATTTTTTAAAAATAGTTTTTTTATTAAGCATTTTTAAATTCAGATTTATTTACAGAATTTTACGTTTAACGTTTTACGTTTTTACGCCCGGCCTTTTCACGCCCCGTTTTTTGACGCGCCGTTTTTAAGCCCGGCTTTTTCACGCGTCGTATTTTCAACGCGCCATTTTTACGTTAACGTTATTTACGTTTTACCCGCCGTTTTTTACGTTAACGTTTTTTTACGTTTTGCGCGCCGGTTTTTTACGTTTTACGCCCCGGTTTTTTACGTTAACGTTTTTTTACGTTTTACGCGCCGGTTTTTTTACGTTAACGTTTTTTACGTTTTACTAAAAAAAATTACTTTTTACGATTTACCTAAAACTTTAACGTTTTACGGAAAACTTTTTACGTTTTACGTAAAAACTTTTTACGTTTTACATTTTACGTTTTTACGTTTTACGTTAAAAAGTTTACGGTTTAACTTTTCTTTTTTACAAAAACGTTTTTACGCAAAAACGAACGCACCCAGAAAATCGCACACTCAGGATGTGTCTCAGATACTTTGTTATCATCATCGACGCCTCAAAAAAATCAAAAAAACGAGTGGATTCTTGAAAAAAAACGAAGTTTTGGCTCAGATTTTCCGATAATCAGAGGCTGCAAAGTGGGGTTGCAGGTTCAAAACCCTACCCTCCGCCAACCTTGCCTCGCCATCGTCAGTTTTTTTTTTTTTTTTTGCATCATCACAGCCGATTCAAATCAACAATAAATCACTTATGCAAACACAATAAATCATCACAGCCGATTCAAAACACAGATCAACCCCCAAGAAACTATGTGCTACAAATCAACAATAAATCACTTATGCAAACACAAAAACCGACATAATCAAAACACACAAATCATAATTTGTGTTCAAAAACACAAATAAAAAAACTATCACTGCCAAAATCTCAAAACCCCAAACATAATTTGTGTTAAAAAAAACAGCTCACACAATCAGAATCAAAGAAACACAAATCATCCCCAACTCAAACCTGCATTCGGCTTCACCGGCTCAGCCACCGCCTTCCCTGGCTCAACCACCATCGCCGCCGCCGGCCCTCTCCACCCACCCACCATCCCCAACGCCACCCGCTGCCGCCTCCAACCCCCAAAACCCCCACCGGTCTCCCCACAAAACCACCACCGCCTTCCGCCTCTGCATAACTCCCACCAAACCACCGCCCCCACCACCGCCTTCCGCCTCTCTTTGGGGCCACTGGTTCAGATCTGAGCAACCCTAACCCATTTCTAACCACTGCCGCCACACCCGTTCAGATCTGAGCAACCCCCCATAAAGTTTGACGGTGAAAGAGGGGGTAGCCGGGTGGTAGTAGTGATCAGATGGTGGTGAAGCAAAAAAGACAGAGTTCACCGGAGTTGAATGAGAGATGGGTGTGGGGGTTGGATTTTTCATCTCGGAGCGGTGGTGAACGGTGTTTGGGGGTGCCGGAAGTGTGGTTGACGGAGGAGGGGGTGGGTTGACGGTGGTGGATAATGGGTTTGAGATGAAGAACATGGAACTTTGTATATTCAAATTAGGAGAGAACCAGAGACAGATGAAACACATTAAAATTGAGAAAGAGAGTAACATTAAATAGAGAGAGAGATGATGAGGAGAGAGAAAAGCATTAAATGGAGAGAGAGAGTGGTGACTTGACATATGGGGTAAATGACTAATGTACCCTTTATGTTGGCACAATATGATTGGTTGAGAGTGGTTCTTGCGATTCTTACAACTGGAGGTGGTTCTTATTTTAGCGGCTCCCTATATATATATATATATATATATATATATGGGATCGCTAAAATGAAAACCACCTCTAGTTGTAAGAACCATGGGAACCACTTTTTAGCCTTTAGATCAACTGGATGGATGGATGAGATTAAAAGTAGTTAATATTAATATTAAAAGCTTTTTTTTGCCTTATTATGTCTTTAATATTTTAATCAAAAAGGGTATTTAGGTAATTTTGTGTTTTTTGTCTTATTAGTTTTATTGTTTTTTAATACACTTTTGTCCTATTGCATTAAATGTTTTTTTTCTTTCTAAAATCAGTTTTTTTTATTAAACAAACATATTGAAATCAGATTTTTTGATAAAAAAATTTACGTGCGTTTTTTTACGACCCGTTTTTTACGCGCGTTTTTTACGACCCGTTTTACGCTCCGTTTTTTCACGCCGTTTTACGACCCGTTTATTAGTTCCCGTTTTTTACGACCCGTTTTACGGATCGTTTTTACGACCCGTTTTACGGATCGTTTTTACGACCCGTTTTACGCCCGACTTTTTCACGCGCCGTTTTTACGTTAACGTTTTTTACGTTTTACGCGCCGGTTTCTTACGTTAACGTTTTTCTACGTTTTACGCGTCGTTTTTTACGTTTTACGTTAAAATTTTTACGTTTTACGTTTTTATGTTTTACGTAAAACTTTTTACGTTTTACGTTAAAAATTTTCCATTTTACGTTTTTATGTAAAAAGTTTGGGTCGGTTTTTTACGTTTTACGTTAAAAATTTTACGTTTTACGTTAAAATTTTTACATTTTACGTTTTACGTTTTTACGTAAAAAGTTTTACGTTTTACGTTTGGCGTAAAACTTTTTACGTTTTACGTAAAACTTTTTATGTTTTACGTTTTAAGTAAAAAAGTTTATGGTTTACTTTAAAAAGTTTACGGTTTAAGTTTTTTTTCTTTTACAAAAACTTTTTTACACAAAAACGAACGCACCCAGAAAATCGTTACTCGGGTAGGTGTCTCAAATAGTTTGCTATCATCATCGACGCCTCAAAAAAAATATAAAAAACCCAACAAACAAAAATCAAAAAGAACGAGTGGATTCTGGAAAAAAAAAAAGAAGTTTTGGCTCAGATTTTCCGAACATCAGAGGCTGCAAAGTGGGATTGCGGGTTCAAAAACCTACCCTCCACCATCCTTGTCGCTCCATCGTCCTTTTTTTTTGCATCATCACCGCTGATTCAAAAAGCCACCAGATTCAACATGAACAACATTCAAACCCAGATTCAACATGAACATCATTCAAAAACAGAATATCATTCAAACGCAGATTCAACAGGATCAAAAAAGGTCCCAATAACATCATTCAAACCCAAATTCAACATGAACAACATTCAAGCCCAGATTCAACTGAATCAAACGCAGAAAGTCAAACCCCCAAGATTCAAAACCATATTCAACAGAATCAAACCTGCAGCAAAAACACAAAAGATTCAAACCCAGATTCGAACACCCACCACCAGATTCAACAAAAATTAAAACCCAGAATCAACAAAATTCAAACCCAGATTCAACAAAAAAAAACCCCAGATTCGAACACCCACCACCAGATTCAACAAAATTAAAACATAAAGATTCAAAGCCAGATTCGACCATCAGACCCACATAGTTCATCAGACCCATATACCAAATCAAAATCCCCAACATATCAAAACAGAGATAAAAAAAAAATACCAGAGCAATCAACAAAACAGGCCAAGGAACTCATCGGGAGGAGACCGGGACCTCCGCCGCTCACGGCGGCGCTGCCGTCGGTCCACCACCCAGCCGTCGACCAGGCATAAACTCGAAATCCCAAGTCACACAAACGACCACCACTACAACCCCCCCCCCCCCCCATTTTCTTTCTTCGGCCCTAAACCCTGCCGCCACACCCTACCGTACACCACGGCCGCCACACCCGTTCAGATCTGAGCAAACCCACCCAAATTTTGATGGTGAAACCCTGCCGCGACACCCGTTCAGATCTGAGCAACCCCCCCCCCCCCCCCCCAAATTTTATCTCCGATGAACAGTGGCGGAGGAGACGGCGGTGGAGTGGGTCTGGTGTTTGGGAGTCGCCGGTGTGGAGGTGTGGTGGCGGTGATGCAGGTAAGTTATGGAGGAGGGGTGAGGGTTTTTGGGGTTTCTTCATGAAGATGAGAGGAGGTAATGAACTTTGAATGTCTGAAACAATTTCGAGAGAGAGAGAGAGAGAGAGATCAGAGGTTTGATTTTTGGGGAGTCATAAAAGTGAACATTAAATAGGAGAGAGGAGAGAGGAAAGAGAAGAGATTAGAAATTTATAGGAAATGACCAAATTACCCATTTTCCTAATTGGTTGAGAGTAGGGATGAGCATATGAATACCAATACCGATCCCGTACCGATCCCGTACCGATCGGTATCGGTATCGGTATCCCGATCGGTATCCACATTTTGGCGATTTCGGTATCGGTACGGTACGGTATCGGTATTATACCGATACCGACCCTCAAAATACGGTATAATACCGATACCGTACCGTACCGATACCTAACCGACATGTTTCGGTATCGGTATCGGTACCTAGTTTGGGTGAAAATCGGTATCGGTACGGGACGGAATACCGACATGCTCATCCCTAGTTGAGAGTGGTTTTCGCGGTTCTTACAACTGGAGGTGGTTTCTATTTTAGCGGCTCCCTATATATATATATATATATATATATATATAAAATCCCTCGAGCAATCATATATACACTATATAATGTATTCAAAGTTTATTCTAAGACTTTGGTTATATACTCACATTATACAGATTATCACCTAATTTTAGCTTTATAGCACCACACTTATACACCAACACTTACCCATTTATGTAGCAAGAAGTTCATTCCTTGGATTAGACAAGACTAATCAAAGACCTTTTAAAAAATTCATAGCTTCTTAACATAAGTGTGCATAATTATTTGGTCCACTTGATAATACCCATGAAAATAGGTTCAAGGAGTAAAGATTTAATGCGCTTAAGAGTAAAATAACATATAGGGCCAATTTGAATTATAACTATTTGATTCCGGGTCAGATGTATCAAACAAGATAGGTTAGACCACTTGAACGAAACAAAAAAATACTTTGATAAAAAAAAGAGTACACCAATCTCACCTCTGAAATCATCTTTAAATCAAATGTTGTGCTCGTCAGATCATGTGAAAACTACGATTGACCCAAAACATAAAAATGATGTTAGTGTACAAATGAGATTCTTTAAAGAAAAGGGACAACATACATACATACATAGCACGCCACCCCGAGCATGGTGTGGTCTAGCGTGCGCCCTTGGTGTTTGCAGATTTCAAAAGCGTGTCCCCTTTCCCACACCCTCACCATCCCATGGTTTGGGGGTTTTAATGGGCAAATCCCCCTCCATCTTCACAACCACACCATGTAGATCTCAGATCTGCTTTCGCAATATTCCTTATCACTTTTATTTGGTTAAAAACATATCATGATAACGAGTTTTTGTCTCCAATAAACCTGTTATATTTTGACCTCCATAAAATGTGGTTAACATGCTAAAACAAACAAATTTTTTACATATAAAAAGAAAAAAAACTTGTGATTAAAACACTAAATAGCAATAGTTAATGTAGGATTGCTCTTAACTCTTCTAATTGTCACGTAGGGATGGCATATCGTGTATACCCGTACACGATAAGACACGACACGACACGATAAGACATGATACACGAAATCTCATACACGAACACGACACGATATACACAAAAAATTACCTATTAATACCTGTTAACACGACTGTTTGACTGTTATACACGAAAATTACCTGTTAACACCAACAAAAACACGAACACAACATGCTATTTGAGAGTTACAGAGAGAGTTTAGGGTTTTATTTATTTGTTTATTTATTTTTAATTAAATGAGGAATGAAAATAGAAATGAATTAAGGAAGCCACACGTACATGGCTGATGAGTTTTATTTAATTTAATTTCTTATCGTGTACTAACGGGTATTAACAGGTAAACAGATATTTAACATGTTTATACACGAAAATTAACAGGTAATCTCGTGTCTACCTATTTGGTACACGATACTTGTTAAGGCCATACACGATACATGTTAACTTCGTGTAGGTTCGTGTCGTGTATTCGTGTAAAATTGACAGCTCTATTGTCACGGTCCCCGACCCGTTTTACCCGGTTTGGAAGCCGCGGGACAGAAACCCGTGGTATTGGTGTTTACTTGGTAGTGGAAATTTTAACAGGACCGTTTATCAGAAAATAATATCTGAGTTTTAAAAGAAAACACCGAATTATTTTATTATAATTTTCAGGACAAACCCCGTATTGTACAAGAAAGGAATTTCATTGGGAAATCCCCTGATTACAGATAACATGTTTATTTCTATTTACTGAGCTACTTATTTAAGCTGGTGTGCTACGCGGCACATTTCTTTTTTCTTCACAGTAAATCACCTCAAACATGTTTTAAAAAGATTTGATCAGCGAAAAATACTAGCGAGTGCATTCCTTTTATACAAAAGACACAATGTTATAATATACAGTATTAAGAGCGATTATAATTGCTTCTATCTTTATAATTATCTGACCAAGTTGTCACTCGACCGGATCTGTGACTATGGTCATATCACTGTTTAGGTCTGTTCACCTAAAAGTGACGCTTGATAAGTAATGTACACAAAACCCCACGTACGGTCAGTGATTTAAGATAACAAAGACTTAATCACTGTAAATATAACGGGAAAACATTTAGGGTTTTGGAAACAATTTTGGTAAAAAGATAATGACTCACAAACGGTGAGAAAAGAGAATGGACTCACTTTGCAAATTTAGACTTGTCATAGTTTTCCTACTGGTCAAGCTTGATAACCTAATTAAATAGACAATGCAAACGAAACTAGGTCAGAAACTTAATTCAACATTTACGATAAGTCACGAGATCAAAACCCTCACGACGAATGACAAAGTATAGCCCAATGTAGGCAGCACTTAAACATCCTGTAGGAACGTGTGATGACCCAAATGAGTCGTTCAGAGAAGTTCTAATCTGTTTCAGGTGCGGAAAACAAGAAACAGACTTTGAAACAGCTTGTTCTTCACTTTAAACACCTTGTAAATTGATATAACACTGAATACAATCAAAATTCAAACCGGCAGCACCTCGGAATGAAATTCTAGAACTATTACAAATGAGATCGCTTGAGAGGTATTTATAGGCTATGATGTTTCGCTTGAAAGTGACCAGATACAATTCAAGCGAACTACCATATGCTCGTTTCGCTTGAAACTGACTAATGTCATTTCAAGCGAACTGGCCTTCTTCAAGCGAACTAGCCTTAAACACACTCTAAATTCTCCTCTTTTCTCGTACAACGTGCCCTGATTTAACATATCTAGTAAAAGACTCGATACAAGACAAAGTCGACAGATGCATGCACTAGCAGACTTCCCCTCGGATGTTGACGAGTCTCACGTGTCGAGTCTTTGCAACTTCATTCTCTATCAGTCTTTGGGCTTCACTCTTTCTATCTTCTCTTGCATGTCATCAGACTCCCCCTAACGATGTGCTGGCATTCCTTTATGTTGGTGCATCTACTGTCTGTTAACTACGTCTTATCAAGTCTTATGTCTAGATAGGTTAAATGAGTGCACAACTGTGATTAAATTAGGGTTTGGTTATGTTTTAGGTAGTGAGTCCGTTTGAACAGGTCCAACCGTTTGAAGAAGGTCTGTCCGTTTGAAGCAGTCCGTTTGAAGCAGTCCGTTT
This sequence comes from Helianthus tuberosus, assembly GCA_030545235.1. Taxonomy (NCBI): domain Eukaryota; kingdom Viridiplantae; phylum Streptophyta; class Magnoliopsida; order Asterales; family Asteraceae; genus Helianthus; species Helianthus tuberosus. The sequence goes on from CM060378.1 coordinate 27,258,514, forward strand.
GAAGCAGTTCGTTTGAACATGGATGTGTAAGTTCAAACGGAATGGCTTAGTCTATATATAGGTGTTGTGCATGTTCATTTGAAACGGAACAGTTGTGTGTGAGAGCGAAGTTGCTGCCGGATGTTTGTCAGAATACATTGTAAAAGCTCAGAAATTAAGTAACAGAGAAAGATTAAAAGGATACAAGCTGTTTGACGTTGTTTACTTTGATTCCGCCTCTGTAAACGATGATGAACTACCTTTACTGACTGTTTAGGGTCACGACAACGATCCAACAAGTGGTATCAGAGCTCAGGACGAGGAGTTCATACCATTGCAGCTTGATTTCACCAGATTTTCACATTTCTACTCTCTTATACTCATACTTTTCTGTTTTGGACATATTTTTACAGTAGAAATGGCCTAAAACTATCACATAACAAGCGAAACATATTGATAACGAATCCTTGAAAGTTTTGAACTAAAATTCGACTTAAAACTGATATAAAACACCTTATCCGTTTGAAACTGTTCGTAAAATGCTGACATCATCCGTTTGAACGAAGCCTGTTCCGTTTGAGCGAAGTCTGGTTTCCGTTTGAAATTGACACTTCGTTTGAAATTGGTGTTAGTTCCGTTTGTACATCACCTTTCCGTTTGAAAACTGATTTCCGTTTGAAAGTGTCTGTTCACGTTTGAAAGTGGTTAGTTTGAAAGTTTTGTTTGGAAAGTGGTTAGTTTGAAAATGTTTCAGCAGTTCACGTGATGTTCTTGATTTGATAAATTCATATTGTGTTGGTCCAATAGATTTGTGCTGAATATTATAGTTGTCGGCCACGAGATTGAATATGCAGCCCATGTGAATCTTTGTTAATTGAGTGTGTTTCTTGGTCCAATCATAAATATACAAGTTGATTTGACGGCTCAATCAAGTTGTCGGCCCAAGATACAAAGCAACTATTTAGATTTAGCGGTCCACTCACAAAGTTAATTCAAAAGACTTACAAGTTCACAAGAATTGTTTTGTCAAATAATTGTCTGATCCTATCATTAATGCATTGTCGGTCCATGTCAGACTCAATGTATTGAGTTTATTTGTGATCCTATCATTCATTTAGTGATTTTACCCTAACAACATTGGATCGAATCCGCGAATCTTTGACACGAGCCTTAGATTGATTTCATCAACACACACTGTTACATATTCAGTCCATTTAAACTGATTGTTTGTTTGTTTGCAGGTGATTCGAGGTGATTTACAAGACGCAAATACCGAGAAGTTGAAATATTGTAGACTTTGAGATAAAAAAATTTAAGTCACTTAACAAAGAATTTGTGGTTAAAATGTTTGGCGAAAAGGAAAACAAGAATCTTGAAAATTTAAATGATTGGCCTAGTGAATCTGGGTATGAGAGGAGAAGTGATAAGAATGTTTATGTTAAAAGATTCGAAATTTTTTTGTGTATGAAGAATGAATCATTGGAGAAGTTGGAAAACGGTTTAATGAGTTAATTGACAAGTTAGAAAGACATGGGATAAGTTTTTCAAATGATGAAAAAATTTCAAGATTTGCTGATGCATTACCTTTGGAATGGGATAAATTTTTGCGTGAACTGAAACAGAATTCTAGTTTTTCATACTATGGTTTAAGAGATTTCATCAATAAACTTAAATCACATAAGTGTGATGAAGAATCAAGAAAAAGGAAGTTAATGGATGAAATAAAAGAAGATTTAGAAAAGATAAATTTGGATGTAATCATTGAAATGAGAAAAAGAATCTCTGTGTGTCTTGCTGCAAAAAATGTTATGAAATACGATATTAAGAGGGGTTGTTATATTGATGAATATATGAATCCTCTTGATTTTGTTAAAATTTTTTGTGCAGGTACATACAAGACAGAGACACAGGATATTTCAAAGAATGAAGAAGAAGAAAAAGATGAAATTTCAAAAAGTGAAGCTGTGTGCTCAAAATGCGTAAAATTCGAAGAAGACAATGTCAAACTGTTGAAGGATGAGAAGCAATCTGATGATAAACAGATTCTTGTTTTGCAGGAAAATTGTGAAAAGCTAAAATCTGAAAATGTTAAACTGTTAAGTGACTTGAACAGTTTGACATTGGAAATTAACAATTTGAAAGAAAAAGAAAAAGATTTTGAAAAAATTAAAATTGAAAATGAAAACGTTTCTTGGATAAAATTGGAAAATGAAGCGTTAAAAGAAAAAGAAAAAGATTTTCAAAGTCAAATGAAGATTTTAGAAGATGAAAAATCTGTTATTTTTAAAAATAATCTTGAAAAACAGATTGAAATAAATTCTCATCTTCAGAAAATCATTCGGCTTGAAAATGAAGCTGAAATTGCAAGAAACAAAATTGATGATTTTGAGAAGAAATTGAAAGGTTTTGTGAATTCTACATCACATGTTTGTCCAAAATCAATCAATTCTGTTCCAATAAGTGACAATGTCACAAATTTTGACAAAGTCAAAATTGAAGATTGCGATGACAAAGTTGATGATGAAAAAGAAAAAGAAAAGAAAAATATTTTTAGAATTACAAGAAAAATTTCAAAATACTGTTTTGCAATCTACTGAAATAGGTGAATGCTCAAAGCAAAAACCTGTTAAGAAGATTGTAGAACAGAAACAAAAAGTTAAAAATTTGAAAAATTTTCAAAATGAAAATAAAAGCTCATCAGTTCAGTCATCCAATCATTATAAAAAACCACAAAAATCTGAAAATAAAAACTCACAAATAGCTGGTAACCAGTGGTGCAGGTTTAACCACAGTGCTCAAATGCCAAATCAAGGATGCAAGAGGAGAAATGACTACCACAAGGCAACTCAATGCTTTGATCTAAGAGTGTGGTATGAAGACGGTGTGTGGTATGAAAGTAGTGAGAGGTATGATAACAGAGTGTGTTACACTTGTGGCTATCAAGGACACATTGCTGTTAACTGCCAAAGCCAGAGATTCGAAACAAGAAGGTGCTATGAATGCCGGATCAGAGGACATATTGCAAGGTATTGTCCAATGAGATCAAAAGCAAGATCGAGGGCTGAATCTCAGGAAAAGTCAAAGAACTCAGTTGAAATTGAAGAAAAGCCCAAAGAACAGAAAGTGAAGTTATCACAAGGGCAGAAAGATAGACTGAGAAAGAAAGCGATAAAGTATCTAGAAAAGATTCTGTCTTCGGAGAAAAGAAAGAAAGAAAGAAAGAAAGTATTTAGAAAAGATTTTGTCCTCGGGTACAACTGATAATCCGAGAAAAGGTTCTGATGAATCGATTTGCTCAACTAACAAGGACCAGTCAAGCAAAACGAATTCATCAGATACAAATCTGAGGACAAAAGAAAAGATACAGAAAGAAAAATTAACTAATCAAAACAATGAAAAATCAAAGAAAGTTAATTTTTCAAACAAAGCTTTTATCAAAGTTTTTAAGTATGAAAAAGACTGTGAAAGAATTTGTACATCACAGGTTGATAAGTTTGGAAAGCTTAAAAATTGTAAGCATTGGATTCCAATAGAAAATGGCAATGAATTTGTTTCTGAGAAAACAAAAGAGCCATCTTCTGGCAAGGAATTTGTTTCTTCGGAAACAGAAGAGCCATGTGTTGGCAATGAAACTGACGTGTCAAAGTCAGAAGAGCCACAGATTGAGGTAACACATGTCAAACCCAAGGCTGGTCAGGCTTGGCTGAATTTGTTTGAATGAAAAACCTGACTTGCCGGAACTCCCAGGTTGGTAAGTGTGGAGTAGGAATCGACATCTTTCTTGAGAAATTCACAGGTTGGTAACTGTGATATTTCGAACTACAAAAGATTAATCAAGGACATTAAGTTGTACTTGATTTATTTTTTCCGACAAGAGGTATTGTTGAAAACAATGTGATGAAAGAACCCCAAGTTTCTGAAAAGATAAACAAAACTGATTTTCCAGAAAAACCATTTTTGATTAAAACAAACTTAAGTGTTTTGAAATCATAATGGAAAAACAGTTTGTTGTCAGGGGGAGTTCTGATTGTTTAAGCCAAGTGAATGGCGAATTGAAGCGATTTGACATCATGTTGTCACTTTACCTTGTACAGTTTGTTTTCAAATTTTCCCAGAAAATCAAAATTGAAACATATTTTGATTTTAGGGGGAGAAAAATTTAAAAAAAAATAGAAAATTTGAAAAGGCCAAAAACATTGAAAAAGCAAAAAATGAGTTTTGTTGTGAATAAGAGGAAATGATAGTAAATCAGTGGACTATCACAGCATGCTAAAGAAATGAAATGTCAAATGTGATAAACGGTCTCACTAATGATATGACGATAGGCTCAGCTAGACTAGTAGATTTGCGATAACGATACAAACATAAATGAAAAAGCCTAGTTCTAGTGGAAAACATGGTTGAAAGCATAGTACTTAGTTTTGTCCTTCGTGATTGTGGACCTACTCAGTAATTGCTGAATGCTAAAAGAGCATAAAAACCGGTTAAGTCTGTGAACTTTCACAACTTGCTGAAAAAGTCGCTGTGATTTTGTGCATTTCTTTTTGCAAAGATTTAAACTTGTTTTATTTCTTTATTTTGTTTAAGCATTGGACATCCTCTGCGATTACGTGAGTATCGAACTGGATGTTAGTGCCTAAATGTTCTGCTTTATTTTCTTTGGTGTTTCGTTTAAGCTTTGGATCACCTCTGCGTATACGGAAGTATCGACCTGGTGGTTAAAGCCTAAACAACTTCAACTTGTTTTTATTTTCTTATTTTGTTTAAACATTGGACTTTCTCTGTGTATACGGAAGTATCGACCTGATTGTTAATGTTTAAACATTATGCTTTGTTTTTCGCACATATCACAGTTGATGAAAGTTTAAAGGCATTACTTGAGTTAGTGTATTGCATGATGAGAGGATATGCTGAGAGCGTGGGGTCCATAAGAATTTAGTGCAAAATTAATATACCTTAACGTATCGGTAAGCATTTCGAAAGTTTTTAGATTGAGCTTAAGAGGACAAACATATCATCAATCAACGTGAATCGTTTAGAACTTAAAATGTCAAAAGCTTAACGGTGCTTGTGATTTGTCTCATGAACTGATATGATCCTCTTACACAAACTCACAAAAATATTATCTGTATATATTTCTTTAATGTTTTTTTCTAAAAACAAAAACCAAAAAAAAATTGTGTTTTAGTATAGATTTTTGAAAATTCAAAAAGATTTTTGACAACTGATGTTTGAGAGTTGATTTTCAAAATTCCAAGTGCTAAACTTGATGAACTAGAGGATTGGGAGAGTTTGTTTATAAACTTTGAATGTTACATACAAATGTTTTTAAAAGATTGTATGTTTAGTTAATCAAGGTCATTTACTTGAACTTGATGTAACTATACAGATTGATGAATGAATGATTTCTACCAGTAAGTTTCTTAAATCTAAGTGTCATAAATTTGTAAAACTTATGTTGGGTAGAGTATATGCAGGTAACAAGAATGTAGTTCCCCATGGCAACGAAAAGTTAAAGTTTGAACCAGAATTCAAGTCCCAGCATTCCGAGAGGGGGAGTCTGCGAAAGGGGGAGTTAGAGTTCTGGATCAACAGGTAAAGGGGAGTTTGAAGATGGAGCTAGGTTGAGTTCCTGAACCTGTGAAGAAAGAGTTTTTACAATGACAAGAAAATTTGGAGAGAGACAAAGACTAAAGACTCGAAGCCAAAGACTTCGTCAACATCCAAGGGGGAGTCTGTTGGTGCATCTACTGTCTGTTAACTACGTCTTATCAAGTCTTATGTCTAGATAGGTTAAATGAGTGCACAACAGTGATTAAATTAAGGTTTGGTTATGTTTTAGGTAGTGAGTCCGTTTGAACAGGTCCATCCGTTTGAAGAAGGTCTGTCCATTTGAAGCAGTCCGTTTGAAGCAGTCCGTTTGAAGCAGTCCATTTGAACATGGATGTGTCAAGTTCAAACGGAATGGCTTAGTCTATATATAGGTGTTGTGCATGTTCATTTGAAACGGAACAGTTGTGTGTGTGAGCGAAGGTGCTGCCGAATTTTTGTCAGAATACATTGTAAAAGCTCAGAAATTAAGTAATAGAGAAAGATTAAAAGGATACAAGCTGTTTGACGTTGTTTACTTTGATTCCGCCTCTGTAAACGATGATGAACTACCTTTACTGACTGTTTAGGGTCACGACAATGATCCAACACTTTAGTTCTTCAGCATCATCAGTTTCAGGATCGTAATCTGGCTTTCACAAATTCAAGATCTTTGCCTGGCTCAGACTTTGTCCACTAAATCGAATCCTGGCTTAAACTCTAAACACAGCATCCTCAGGTATCGGAACCTGGCTCTTTAAATACAAGCTTCTCAGGATTGATCAACCTGGCTTGATCTGCTCAGGATTGTCACCTAGCTCAAACTTAAACCTGCACAATCTCTACCTCAAAGTAAATTTCACACATTTAACAATTCAATGTATGCACTAACACTGACTCTCCCACAAAAATAACTCAATAATCTTGATGAACCACTTTAAAATTTGATCAAAACACATTGGATTTTCAAACACATTCTTCTTTTCACAAAAATATCATCATGTTTAGCACTTGGAATTTTGAAAATCAGCTCTCCAAGATCAGTTGTTAAAAATCTTTTTGAGTTTTTCAAAAGTTTATGCTAAAACACACCGAAAATCTTTTTGAATTTTAGAAAGTAAAGAAATACAATACAGTAAAGAACTATTTACAGACACTATTTTTGTGAGTTTTGTGTAAGAGGATCATATCAGTTCTTGACAAGTCACAAGTACCTTTGAGCTTAGTTACACATTAAGAATTAAACAATTCACTTAGATTGCCGATATACTAATCCACTTAAATTTTCACACAAATTTCAACTGATTCAGGATATGAGTTAGATGTTTTAAGAACTTAAAATCATTCATGTGTCCCACCTCTTGAATATACTCCCGTAACCAGATCCCAATATTCAGTCTTACAGGTGAGTATACCACAGATGATATCTGTAAGGGAATAAATTATAGTACGAAACCGTGAGAGCTCAGGTCAGAACTTCCGTTCAGCAGAGAAATGACGACTCGACTTTTGGTGTATCCCCTTTAGAGAATCTTTTGTATTACAACAGCAATGACTATCAATTTTATTGTTTCATCAATTTGCTGAGGGTGGCGCTATTTTTCAAGCATGCGGAAAGTATTCTCCGAGGACTAGGCCATTGCTTCCGCAAAATCCGAAGTCCCGGGATAATACCCCAGATATCACTGAGTATAAAAACCTAGTATTTCAGAAAGAGGGACCTTTCAAACAAGATTTCAGGGGTTACCTATATATCCAAGTAGTGTTCCCCACAAAATAAGCAAGTTTGAATTTAAGTTTATATCCCGAAAAAGCTTACTAAATGTGTAAAAACCTATCGGCATATCATCTGTGAGACTGTTTAACGCTATTTAAAATTACATTTCTTTAGCATACTGTGACTGTCTACTGATGTACTATCATTTCCTCTTCTTTGACATCAAAACTCAATTTTTGATTTTATCATGTTTTTTACTTTTTCAAATTTTCTAATGTTTTTGGATTTTCTGAAATTGTCTACTCCCCCTAAAATGCAAACACATTACATGAAATTTGAAAACAAACTATACAAAAAAATGACAACCAATATCAAATCGGTTCAATTCGCCATCCTCTAGGCATAAACAATCCAAACTCCCCCTTTCACAAAACTATTTTCTCATTATGATTTCAAAACACTTAAGTTTGTTTTAACCAAAATGATTTTTCAGGAAAATAAGTTTTATTGATTTTATCACTTGAAAAGTTTAGAGGTTTGGTTCATCACATTGTTCTTCTAATACCACTTGTAAGTTTGGTCCAATCAAGTTCAACCTAATGACTTTGATTAACCATTTGTTGGAAAAACAAGTACAACTTAATGTCCTTGATTTACCACTTGTAGGTGTAAACCTTCATCAACCAACTTTGTAGGAATATCACATCTACACAAATTCATTTTACCAACACAGATGCCGATTCCTGCTTCACATTTACCAACCTGGAAGCTCCGGCAAGTCACACTTATCCTACAAAAATTCAACTATTTTTAAGATTCAATCACACAATCAATTACTAAGAAAGATGTCGATTCCTGATCCACAATTACAAACTTGGGATCTCCGGCAAGTTAGATGTTCAAGGGAAACGAATTTCCACCCAAGTCTGACCAACCTTGGGTGTTTGTAGCTCCTTTAGCTCTTGTTCAGTTGGGTTAAAAGTTGCTTTCTTTGTTGCGTAAAAATCTTTAACCCCTTTTACTTTCCCATCAAGCATTTTCCCAAAAATTTTCTTAACATTCCCATTGAATGTTTTCTCGACATCAAACTCTGTTTTATCAAAATAAAATTAATCTGAAATTTCAACTTTACCAACTTTCTGTTTGACTTTTTCAAACTTCAGTGATGGAAACTCATCATCATCCACTGAAAATACAGAATTTACCTTTTTTACCTCACCTTGTGGCTCTTCTAGCTTTATGGAACCAGAATCATTGCCGACTTTCTCATTACACTTTTTAATAACCCACACTTGGTTGTTCTTGGCTTTCTTTTTGTAAAAATTGTTTTTAGAACATTCACCAACTTCATAAGTTGAATTTTCAAACATTTTGAATTTTTCGGTTGATGGTTCAACATCAACAACTATTTCTTTCAGTTTTTCAGAAACTCCCTGTTTAGTCTTAGCATTTTTCGGACAACTCCATGCAATGTGACCAGCTTCATTGCATTTGAAACAGGTTCGAGTCTCTTTTAGATGAAACACTCCAGTTCCATTCCTTTTCTTCTCAGCAAGAAACTCCTGGTTTGATTGTTTCCAGAACGGTTTCTTCTGTTCTTCTTCTGCACTTCCTCCTGAAACAAATTCTGTTTTTGTTTTAGAATTTTTCTCATTTTTATAATTTTTTGGTGGAATAAAACCTAAACCTTTCTTTTTGTAGCTACCATTATGGTTTGGTTTCTTTTGAAAACCAGAACCAGAATTGTAACTCTTTTTCTTGTTTAATCGTTGTTGTACTCTTGAAGTGTATTTTTTAGATTTTCCAGTAAGATTTAAATCTTTTATTTCAAAAATCTTAATTTCTGTCTTTTTGATCATTTCAAATCGAACACTTCTTATTGGAAACTCTTTGTCAGAATATAATTTGTCAGAATCATTCAAATTATATGCTACTTCAAATGTTTCATCATTCAAATTTGATTTTGATAATAAAAATTCTTTACTGTAAGCCCTTTTAACCGATGATTTTGGACTGTTGACTGACGAACTTGACCCTCCAGACTCAGACTTTGACCCAGACTCTTCATATGTATCCAACACCTGATCGACCACCTTTTTAATTAACTCAGACTCATGATCAGTGTCAGATGATGTGAAAGTAACGTCAATGTTTTCTAGTAATTCATCAATTATATCAGACTTCAGTTTTATATTGACTGCCTTTTGAACTTGCTCCTCATTTGGTTTTCTAGGAGAATAACCTTCCCAGATCGGAGGCGGATACTTGTTATAGTTAACACTCGGTTTCTTACCAGTATCCTCCATCTTAGGCTTGTCGTCTTTGAATGCTTCAAAACCTGCAACAGTTGGATAAATTCAATCAATAAGATAATCAGAACTAGAATAACTCTGTAATAATCGTCTGATCCTCTCATTTTTGATTTTCTCGGTCTCTAACTCTTGCTTCCACTTTGCACTTTCTTCAATGTAGAAGTTAATAGCTTTCTGCTTTGTCATCATTGTTGTAATCATCATTGTCAAAGCATTTTCTCTTTCAGAGTTTGTCTTTTGAAGACCAGTTACTGTTCTGTTTAAAACGTCATACGACTCCTTCACGTAATTGAGATTGAACAGTAATTGTTCCTTCATCTTCTCAAGCTCAGCCAGCTTTTCATCTTTTGCTGCACATTCCTTGCATGGTTCTAAACACTTTGAGCAAGGCTTGATGACTTCCACACTCTTTTCTACTTCAATGATATTTTTAACTTCAACAACTTTCTCAGCTTCAGTCACCTTTTCTGCTTCAATAATCTTCTTAGCAACACTTTCAGTCTTCATTTGATTTTGTTCTATTGCTGCACGTTTCTTCTTCAGCTTCTCTAGGCGATCTGCAAAATAAAAATGAAAACTTTCAGGAGATAGATGAGCTTTTGCAATATAAATATGTTTTTCTTCTTCATTATCACTACTATCATCAGTTGGTGATTTATCAAACTCTACTGATTTGTCAGAACTATCATCCGAAGAACCAGAATCAGATGGTGTTTGATCAAAAACAATTTCTCTTTCTGAACTTTCATCACTTTGTAAACTTCCATCTGAACTCTGTGAGCTTTCTTCTGATGAAAGAGATTTTTCATCATCTTCATTCTTCACATTAACACCAATAGATTTCATCCATGTGGTAAACATATCTGGTTCTTTCACAATCTTAGCAATGAAAGCTTTGAAATTTCCATTCTCATCTGCAAACATATCCCAACTAAAACCTTCAGGTAACCTTTCATCTTCTTGATTAATTAGGCATGCCTTGCTGTTAGATGGAATGTATTTATTCCAGTTAAAACTTTCTTGATTTCCCAAACATGCTCTCTTTGAATCCTCAATCACTTTTCTACCATGAGCCACCTGCGGTTCTTGTTGTTGTTGTTGACCAACTTGTTGATATATAGCTTTCCGGTAGTAATCATCTTTCCCGAATGGATTCTTTGGATCATTTGCCTCTCTATTCTTACATTCTCTCTTGAAATGATATTTCTCCCTGCATCGAAAACAAGTAACTTTTAGATTTACCAAAACCTAAAGTAGAAACATGTGCATCAAGAAAATCATTTCTTCTAGTAATCAGTTTGAACTTTTCAGCTCTTCTAAGGAAACTAGCTAGACACCATTTGATGTCCATTAGTTCCATTTCTTCAGCGTCTGTCTGATCGTAATCCTCCTTTGTAAGCATAGGATTCCCGATCCGCCCTGCAACCAAACCTTCATAAGAGAGTAGCACAGAACCAAGCAACGCCATGTGATCTTTAGCAACTTCCTCTGAAAAACTTTGACCATCAGGAAGATTTAAAGCAATATTGCACTGTATCACATAACCATTTCCAGTTTTTGTACTTTGAGAATGAAAGCTTGATGTAGTATCTTTTGGATTGACACTCGGATATGAAGAGAAACCACTGCTACTTTTAGAACTTTGATCAACTTTTTCAGATGAATCTCCAACACTAAACGCAGTTTGGATTTTCGGGCTTCTTTCAACTTCTAGAACACTGCCTTTGTAGTACATTTTTACATCCTATTGACCACTTGGACTGTTCATCCTCGCGATTTTCTGTTGTTCCAAATCTTGACCCTCAATCTTCTCGATAAACTGAGAAATTGTTAACCCATCATAAACCCCAGTATTCTTCAAGATCATCAAATATGTTCCCCACTCTTTTTGCGGTAAAGCGTCAGCTAACTTGTCTACCCACTCTTCACGATCTTTTGTTATACTCAGCATCGACATGGATCGCACTAAGTGGTAGTATCTTTCAATCAACTTCTTTGTATCTTCCCCGGGCAAACTTGTAAACAAATCAAATTCTTTCTTGAGCAGTGCCTTCTTGCTTTTAATCATGTGTTCACTACCCTCAAACTTGACTTTAAGAGCATCCCAGATTGACTTTGAAGTCTTTTCATGTTGAAGCAAGAAAAAGATGTCTTCTTTAATGGCTTGCTGAAGCAGACTGGTCATCATTTTTTCAGCTTTGTACATGTCGCGTTCTTTGTCATTAAATTCCGAGATTTCTTTTTCAACTTGCAGATCAGTACGTGGTAACACATATTTCTTCAAAATACATTCCCAAGATCTAAGATGATTGGCTTGAACCCAGTTTTCGAAGCGATCTTTCCATCCGTAATATTCTTCAATACTCATTAGCTTCGGGGGTTTTTTAGTAGTTCCTGTTTCATTTTCCAGATTCATGTTTTGATCAATTCAAGCTGGAGCAGTTGGGGATGTTGCAAACGCATTGTAAAAATCTTCACTCATGATTCGGAAACTTTTTCACAAAACAACACTTTTAAGCGAGATAGAGTTTTCAAGCGAGAACACCAACTTGCAGCTTTCAAGCGAAATACCCAAGTGAACAATTTCAAGCGAAAACCCCAACAACTTTCTATTTCAAGCGAAATGCCTTAGTTCGCTTGAAATGTACACAATTTTCAAGCGAAAACTAACTGAAGCGAAATACCAGGTTTTTCAAACGATACCTACTGTTTCAAGCGAACAGACTTAGTTCGCTTGAATAGGAACACAATCTTTCAAGCGAAATGTGATGGTATGTTCAAGCGAAACCACTTCGAAGGTCAATTTTATCCATTTTTAGTCCGAATTTTAAGCTGAAACTTTCAAGGGTTTGTTAATATGCACTTTTATACACTCTGTGAGAAATTGAGCTGATTTTGACCGTTTAAACTTGTTCTAATGAAGAAAAGGTGTAGAAAAACAAAAATTTTGAGATGAATCGGAAAGAACCCCTCCTCCTTGGCTCTGATACCAATTGTAGGAATGTGTGATGACCCAAATGAGTCGTTCAGAGAAGTTCTAATCTGTTTCAGGTGCGGAAAACAAGAAACAGACTTTGAAACAGCTTGTTCTTCACTTTAAACACCTTGTAAATTGATATAACACTGAATACAATCAAAATTCAAACCGGCAGCACCTCGGAATGAAATTCTAGAACTATTACAAATGAGATCGCTTGAGAGGTATTTATAGGCTATGATGTTTCTCTTGAAAGTGACCAGATACAATTCAAGCGAACTACCATATGCTGGTTTCGCTTGAAACTGACCAATGTCATTTCAAGCCAACTAGCCTTAAACACACTCTAAATTCTCCTCTTTTCTCGTACAACGTGCCCTGATTTAACATATCTAGTAAAAGACTCGATACAAGACAAAGTCGACAGATGCATGCACTAACACATCCATCAGATCGGTTTTAATCGATCGGATATTGTATCGTAGCAGCGATCGAGTTATTACCCTGTTATCGTAGCAGAGGTTCGGGACTGTGATTGTGATTTTGAAAGAAACAGAGTATAACTCATGTACAAAGCTAATTTTCACGTCGTAATAAGCAAACAATTCCAGTTCCAAACCCCTGGGTTTTATACTGGATTTTGGTTCCTCCCGCGTGTCGCGCCAGCTACCCTAGCCCCTGGCGCAGGTCGCGACGGCGACTAGTTTAGGCTAGGGTAGCCTGGTGTCTGTTATAGCCTTGATGAGTTGTAAAAATTCGAAATTATGTGTTTTAAATCCGTTTGTGCAGATAATATCAATTAGGGGATCCCCCCCCCCCCCTTGATTTTTAGGGGGCCCTGTTGCTGGTTTAGTCCGTTTTTCAAAATTTCGGGTTGCACCGTACTATTTGGGGGTTTCAATTAGGGTTTCTTAGTGTGCCATTTAGGAATGGAAATTTCCGAGGTTGTTACATCCTCCCCACCTTGTTTAAAATCTCGTCCTCGAGATTTACTGGAACAAGTAAGGATACTTCCGTTTCATCTCCAATTCCAGCTCCAACGTGTATTCAGGTCCTCTCCTTGAATCCCATTTTACTTTAACGAGAACCAATCTCTTGTGTTTGAGATTCTTGACCTTTCTGTCTTCTATCTGAAGAGGTTTCTCAACAAACTGTATTTTTTCATTTACTTCTATATCTTGAAGAGGTACTACCAGTGATTCATCAGATAAACACTTCTTAAGATTAGATACATGAAATGCATCATGCACAGCAGCTAACTCCTCTGGTAGTTGTAACTGATATGCGACTGGTCCTATTCGTTGGATAACTGTAAATGGTCCTACATACCTTGGACTCGGTTTTTCTTTCTTACCGAATCGGACTACTCCTTTCCAAAGAGAGACTTTTAATAGCACTTTATCTCCAACTTGAAATTCTAACTGCTTGCGTCGATGTCAGCATAACTCTTTTGGTGATCTCGAGCTGTTTTTAGCCTTTCCTTAATTTGGGTTATCTTGTCGGTGGTTTCCTGTACAATCTCGGGACCTGATAATTGACTTTCTCCAATTTCTGCCCAGCATACTGGAGTTCGGCACTTTCGTCCATAAAGTGCTTCGAATGGGGCGGCATTGATGCTCGTATGATAACTGTTGTTATTGGAGAATTCTATTAATGGTAAGTGGTCGTCCCAATTTCCACCGAAATCTATAACACATGCTTTTAACATGTCTTCCAAGGTTTGGATCGTCCTTTCACTTTGTCCAACTGTCTGGGGATGGTATGCTGTACTTAAATTTAATCGTGTCCCCATTGCTTGTTGGAAACTTGTCCAAAATGCGATGTGAAATGATGTGTGTAAAATGCAACATATAAATTACATCAAATGAGGCATAAAACTAACCCTTTTTTAGTACTAATGTTGGAAAAAGTGTGCTTTTGTCTTCCTTTTGTATTTTCAGGACTAAATGAGCGTAACTGAACAAAAGGAACAAATATGCAGCCAAATCTAACATAAATACAAGAAAAGGAATAAACGTGGCATGCCCGACCCCTTGAAAGCATCTTCCCAAACAAAAACAAAGGAACAGAAGGCTGACCACGGCCCCGTGCCCAGAGGACACGGGGGCGTGGCAAGGCACCTGCAGAAAAGACAAAGTCTTAGAAGCTTCTATTCCCAGCATGGGGGCATGCCCAGCTCAACACGAGCCGTGGTCAACGCTAAGATTCGCAAAATCTTGCAAATCTTGATAGTACAGATTCACTTCTGCACACGGGGCCATGCCCAGTGAACACAGGGGCGTGTGGAGCCTAATGAAGACAATTGCAATTAATGAAGAAAGAGAAAGAGGATGGACACGGGGTCGTGCCCAATGGACACGGGGCCGTGTCCGAGCTTCTACACATGCTATAAATAGGACTGTTTGGCTCACTTCAAAGGCATCCCTTGGCAAACCACCTCTCTACCACTTCACCCACACTCCACCACTATCACAACACCCACATCCACCACCATCATCCATCTAGAGTGTGTGTAGTAGTCTCGGGATCCAAGATTGATAGTAAGAGTTCTTGACAATCAAAGGCCATGTTTGTTGGTACATGCGTCTGTCGACTTCGTCTTGTATCGAGTCTTGTATGTTTGTAGATAGATCAGGGCACGATATTCGAGGAAATTGTCAAAATTGGGTTTGAAGGTAATTTCGCACGAAATTACATAGTGTAATTTCGCACGAAATTAACAGGTAATTTCGCACGAAATTGTAATTTCGTGTGAATGTAATTTCACTTGAGTCAGTACATGCGAAATTACCTTGTCTCTAAATAGTTGCCTTGTCTTGTCATTTGGTACGAAATTACAAGAGTGTATTCCGGAGCCGAAGTGCTGCCGAAGTGTCGTTTCGCTGTAAAACTTTGTCAAATCAATCTAAAAGACATTTAAAGTGAATATCTAGCTTAATCGAACTCGATATGCCTTTTTCCACCGTTCATATTGAGTAGAACGCCTCTGAACGACTCATTTCGGTCGGTAAAATGATCCTACATGTGGTGTCAGAGCTCAGGAGGAGGAGTTCTACCGTATTTAGCTTAATTTCATCAGATTTTCTAACTTCTACATCTTCTTTTCAAAATTGAACAATATTTCACGGTTAAAATGGTTTGAATTTCACACATTATATGCGAAATTGTGTTTTAACAAAGCCTTGAAAGAATTGGACCTAAAATCGAGCTAAAACCTGATCAATTTGACAAAAGTTTGACCGAAATGATGACATCAGCATAATTTCGTTTGAAATTGCACCTAATTTAGCACGGAATTATAATTTCGCTTGAGATATATCGTACGAAATTATAATTTCGTTTCAAAGTTGTGATTTCGTTTGAAACTTGTATAATTTCGTACGAAATTAAATTTCGTTTGGTCAGTTCGAACGAAATTACTATTTCGTTTGAGATTCTAATTTCGCTTGTGTTGTTATTTCGTTTGAAAGTCTATTGCAGGGTTATTTCGCTTGAGAGGTTATTTCGCTTGAAGGGTTAATTTCGTTTGAAAGTGTCGGATTTTGAAAATTGTTACCGAATCATGGAAGAGGAATTCTACAACGCGTTTGCTACATCCCCAACTACGCCGGCTGTCATTGCTCAAAGCATGAACATGGAAAATGAAACTGGAACTTTACAAAAACCCCCGAAGCTTATGGGCATTGAGGAGTATTATGGTTGGAAAGATCGATTTGAGAACTGGGTTCAAGCTAACCATTTGAGATCTTGGGAATGTATCGAGAAAAGGTATGTTAAGCCGCGTACAGATTTGGGTGTTATTAAAACTATTTCTGAATTTACGGACAAAGAACGAGACATGTATAAAGCCGAAAAGATGATGATCAGTCTGTTACAGCAAGCTATTAAAGAAGACATCTTTATTTTGCTTCAGCATGACAATACTTCACGATCGATCTGGGATGCGCTTAAAACTAAGTTTGAGGGTAGTGAGAAGATGATCAGGAGCAAGAAAGCATTGCTAAAGAAAGAGTTTGATTTATTTTCGAGTTTGCAGGGTGAATCATCAAAGAAGCTGATTGAAAGATATTGTTACTTAGTGCGATCTATGTCTTTGTTAGAAATTGTCAAAGATCAAGAAGAATGGGTTGACAAATTAGCTGATGCATTACCTCAGAAAGAGTAGGGTACATACTTGATGATTTTGAAGAATACTGGAGAATATGACAAGTTGACTATTTCACAGTTCATTGAAAAGATTGAAGGTCAAGATTTGGAACAGCAAAAGATTGCAAGAATGAATAGTCCGAGTGGTCAACAAGATGTCACAATGTATTACAAAGGAAGTGTTCAAGAGGTTGAATCAAGTCCGAAAGTTCAAACTGCCTTTAGTGCTGAAAATTCATCTGTTTCAGTAAATCAAAGTCCAAACAGCAGCAGCGGATTTTCTTCATATCCGAATGTTAAACCAAAGAGTTCTACCTCAAGTCATCCTTTTCAAAGTTCAAATAGTAGTAATGGTCAAGTGTTGAATTGCAATATCGCGTTGCATCTTCAGAATGGTCAAAATTTTTCTGAAGAGATTGCCAAAAGTCACATGTCGTTACTTGCTACTGTGTTGGAATCATATGAAGGATTGGTTGCAGGAAGAATCGGAAATCCTATGCTGACAAAAGAGGATTACGATCAGATAGATGCAGAAGAAATGGAGCTCATGGACATTAAATGGTGTTTAGCTAGTGTTTTGAGGAGAGCTGAAAAATTTAAGATGATTACAGGAAGAGATGATTTTAGAGATGCAAATGTTTCAACGTTGGGTTTTGATAAATCTAAAGTTACTTGTTTTTGATGCAGGGAGAAAGGACATTTCAAGAGGGAATGTAAAAATCGAGAAGCAAGTAAAACACAGAATCCATTTGGAAAAGATGATTACTATCGGAAAGCCATTTACCAACAAGTTGCTGATCATCCATACAAACAAAAAGAACCACAAACTGCTCATGCCAAAATGATCATAGAAGCAAATAAGAAAGCTTATTTTGGTATTATTGATCAAGATGATGAAAAAGTGGTAGAAGGTTTCAGTTGGGACAAAATACATTCCACCTGATTCAATTGGAGTAGCTCTCACTGCACAAATCATCCAAGAGCCAGTGTTTGATCAATCATCATCTGATGATAGTGATGATGAAGAGGAGACACAAATAAATATTGGAAAATCTATGTTATCTCCTGAAATTTTTCAATTTTATTTTGCAGATAGATTGGAAAAGCTGAAGGAGAGACGAGCAGTTAAAGAATAGAGAAAGATGAAATGTGAAAATGTTGCTAAGAAAAAGAAGAATGAACAAAGTGAAGAAGATAAAATCGCTAAGAAGATAGTTGAATTAGAAAAAGTGGTTGAAGTTGAGAAAGTTGTAGAAATTGAAAAGATTGTGGAGGTGATTAAACCGTGTTTAAAATGTTTGGAATCTTGCAAAAAGTGTGAAGAAAAAGATGAAAAGTTGAGAGAGCAAGATAAGATGAAAGAAAAATTATTGTTCGATCTCAATTATGTGAAAGAATCATATGATGTTTTGAACAGGACAGTGACTGGTCTGCAAAAGACAAATTCTGAAAGAGAAGATGCGTTGACAATGATGAATGCGGTGATGATGTCAAAGCAGAAAGCCATAAACTTTTACATTGAAGAAAGTGCAAAGTGGAAACAAGAGTTGGAGACAGAAAAGATAGAAAATAAAAGAATCGGAAGATTGTTACAAAGCTATTCTAGTTCTGATTATCTGATTGATCGAATTTATCCAACTGTTGCAGGTCTTGAAGCCTTTCAAGATGAGAAGCCAAAAGAGAAGGATACTGGTAAGAAACAAAGTGCAAATTATATCAAGTGTCCGCCTCCGATCTGGGAAGGTTATTCTCCCAGAAAACCGAATGAGGAGCAAGTCAAAAAGGCTATCAATATAAAGTTAAAATCCGAAACGACTGATGATTTACCAGAAAACATTGACGTCACATTCACATCGTCTGACACCGATCATGAGTCTGAGTTAATAAAAAAGGTGGTCGATCAGGTGTTGGATAAAGATGAGGAGTCAGAGTCTGAAAGTTCGAGAACATCATCAGATGACAGTACAAAGTCATCGGTTAAACGGGTTTACAATAAAGAATTCATGTTATCAAAATCTAATTTGAATGATGAACCAATCAAAGTGACATATACTTTGAATGATTCAGACAAATTATATTCTAATGAGGAATTTCCAATAAGAGGTGTTAAACCAGAAATGATAAAAAAAAAAGGTTTTCAAACTAACAGAAATTAATATTTCTGAAATAAAAGATGTAAATCTTTCTGTAAAACCAATTTCTTACACCTCAAGAGTTCAACAACGTTTAAACAAGAAAAAGGGTTACAGTTCTGGTTCTGGTTTTCAAAAGAAACCAAACCATAATGGTAATTACAAAAAGAAAGGTCTAGGTTTTATTCCATCGAAAAATTATAAAAATGAGAAAATTTATAAACCAAAAACTTTATTTTTTCAGGAGCAAGTTCAGAGGAAGAAGAAAAGAGCTCATTCTGGAAGCAGTCAAACAAAGAATTCATTGCTAAGAAGCAAGAGGGAATGAAGAATAGAGCTTATCAAAGAAAGGAAACAAGAACCTGTTACAGATGTCAAGAAATTGGACACATTGCCTGGAACTGTCCTAAGGCAACCAATATCAAACAGGAAGTTGTTTCTAAACTTAAAGAAAAGATTGTTGAGACAAACGAACCACCAACTGAAAAATTCAAATTGTTTAAAAACTCAACATATGAAGTTGGTGAATGTTCAAAGAAAAGATTTTACAAAAGAAGAGTTAACATTGACAACCAAATGTGGGTTGTTAAAAAAATCTGAGGTGAAATCTGGCGATGAATCTGATTCCACAAAATCAGAAGAGCCACATGTTGAGGTAAAAGATGAGAAATCAGTTCCTTCAATGGATAATGTGAATTTTCCACCTTTGAGGACTGAAAATTTCAAACAAAAGATTGGTAAAGTTGAGATTTCAAATCAATTCTTTTCTGAAAAGAAAGAATTGGATGTTGAAAAAGTGTTTAATGGAAATGTTAAAAAGATTTTTGGAAAAATGGTTGATGGAAAGGCCAAAGGAGTAAAAGATTTTTATGCAACAAAAAAGGCAAATTATTACCCGACTGAAGATGATTTGGTTACACCCAAAGCAGGTCAGGCTTGGGTGTCTGTGTTCTTTACTTAAAAATCCTGACTTGCCGGAGCTCCCAAGTTGGTAATCGCGGAGCATGAATCGGCATCATTCTTGAAAAATTATTTTTGTGAAGCATTTAAAAATTGTTAAATTCTACAGGTTGTGGATTTACTGGAACTCCCAGGTTGGTAAGTGTGGAGTAGGAATCCGCATATTTCTTACAAGTGGTATTTCAGTTTGGAAGTGGTAGTTGTTCTTAAAATTGTCATATGTTATTTTACATCTGGTAAACTTGAACCTACAAGAAGTTAATCAAGGTCATTAAGTTGAACTTGATTTAACTTTTATTCAAATGGTTGAAAAAAGGAACAATGTGATGAACCCCTAACCTACATGTGGTAAAATCAATCAAACTTATTTTTCGGAAAAACCATTTGATTCAAACAAACTTAAGTGTTTTGAAATCATAATGGGAAAATAGTTTGTTGTAAGGGGGAGTTCTGATTGTTTATGCCAAGTGGATGGCAATTTGAAGCGATTTGATATCAGTTGTCACTTTATTTGTACAATTTATTTTCAAATTTCTTTTAAATGATTTTGCATTTTAGGGGGAGTAAGAATTTTCAGAAAATCCAAAAACATTTGAAAATTTGTAAAAGTCAAAAACATGATAAAATCAAAAATGAGTTTTGTTGTAAAAAGAGGAAATGATAGTACATCAGTGGACTATCATAACACGCTAAAGAATTGGAAAGTTTAAAAGTGATAAACGGTCTCACTGATGATGTGCCAGTAGGTTTTTGCACACTTAGTAGATTGTGACGAGATATAAACCTAAATTTCAAAATTTACTTATTTCGTGGGGAACATCTCTTGGATATATGGATTACCCCCGAAATCTTGTTTGAAAGATCCCTCTTTCTGAGATACTAGGTCTTTATGCTTAGTGATATCTGGGGTATTGTCCCGGGACTTCTGATTTTGCGGAAGCAATGGCCTAGTCCCCATAGAATACTTTACGCTTGCTTGAAATATAGCCCACCCTCAGCATAAAAAATGATGAAACAATGCAAAATGCTAATCATGTGCTGTTGAAGAAAAGATTCTCTAAAGGGAACCCACCGAAAGTCGAAGCCGTCATCTCTCTGATTTTGAGGGAAGCAATAGCCTGAGCTCTCACGACCCTCGTAATTAACCCTTTACAGATATCATCTAGGTATACTCACCTGTAAGACTGAATATTGGGATCTGGATACGGGAGTATATTCTGAGGTGGGACACGCGTATAAGTTCAAGTCTCTAAAACACTAATCTTGTATCTCGAAATAGTTGATTTTTGTGTGAAAATTTAAGTGGATCAGTATACTGACAATCTAAGTTAATCGTTTAGAACTTGAAATGTTTAAAGCTTAACGGTGTTGGTGATTTGTCTCATAAACTGATATGATCCTCTTAAAATATTTCTTTACTGCATTTTCTTTCAAGTTCAAAAATTCCAAAAATATTTTAAGTGTGTTTTAGCATAAATTTTTGAAAAATGCAAAAAGATTTTCGACAACTGATGTTGAAGAGCTGAATTTCAAAATTCCGAGTGCTAAACATGACGGATATCAAGTAAGGGGGAGTCTGTTTGAAAGAAATTTTAAATTTGAATTTGAAAATTGGTATTCTTACAAGTGGTTCATCAGAGTTTAACAATGTTAAATCATTTTGTACAATACTTGAAATTTATGTTTGTGTTTACAAGTGGTAAGCAGAGAATAAATTTGTCAAATTGTAAATTTGTGAAATTTATTTTTAGGTAGAGTTTGTGCAGAAATGAAGCATGGAGATAGCCAGGTTTCTGATCCTAAACTTAAGGAATCAAGAGATTTGATCAAGAGAATTAGAGTGAGATAAGAGCCAGTTCGAGATCCTGAAGAAGAAGAGAAGTCAGAGATTGAGGATGTTTTACATTGTTAGATACTTTGGAGAAGTCGAGAAGACTGATAAAGACTGAAGATTGAAGACTCGACACTGAAGACTCGTCAACATTCGAGGGGGAGTGTGTTGGTACATGCGTCTGTCAACTTTGTCGTGTATCGAGTCTTGTATGTTTGTAGTTAGATCAGAGCACGATATTCGAGGAAATTTTCAAAATTGGGTTTGAAGGTAATTTCGCACGAAATTACATAGTGTAATTTCGCACGAAATTGTAATTTCGTGTGAATGTAATTTCGCTTGAGTCAGTACATACGAAATTACCTTGTCTGTAAATAGTTGCCTTGTCTTGTCATTTGGTACGAAATTACAAGAGTGTATTCCGGAGCCGAAGTGCTGCCGAAGTGCTGCCGAAGTGTCGTTTCGCTGTAAAACTTTGTCAAATCAATCTAAAAGACATTTAAAGTGAATATCTAGCTGAACCGAACTCGATATGTCTGTTTCCGCCGTTCATATTGAGTAGAACGCCTCTGAACGACTCATTTCAGTCGGTAAAATGATCCTACAATGTTTGCCTAAGTCTCTTACATCACTTGGTGAAGACAAGCATTTTAGTGTAATACTTTTGATTTTTAATCTTTTCGCACTTTTTATTTGATTTTGTATTAATGACTTTAATAACTAGTTTCTTATGTTGAAGGTGAAACTTCCTTATCATTTGTCTGTGGTGTCTTGGCGTTATTTTACTGTCTATATAAAATAAAAGATTTACACCATTCATATCTCTACGGTCTATATAGAGATATGTTGGCTACCTAGTCGGGGGTTAAGGGAATGGTTTGGTAAGATTCTTTCCTTGTTCAGTGTATAGATCATGCAAGGACCTGGATCAAACTTACTAGGACCTCCTTCAATACCCACTGGTATTGGATGGCAGGGTGCGAATGGCTTGATCCCCTCATATGTAAACTACTATTAATACATTAACCCGGCTACTTGGGATTGTATCCCTGCTGACTCAAACCACTTAGCCGAGGGTAACTTCACCTTTAAAAGAGGGGCCTACCAAATTACGCATTAATAACTTAATTAATATATCTTCCAATATTCCAACCCTTTAGGATTGTATCCTTGTTGACTCAAACTACTGGGTTGAGGGTAACATCACCTTCAAAAGAGGGGCCTATTACTATAACTAAGATAATCTCTTAAAAAGTGCAAAAGTGCGGAAATCATCAAAGGTGACACTAAAGGCGAGTCGGATCCAAGTGATTCATCTTGTCTATCTGTTTTTATTTTGTTTTTATTTTTCATCATTTTTAGTTTTTATTTTTATTTTAAAACCTTTTCTAAAACTTTTGATTTCATTAGACATTGAGGATAAACTGGTATTAAAAGCTCTTGTGTACTTGGACGACCTCGGTATCTTACCAACACTATACTACGCTCACGATGGGTGCACTTGTCCATATGTGTGTCTAGTGTTAGTATAATATCGTGTTTTATAAATTTAAAACTTGACTAAAGTGTAAAAGGGCTTAAATATCAATAAAAATATATAACGCTACACACGCGTCAGAAACGACTATCCCTATCTGATAAAAAGGAGAGTGGAACTCCATGTAGTGATACTACTTCATCCACATATAACTTAGCTAGTCGTTCCATGCTAAAGGTTTCCTTCATTGGTAGGAAATGAGCTGATTTGGTTAATCGATCCACAATCACCCAGATTGCATCATTACCTTTTCTTGTTTTGGGTAATTTAGTAACAAAGTCCATTGTTATTAACTCCCATTTCCATACGGACATTTCTAACTGTTGAAGTAAACCTGAAGGTTTCTGATGTTCGGCCTTAACTTGTGAACAAGTTAAACACTTAGAAACGTAACAAGCTATGTCCTTTTACATTCTTATCCACCAAAAGTTATTTCTCAAGTCCTGATACATCTTGTTGTTACCAGGATGCATCGTATACCTAGATTTATGGGCTTCTTCTAATATTCTATCTCATAAATTCCCTTGTCTAGGTACCCAAATTCGTTTCTTATGGAATCTCCAAATTCCATCGGTTCCCTGTTCTAATTCCTTTAGCCTTCCTTTCATTCCTTCAGCATCATCCTTGATTGCTGTTTCTTGAATACTTTTCAGTTGTTGCATTAAATCTAGTTGTAGATTTAACCTAAGAGTATGAACTCGTCTTTGCTTCTCATGATACTTACGACTTATGGCATCGGCTACTACATTCGCTTTTCCTTCATGATATTGAATATCACAATCGTAATCACTTTGCCTCATGTTCAATTCTTTTTGCCCAAAAATATATCTTAAACTCTTATGATCTGTAAAGACAGTAAACTTACTACCGTACAGATAATGTCTCCAAATTTTAAGGGCAAAAATTATTGCTCCTAATTCTAAGTCATGAGTCGTGTATTTTTCCTCTTGCTTTTTCAATTGCCTTGATGCGTATGCAATCACTTTCTTACGTTGCATTAGAACGCATCCTAATCCTAGCTTAGAAGCATCACAGTAAACTACAAAATCTTCTGTTCCTTCCGGTAATGCAAGAATTGGGGCATGTAGGTCCCCTATTCGTATGGATCTTTCACAGAATTGTCTTTCCAATCAAGAGTGCGGAATCCTCTAGATCAGAATATAGCAGAAAACGTGTAGGAAACAGAAACAGCAAATCACTTTAAAACTGGTCTTTATTGATTATCAAACTTAACGAATTACAATCAATCAAGACCACAAATTCGTCCAAACCCTAGAGCCTTCACGAATTCTCTCACACAAACTGTTTTGGCTGATCAACCAAAACCCTAAAGCCTAACCTTGTTTATATAACACATGGTTGCAACATTAGGCATGGGTTCCTACATGGGCTAGGCCCATTTCGTCCCCCATCACCCAATGTGGGTTTTGTTAGCCCAAACTCTATTAACTCACTATTACAAAGCTAAACCCGCTAACTGTTTATCATTTATCTAATTACAAGATATCCAAAGACCAAATCTAAGCTGTTGTCACAAACATGCACCAACAAACTCCCCCTTGACAATAGCTTCATAAAATAACTTTGTCTTCAGTCATCTTGCATTCTTCATGTAGTCTTGCACTGTCTTTGGTCTTTGGATAGCTTCAGCTTCAATAGCTTCTGTCAGCAACAGACTCCCCCTAAGCTGATGCATCCAATCACCAAATCTTCAAAAACTTTAGCGTTTGAGTAAACTCCAGTTCAGCATTTGTAAAGCCATCTTCAAACTCTTCAACTTTGTCTGCAATGTAGAAAGGAGGTTCTACCATGCATCCAAACAAACTCTCATATTCACAGCAACTCATCAATTTAACTTCTCAGCAACACACAGCTTCAATCTGTATACTATAAAACAAACATCTCGAGAAACCATAAGAATTTTTCAACAAGGTTAAATAAATTATTATTTTTCAAGAGATTGTTAAACTGTATCACAGATTAAGCATTTTCAACTTCATCAACACGCAAAACTTTTTAATCACACACCCTATAACCCGCATGATTTAAAATTTTGAACTCACTTTCCAACACTGTCTCCCCCTATCAGTAACAATTCCTCCAAGAATAACAGTTTTCCGTACATTAAGAATTTTTAACAGAAAAAGACACTATTTTTGGATTTTTATATTTTCTGAAAGCAAGTAAATAACAAAAGCAATAAACACTCTATTTTTGTGAGAATCACTGGTAAGAAGATCATATCAGCACAATCAAACTGTTTCACACTATTAGATAATTCATTATTTAATTTTTCATGAAAAGCAGTCCAAGACAATTACCAGTATGTTTGTCCACTTAAACAAAATGCATGAACATTTCAAGTACCATTACCATATGATACTTTAAGGTAATTTTATTATACTGAAATACTAGTGTGTCCCACTTCAGGATATACCCCCACGATCAAGGTATGCACAAAGATTCATCATAGTAGGTGAGTATACTGATGTCATCCTTTAAGATATCCTGACAGTGCCTAGGTCTGCATATAATCTGTTTTATCATGTTTTGATTACTTAACAATGAACACCCAAATAAATACTAATCAAATCCTGGAAATATAAACAACACACTCTATCATGCAAGTATCTTCCCTACCACATATTTCACAAGTCCAATCCAGATTTCTGAAATCTTAACTAGGAATAGGTTGAGAAGAGAACAGAATAGATCTTTAGGAGAGATGGTATAATATACAGATCAAATGAGTTTTCTCAGTTTGATATAGGTTTATTGGGTTTCTTTTGGGCACTAGAGGGCCTCTTTCGGGTGTATTAGATCTATAGCGCGACAACGTACAGCTAGGTCAGCATGTATCTGGATGCAGCAGAAGCTGTCGTTGCCTAGCACCTCCAGGTCAGCATATATCTGGATGCAGCAGAGGAGGTACACGACTTTTTTCAGAGAAGATTTCAGAATCAGATCAAAATTGTGTGTATCGGGACAACATACAGACATTCAAATAGAAATGAGCTAATTCCAAGTGACTTTCTTTCCTGGGGTCATGAACAATTTTAGTTCTGAACAGAAAGACAGTCAAGATATCCCCAGATGAAATAACAGTATAAATACCCAAAACTTCAGATTTTGGTAATCTATCAACGCAAGATTTAAGGTCATCACTGATGTGTTCCCCACTCATACACAGTTCATTTAGATTTATATCATATTGGTAAGTTGATTATTTCATGCTTTTTGCCTACTGGTACATCATATAATGAAGCTGCTATCACACTTAAGCATTTTAATTTCAGTTTCAGTGTGACAGTCTAACTTGCTGATGTACTATCATTTCTCCTTTTTCACACATTGATAACTCATTTTTGATTTTCTATTTTTTTTTATGTTTTTGATTTTTCAATGTTTTTGTATTTTTGATTTTTTAAGAAAAGCAGTAAACTATTTACAAAATTCTTATGAAAAACCAGTTATTCAGGATTCCTCATCCCGTTGAGTTCGACTAAGTGTTCAAAGCGAGCCCTGTCAAAAGCTTTAGTATAAAGATCTGCCAGGTTATCTTCTGTGTCAACTCGATGTAATTCAATTAGTCGTTTTTCAGCACAATCCCGTATAAAATGATGACGTATGTCAATATGTTTTGTGCGACTGTGTTTCACGGGATTATTTTTTATTGAAATCGTGGCATTATTGTCTATCATAATAGGAGTACGAGTGAAATCCAAACCGTAATCGCGCATCTGCTGTTGAATCCAGAGAACCTGAGAGCAGCAGCTACCCGCAGCAATATATTCAGCTTCACACGTAGATGTAGACACACAAGATTGGTTCTTGCATTGCCAAGACACGATCCTGCCTCCTAAGAACTGACAACCACCTGTTGTAGACTTCCTGTTCGACTTGCATCCTCCAAAGTCTGAGTCAGTGTAAGCGACAAAATTCAAATCACTATCAGCTGGATACCACAACCCAAGTTTAGGTTTCCCCTTCAAGTAACGAAGAATACGCTTCACTGCTTTCATGTGTGACTCTTTTGGATTAGCTTGGTATCTGGCACACAAGCATACTGCAAACATAATGTCAGGTCTTGAAGCAGTCAAGTACATTAGAGAACCAATCATTGCCCTGTATTGAGTTGGATCAACGTCTTCAGTACTTTCGTGATCTGGGCCAAGATTGTGATTTTCGCAAATGGGTGTGTTGAAAGTAGAGCAATCATTCATTTTGAACCGACTCAAAATGTCATACACATACTTTTTTTGATGAATAAACATCCCATCCTCCTTCTGTTCAACTTGTAATCCCAGAAAGTAAGACAGCTCACCCATAGCGCTCATTTCGAACTTGCTCTTCATCACCTGCTCGAACTCTTTACACATACCCTCATCTGATGACCCAAAGATGATGTCATCCACGTACACCTGTACCAGCAGAAAATCTTCCTTCTTCCTCTTGATGAACAGTGTACTGTCAATCTGACCTCTTTCGAAACCATTTTTGATCAGATGTGTAGACAGTGTCTCGTACCACGCCCTGGGAGCTTGATGTAACCCATACAAATCCTTATCAAGTTTGTACACTCGATCTGGATAATCTGGATCAACGAACCCATCTGGTTGTGAGACATACACCACTTCTTGGACTTTCCCGTAAAGAAATGCACTCTTCACGTCTAGTTGGTAAACTTTGAAGCCCTTGAATGTTGCGAAAGCTAGAAACAAACGAATTGCCTCCAACCTTGCCACTGGTGCAAACACTTCATTGTAATCAATCCCTTCTTGTTGATTGAAACCTTTTACCACCAATCGAGCCTTGTTTCGCGTCACTATCCCTCTGTCATCCTTCTTGCACTTAAACACCCATTTAGTGCCTATCTCTCTTTCACCTTTAGGAAGGTCAACCAAATCCTAAACTTTCAGCTTAGCAAACTGTGCCAATTCCTCTTGCATTGCTTCAACCCATGAATTGTCTTTAAGAGCCATATGTATGTTCTTCGGCTCCTCTTGGGAAATAAAGCAACTGTACAAGCACTCGTTCACTATCCCAGTCTTCTCAATAGACACAAATAAACCAGAATTCGCTGCTATGCTTCTTCTCGTCTGACCACCTGCAGTAGAATCTCCAAGTATCATGTCAACTGGATGATCTCTATTTGCTCGTGTAGAAGCAACAGTATCAACTTCAAGATTATCACCCAGGTTTGATCCAACTTCCCCTTGAATGTTCTGATCCGCAAATGGATTAAAGAAATCTTCCCCCTCAATGGGTTCAGAGTCACTATCACTTGAATCAGGATCAGCAGCACCTTTGGAAGTTTCCGCAGCATCTGTCATATCAACATTCGATCTAGGCATGAACTCGCCTTCATCGTCTCCACCAATCATTGTTTGAATCAACTGAGAATCATCTGCATTTGGAAACTCAAGAATATTAAATGATTTAAAAGTGCTTTCATAATCATATAATATAGCAGGACCACTCGTTGATTGTTGAGGTTTGTATGAAGTAATTTCCACATTAAACACAACCTCAATTTTACCAGTTTTTAGATTAAAAACCCTTTTATTCGGTGCGCCAGGTACGTAACCTAGAAAGTAGCCTTCGTCAGCCACCTCACCGAATTTTTGTTTATCTTTATTACGCACAATGGTGCAGGGTAATCCAAATGGTTCAAAGCCTTCTAAGTTTGGTTTCTTGTTAAACATTAATTCATGACAAGTTTTATTAAAACGTTTAACAGTCAAAACTTTGTTTAGGACGTAGCAAGCTGTGTTCACAGCTTCTCCCCAGAAAAGAACTGGTAGCTTTGAATCTGAAAGCATCGTCCTAGCGGCTTCAATCAACGTCCTGTTTTTCCTCTCAGCAACTCCATTTTGTTGAGGTGTATAAGGAGCAGAATATTGATGTTCAATTCCCTTGCGAAGACAATAGAGATCCAGAATTCGATTCTTGAACTCCGTGCCATTATCACTCCTTATCCTCTTGATTCTTGCATCATGGACGTTTTCCAATTTCGTAAAAAGATCTATCAGCATCTTTGCTGTCTCATCTTTTGTACCTAAAAAGAAAACCCATGAATAACGTGAGTAATCATCAGTGACAACTAAACAATAGTACTTTCCACCTATGCTCCTTACGTTCACAGGACCGAATAAATCCATGTGAAGTAATTCATAAGGGGCATCTATGGAATTTACTGTTTTAGACTTATGAGGTTTCTTATGTTGTTTTCCCTTTTGACATGGAAGACATTTATCTTCCACGTGAAACCTCTGCATTGGAACCCCTTTCACTAGCTCATTTTTAACAAGGTAATTCATTTTTCGATAGTGAATATGGGCCATGCGTCTGTGCCACAACATCGATTCAGCTTCAGATGCTTTTGATAGTAAACACGCCACCACAGCAGTTGGATCCTTAGCACCCATGTCCATGACATAAGTGTCATTTCTCCTTGGCGCTCGCATCACTATCCAATCGTCCGGAATCTTCAAACCTGGTTTCAACACTAATGCTTCATTCTTGGTAAAATGGACCGAGTGATCCTTGTCGCAGACTTGTGACACGCTCATCAGATTGTGTTTAAGCTGCTCCACATAGTTCACTTTGTCCAGTGTGATCTTCCCATTGGTCACCTTTCCTCGTCCTGTAATTCTACCACCTTTAGCACCCGCAAAATTCACCTTTCCACCATCATAATCTTCAAATTCAGTCAACAATCTCACATCCCCTGTCATGTGCCTGGAGCAGCCACTATCAACATACCATAAGTTGATAATCCTCCTTAGCAGCTCCTGCACACACCAACCAAGAAATTAGTTAGATTGGGGGACCCAAGCCTTAATGGTCTTGGGTCGTCCAAATTCACCAACTACTGGAACATCCATCCAATATCCATTACTCCTTACTGGAGTCTTGGATCTCAGACCTGTTGATGGAATTTGTTTTTGATTTCCACTAGGTCTTTGGTCCTGAGGGTTCCTATACATGTTTGGACTATTTGACCTTTGAAAATTTTGATTTTGGTACCTTGAATTTTGATTCCAAGAAGCATTATTGTTGTAATTTCGAAAGCCATTGTTATAAAAAGTTCGACCACCATCATTTTGGTATCGAATTTGATATTGACCTTGACTTCTGAAATTATTTGAATTTTCATTAAAATTGTTCATTCTAGGTGAACTGCTTCTAGGTCTCTCAAATATGCCTGGTGGAGATCTAGGCTGAAATCTTGGTTGATTTCTTTGAAAACGAGGAACTTGCGGAGTTCCTTTTTCAGCCTTATCTTCACCAACAGCAACATTTTCTGGTTGCTTAGGAGCAGATTTCTTTGGAGAGTTGGACTCCTTCTCCTGTTTATCACCACTCTTCTCTGGTGACTTCTCTCTCTTTCTCTCACTAACTTGTGCTTCATTCTTTTTGTTAGGACAGCAGCTAGCTACATGTCCCTTTATGTGACACTTGAAGCACGATCTCCTTTTCGAAGACTTCTTAGCTGGAGTCTCTGAGGTAGATCCCTTATCAGATGGTGATGATCCCTTAGATGAACCTTGTTCAGTTTGCTTAATTTCAGATTTTTCTATGCTCTTATTTTTTGCAAACTCTACATTCGATTCATTTTCAATAACAGCAGTTTCGTTTTTCATATCACTACCTTGAACAAAATTAATCTTTTTGACAAAAGCTTGATTTTTATTCTTAGGCGGTGAATTTTTCTTTTTCAAATCATCACTCTCAGATCCATCCCCTTGACTGGATGTGGATGCGAAACTACTTGGTGTAGATGCCATAAAGTCTGCTAGCTCATCTTCACTAGGCAGGAATGAATAGTTATGACTAAGAGGAGGTGGAACTTCATTAAATCCCTGGAAGCCCACACTTGTCTTGTCATTACTCTTCTTTAACCCACCCATCATGTGTTTCATTACAAAAGTAGAGTCCCTGAATTGACCTAACTTCTTTTCAAGTTCAACAATTTTGAGTTGTGCATCTGACAACTCTTTGCATTTTTCATAAATCTCTTTTGTTTTCTCATCCATCATGTCATGAGCTAAATCTATTACTTGAAGTTTTTCATTTAACTTGCATGTTAAAGCTTCAATTTCAGCTTCACAACCTTTTATCTTCTTCAAGTATGACGATTCATTTCTTTTAGCAAAAAAGTTTGCTTCTTTTATGTTAGACATCTCACTTACCAGACTTTGGTTTTGTGTTGACAACCTGTCAACCTCACCCTGTAGTTCACGACATCTTAAACATACAGAATTAGATTGTACCTCTTTCTCATAAACTTCTGAGTTTTCATCAGCAACAACCTGTTCAGCTTCACTCACTTTCTCTACTTCAACATCCACTTTTGCTTCAACATTCTTCACTTCAGCTTCAGCATTTTTCACATCAGATTCAGCATCACTCACAGTAGTTTCAGCCTCATCAACTGGCACTATCTCTGCCATGAATGCCTGAGTGGCACTCTCATTCCCCTGATATCGCTTTTGTAATGCATCCCACATATCCTTTGAATCAGTGTACTTTTTGAAGGTATGCTTGATGCTATCAGGTAAGGACATCTTTATTGCCGCCAAGGCTCTCTTTTCAGCATCAACCACCTGTCTCTCAGATTCATCCATCTTGTCATAAGACAGCACTATAACCCTTCCTTCAATACTACGCGTAGGAGCAACATAGCCATCTATCATACAGTACCACATTCTGGTATCTTCACTCTTCACAAATGCCTCAAACTCCTCTTTCCAATCAGCATATTCTTTGACATTTTTCAGCTTTGGCCAATGTTTAACAGTCTCACTGACCTTGTCCGTTCTGACCATCTTTAAACACGTTTTTATCGTAACCGTACTGATAAAACCGTACAAAATTTCTCCGAAAACAGTGGTTACCAAATTACACCTTTAGAATCGTCTCGAAAAGACAAATCCAATGATATATAATGTCGAAAACCGTGTTCGGGATTTTCCAGAGTCTGTTTTTTTTTTACCCTAAAAATCCAAGGAATTCAACGGTCCAAACGGTTCTGTCTAACGAGCTACGGATCAATTTCTCTTTGCAAAACTGTGAAATTTTATCGACGCTTGCCAAACAAAATTCCACCACTTAATTCCTCTCTTAAATTCGCTGGTTCTGAGTTAATTTCGTTGGGTCACTGATTAAATTCGCTAGGTCTGTTACTTGTTCAATTTCGCTGATTATCTTTGCTGGACAAATTCGCTGGTATAATTTCGCTGTTACGACGACCTGTAAAGTCGCCGAAAACCGTACTAATTTCGCTGTGGAAAATTATACGGTTACCAAAGTCTCCTTTGGATTTAACTTCGCCGTTCACCGAGATATGATGTCTCAAATTCGCTGATCAGTCTGTTTCGCCAGAATCAGTCAATTTCGCCAGCCAGTAATTTTGGAAACTTAATCTTTTCGAAACTTTTGATGATTTTCCAGAATCCTTAAACAGTTCCTGCAAAATCAAAACACCAAAATCAGTCCAATTTTTCGAAAATTATGAAGAACACGAAGAACAATCTTCGAATCTTCAACTTTGTCCAGCCGAATTTCTCAACCAAATAGATTCCGAACAATCCTGAAAACCTGTAAATCAGCCAAATCAAGCACACAGATTGATCAAACACAAACAGATTCCGAAAATTTTATCAAAAATTCCGAAAATTTAAAAACCCTAATTTTCAGATTTTAAAGATTTCGAAAATCTCCCTGTTTCTCCAAGCACAATTCTGAACCGAGCCTTCAAGAGCCTAATGCTCTGATACCAATTGTAGGTCCCCTATTCGTATGAATCTTTCACAGAATTGTCTTTCTAATCAAGAGTGCGGAATCCTCTTGATCAGAATATACGTTTTGGCTAATTAACTTAAACCCTAAAGCCTAACCTTGTTTATATAGACAAGGTTACTACTTGGGCCAAGGTTAAACATCATCGACTGCGAATTGGACAAGCCCAATTCGCCCCCACACACCCAATTCGTTGGGTTTTGTTTAGCCCAAACTCTATTATCTCACTAATACAAAGCTAAACCCGCTAACTGTTTATCGTTTAACTAATTACAAGATATCCAAAGACCAAATCTAAGCTGTTGTCACAAATATGCACCAACAGGGCATTTGTTAATCTTTGCTTTAGAATTCTAAAGGCTTCTTCCTGCTTGGGTCCCCATTCAAACTTAATAGTTTTACAGGTCAACTTAGTTAATGGAACAACTATTTTGGAAAAGTCTCGGATAAAACACCTATAGTATCCAGCTAATCCTAGAAAACTTCTGACTTCTGTAGCTGACTTCGGAATTTTCCAATTTGTGATAGCTTCTATCTTCGAAGGATCTACGTGAATGCCTTCATGATTAACCATGTGGCCTAAAAATTGCACTTCTTGTAACCAAAATTCACACTTAGAAAACTTGGCGCAAAGCTTTTCTTTTCTTAACAGGGTTAAGAGTGCATGCAGGTGTTCACAGTGTTCTTCCTGGCTTTTGGAATAAATAAGTATATCGTCAATGAAGACAATTACAAATTTATCCAAGTATGGTTTACAGATCCTATTCATCATGTCCATAAATGCTGCAGGAGCATTTGTTAACCCAAATGGCATGACTGTAAACTCGTAGTGACCGTACCTAGTCCTGAAAGCAGTTTTAGGAATGTCTTCTTCCTGTACTTTCAGTTGATGGTATCCGGAGCGCAAATCTATTTTGGAAAAATACCGAGCTCCCTGAAGTTGAGCAAAAAGATCATCTATTCTAGGTAATGGGTATCGATTCTTAATAGTAACCTTATTTAATTCCCTATAATCGATACACATGCGCATTGACCCGTCTTTCTTTTTCACAAATAACACATGTGCTCCCCAAGGGGATGAACTGGGTTGTATGAATCCTTTTCCTAACAATTCATCTAACTGCTTTTTCAGTTCTAACATTTCTGTGGGTGCTAATCGATAAGGTGCCTTAGCTATTAGAGCAGTTCCAGGTATTAGATGAATTCTGAATTCTACTTCCCTATCTGGTGGTAATCCAAGGAGATCTTTTGGGAATACATCGGGGTATTCAGATACTACTGGAATTTCCTTAAGTTCTTTGCTTTTAGTGTTAATGATTATTGAAATCATATACTCTATGCCTTGCTTTCGTTCATAATTAGCAACTTTCATTATTGAAATGAACTTCATTGGCTTTCGTGGCTTATCTCCTGTAATCAGAATCATATCTCCTATTGGCGTACGAATTTCTACTGAATTCTGATCACATAGGATTCGAGCATGGTTGGCTACTAACCAATCCATTCCTAACACGACATCGAATCCTGCTAAATTCATAGGTAGCATGTTTGCAGAGAACTTATGTCCTGCTGGTTCTATTTTTTCTTCTTGAAGTACTTTATCTATACTGATAGGGTTTCCGTCTGCTGTTTCTACCGTATAAACTTGACTAAGTTTGGTTAAGGGTTGCCTAAGAGATTGGCAAAATGAAGTATTTATAAAACTTTAGTTTGCACCAGAGTCAAATAATATTTTTGCATAAACGTCATGAACAAGGAACGTACCAGCTATCACATCAGGAATCAGATCCGCTTCTTGTATTGTCAACTAAAAATCTCTTGCATTCTTCTTATTAGTTCCATTAGTCGCTTTTGCTTTGTTGTCAACTGTCTTGACTAATTTAGGGCAATTTGGCTTAAAATACCCAGCCTCTCCACAATTGTAGCAGATCGTTGATTTCTTCCTGCAATCTTCCTCTCGGTGCCCCAGTATTTTGCAGAAATTACAATATCCTTTGCATTTTCCAAAATGCTTTCTTTTACAGTTACTGCAAAATGGCGGGGTGGAAGGCTGTCCGGCTCCCTTTTTCTGGGAATTACTATTATTACCCAAACGGAAACCTTGGGTAATTTTCTGAGCCAATTCCTTCTTCCTATTCTCTTCTCTTCTACGCACCAACCCATCAGTCAAGGTATTGGCCAACTCAACTGCATCGTCGATAGTCCGAGGTCTCGTAGCCTTGACTATATCGCGGATCTCGCTAATCAATCCCCAAATGTAGCGAGAAATAAGTACAGGTTCTGGCAAAGCCAGAGTTGGTACTATTCTTGCATACTTGAAGAATTTCGATGTATACTCACGGCAATTAACATCCACTATCTGGTGGCTCAGGAACTGGTTTGCCATTTGTTCCTTTTCGTAGGAAGGGCAAAATTTCCTTTCTACTAGTTCCTTAAATTATTCCCAACTCATGGCATAAGCCATGTCACTTCCTTTGGCTTGCAGCATGTATTCCACCATTCTAATACCTCTTCTTTGAATAGGTAGGACGCATACATCACCCTGTCTTCTTCTGCGCACTTACTTATTTTAATCACAGCTTCTGTCTTTTCTAACCAGCGTAGTGCAACAGTTGCTCCTTCATTGCCCGCAAATTCGATTGGTTTACAGGCGAGGAATTCTTTATAAGCGCAACCAGTCATCATCATTTTCATCTTTTTAGGTAATGGGGCTTGAATTACATTATTGTTATGTAACACCCCGAAAACGGGTTTGGTAATTAAACCCCGTTAATACTAAAAGATGGGTAAAGTACCGTTAGTGGTAAAAATTTACCCGGTGGAATATTAGGATTTAAATAATTAATCCTAATAATAAATAAAAGTGAATAAAAGCTTTAAGGAAATAAAATGGATAAAAGGCTCGAGCTAACGGGACCTAAAATAAACTTAGTCATAAATATTCCCGAACCCGCTAAGTTAACTAGAAATATTAAACCTAGTTAATAAGTGAGAGTATTGTTGAAAATAATTAGGTTGTGACCTAATTAATAACTAACCAAACAAGAGGGACCAAAACCGGGTAACTTGAAATAACACTTATAAACTTAAAATAAAACACAAACACACACACTAGAGTGTGTGTGTGTGTGTGCGTGAGAAAGAACAGGAGACAAGCTCCATGGGAGCTAACCCTAAACTCAACAAATTCTTCATATTGAAGGATCAAACAAGGGTCAAATTCGGATTTGAACACATAGAAACGGTCACCAAGTCAAGGGGATCGTAAGGTATGTCGAATTTCTAACAATCTTGAAGTTGTAAAAATTGGATAATCATCCTAATCGTGAATTAGGCATGGATTAGAGAAGCTATGGCTAGATTAGTGATGTATATTTGCTTAGGAACAAAACCCTAAGTGAAAATCATACATAACATACTATGGATTGAATGATTGAATGATTTACCACACTAGGTTAAGTGGGTTTTAATCTTATGATGAATTTGATGATATGATTGTGATTAGGATCATCATGCATGTTAGTAATCGGGAAATACTTAAACAATTTGCAAGTTTGAGTATTTGATCATAAGTGATAGTGGTGAATTTTGATGTTAATCTTGGTAAAAATAACTAGTTATGAACTAGTTAGTAAATATGTAAAATCATGCACATTAGGTGTTTGTTAAAATGCCTAAATGAGAACTAAGTATTGATAATATGCCTATTTGATTCTTGTGAACTTGATAGTGCAATCATATGTGTTAATTGGTGATTTGACTTTTAAATAGTCAAACCGACCATTAATAAGATCGAATGGTAATTGTGATAGAAAATATGTAAGGTGGAATAGTCATAATTAATGATGACTAATATAACCGTCTTACGAATTATGATGATAGTTTGACGCTTGACAAGCTAGGTGGAGGCTTGGAAAGGAAGCGGGTCAAACGAAGCAAGTATGAAGGGAAAAGCGTAATTCGGATGCAAGGTAAGTATAGCTTACACTAGTCTTAAATTGTGGAATGTTTTCTTATCATATAAATTATGAATGAGATATCTAAACAATTGTAATATGATGTTCCGTCGTGTAGTCGAACGGAACAAGAAAATCAAAGATGATAGAAACCATAATAATGGTTAAAAAGAAGTAAATCGATAAATTGGTCATATTATGTCGAAAGAAATACACGGTTTATATTTAAAATTTCCGTACGGTGTTAAACGGGAAGAGTCATGTAGAGGAAATGATAATAAATATCATTTCGCAAAGTTTTAATGGTCATTTCGGCCAAACGGGTCAAAAGGTGTAGATAACACCTTTTGACTATATAGACTAATGATTCTTTTGTCGAGTCATATGCTTACAGGAATAGATGTCCAATGGATATTCGCATCGTTCTTAATTAGCGAATATAAGCAAAGAATTAAAATCGGGTCTATTTGTTGATCCGAGCCAGGTACGCTTATTTATGATGTATGTAAAAGTGCTAATTTGGTCGAATAATTGGTGATAGCCCTTCATTGTAAAAGAAGGACCAAAATCGACCAAAACGCCCTTGTAGGCTGAATTGAACAAATAACTCTTAGAGGTTGTTTGGAAAGGAGTCTTATGATTAAACAAAAGTTTAGAACGAGTACGGGTAGTGAAAGATGTAATTCTTGGGCCAAAAGACTCCGTATGAGTCTTTGCCGTAAAATGATAGTTCAAGAAGTATAAATTCGGAACACATAGATATCTACTTTAAATCCAACACACATTGAGGTTGTGATGGAAGAGTACTAGATAAGAGATATAGGTTACAACGCTAGTTTAGAATGAAAGCGAAATTGAGCTTAAAAGTGCTTAAAATATCCTTAACGGGTCAAAATAAGCATACTAGTGAAAACGGGTTTAACTTGTGTAATAAACCTATGATTAGAACCTAATATGGTATATCACAATTATTTGATGAAGTGTATGAAATATAGGAATCAAATAAATACGTTTATTTGATAAAATGCATAACCGGGTCAAAGTTTGGTATAAAGGGTAATAAGCCGAAGACTTAGAGGTCTTGAATTTTATCAAGTCGGATGTCGGATTTTAACTCCATATGATGGAGAATCAAATTACAAACATGTAGGAAGAAACAATAGATCAAACGGATAAGCGGTTTGAAAGATACGAAAGATTTCGTGTCAAATTACGGCAAGATGGAAAGGTGAGATGCAGGTGCCACCGTAAATTACGCTGCCACCGTAATTTACGGTAGACCTGAAATGGCTTACGGTGAAACACTCCTGATTTACGGTGGAAACAAATCAAAACAAGGACCACCGTAAATTACGGTGTCCACCGTAATTTACGGTGGACCTTGTACAAAAATGTATTTTTGATCAATTTTGTTTTCCGGACTCGTTTAGATGCGTTTTAAATACCGTATGACTAAAGCATTTCATGTTTATGAAATGTAGGTACTTTCTGTGATGCCGGAAGACGATCAAGCTCAGCGAAGAACCGAACACGATAAAGATACACGCTTCCGCACATTGCAACGTTGTAGATTTTAATCAACGAATTCGATCACGTTTTGTAGAATAACCTATGATTTGTAAAAGTTTTAATAAACCCGTATTTTTATAGCATGTGTAGTCTTATCCACACATCTAATTGTTGGTATTTACATATAAAATAACTAGGGTGTTACAAGTTGGTATCAGAGCCTTGGTTTAAGAGATTCGAGTATGGTGGGGAGGAACCATGCTTGGACTTAAACCTTATGCTCTTGACAAAAAAAAAATAGTGTTCGGTTCGAAGCTTGATCGCAAATCCGGTAAGTACAAGTATGTTAATAGTTTAGCATACTAAAGTGTTGTAAACAACACATAGGGCTATCGTGTGATACACGTTACCCCAATTAAAATGATTGGTATAGTTGACAAAAATACGCGCGTTGACGCATATAGTAGAAAAAGCTTTGTATTATAATACGGGCGATTATTGAAGTTGACGTTACTAACTTTGTGAATGTTTTATTTGAAGGACACTCGCGTTTGAAGACGACGAGAGTCAAACGAATTGTGGATATGATGATGGAACGGTCCGAAGCATGACGAGAGGAGCATGCTCACCGAGGACTAAATCGCGTAACGACCGCGAACAAGGTTCATGGCAAGGAACGCCCGTTGGGGCAAACATTACCAGGTGCACATTTTAAATAATTGCACAAATAGTAATATGCAACAAATAAGTAGAAATTGAAAGTTGCATATGTAGATTAAAAACTTGGAAAAATCCGAATAGAGAAAGTATTCGGGATATTGTTTCCAAGAGAAACAAATAGAGGTGTTACTTACATAGGGCGTGATGTGAAAACTATAAAAAGGTCATGCGTGTCATGTGTTAATCGCTTACTCTGGCCAAGTAAGTAGTGACATATGATACCATGAGTTTCTTATAGCGGACACATTTACATCCGATGTAGTAAGGGCGGAGTAAATGGGACTAATTAAAAAGTACCCAAATGAATCAGATATGCAAAATGTTTGATAATAATGTAAACGCACAACCGAGTGACTGAAGCGTATTACATCAGGATAATGAGCCCGAGCGAAGGGACAAAGAAGCATGTAAAAATGATTTAGACAAGTATTGGGAAGGAGTGTACTTACACTCGAGCCCATAAAACGCAAGCATGTAAAAATGATTTAGACAAGTATTGGGAAGGAGTGTACTTACACTCGAACCCATAAAACGCAAGCATGTAAAAATGATTTAGACAAGTATTGGGAAGGAGTGTACTTACACTCGAACCCATAAAACGCAAGCATGTAAAAATGATTTAGACAAGCAATGGGAGGGAGTGTGCTTACACTCGAACCCAGAAAACGCAAACATGAAAAATGATTCAGACAAGCAATGGGAGGGAGTGTACTTGCACTCGAACCCGGAAAATGCAAATATATCCCTTAACGAGTCGTTTTTGTAAAACGTCAAACTTAAGGGCAAATTCAGAATATAAAAACGAAGCAAGGTCTTAATGCATACCGGGAGGGTTGCAATAATAACGACCTCGGTAAAACACCCGGTTAATGGGTAAGAATTAAACACATGCGTAGAAACCAAGAGACGTGAACACGGGTTGAGAAATCAAAGGACTTGGATTACGAGTTATGACTATAAAATCTCGTAAATAGAAATTGTGAGTAAATATGTTCAACTATTCGAAGTCGAATGGGTTGAATAAAGAATAAAGTTGATTATTATAAGTGATGGATTTCACATTAATAGGTCAAACAAGTTGAATACAATATAACGCCGAATGGCACTAATGAACGTTAACCAGATAAAGGTAGCGTTCAATGCAAGAGAATAATAAGCTCGGTAATGGGATATAACCAAATAGGAATATATGCAAATCAAATAACAGTAAGCATAAGAACAAACTGACGCGTAAATAACGTCAGAAGTCATAAAGTCAGAAGGATTAGTCCGGAAGTAAACAAATGAAACCTGAGACTACGGTCAAGGTCAATTGAAGTTCAAGGGTGAAAGTAAACGATTCCAAACACAATAAGAAATGCCTGGAAGCTATATGTGTATATATACATTTGAATATAGACAAGAATAAAAGATGATCTACGGGATCATCATAACCTACGGGATTAAACACAGTGTTAAGGTCTACGGACCAAAAAGGACCCTCGGGTCATAAAGAGAGGGAAACGAGTTGTTAATATCTCACCTTAAGAAGGTGAAAAACTTAAAGAAATAGCCTTTGGGGCTAAGTGAAAGAATCTACGGGTCAATAGTGTAAAGCAAGGGGAAACTAGTTGTGATTCCCCGCATAAGACTAAGACTGTAAAAGAATAAATTATGGACTGTCAATATCCTGGTATGGATAATGAACAAAAGTTAATGAGAAGACCCTAAAACTAAAACTTCGGTTTTAGTAAGAAATAACGTTTTACAAACATAAATTCTGATAGTAATGTAAATAATAAGCATGAAAAATACAAGTCTTGACACGGATAGGCGCAAGACGACATATTCGAAAAGTGTTATTTTCGAAAATAAAAAGGTTGATGCAAACTAAACGCGATGTGACACGATCACGGTTAGGAAATGTGATGTGAAGTAAAATCACATTATAACCAAGCGAGCGATAAAAGTAATTGAACTAATAAGACTAGTTAATGAGACCGGTTAAAGTCACCAATTCAAATCAAGAAATTTGGTTTGCTAGTAAGCGGTAGATTCGGTATAGCTGAACCGAATCAATAGATTTGAAAACAAAAGAAATAGCTGCCAAAAGTGAAAAGATTTCACTAAAGGCCTTTAAACGAGTCAAAATAACGGATTCATAAGGAATTCGATAGTATATGAAAGCGATGAATAACGCTAAGTTGAATAAACTAGTGGAAATAACGAGATTATGTTATTTCAAGTTAAATTATGTCGTATGAGGTACGTAGGGGTTCTGTAACCAAAAGGATATTACCAAAAATTTTCTGGTAATACTAACAATTGGTTAAAGTATTAATAATGCTTAGGAGATTACCCAGGTCAAACGCATTGAGTTTAAAACTCAATGAACTATGTAAGAAAAGGTTTCGAGGAAGAAACCTCTTTAAGGGGGGTAGACTTGTAACACCCCGAAAACGGGTTTGGTAATTAAACCCCGTTAATACTAAAAGATGGGTAAAGTACCGTTAGTGGTAAAAATTTACCCGGTGGAATATTAGGATTTAAATAATTAATCCTAATAATAAATAAAAGTGAATAAAAGCTTTAAGGAAATAAAATGGATAAAAGGCTCGAGCTAACGGGACCTAAAATAAACTTAGTCATAAATATTCCCGAACCCGCTAAGTTAACTAGAAATATTAAACCTAGTTAATAAGTGAGAGTATTGTTGAAAATAATTAGGTTGTGACCTAATTAATAACTAACCAAACAAGAGGGACCAAAACCGGGTAACTTGAAATAACACTTATAAACTTAAAATAAAACACAAACACACACACTAGAGTGTGTGTGTGTGTGTGTGCGTGAGAAAGAACAGGAGACAAGCTCCATGGGAGCTAACCCTAAACTCAACAAATTCTTCAAATTGAAGGATCAAACAAGGGTCAAATTCGGATTTGAACACATAGAAACGGTCACCAAGTCAAGGGGATCGTAAGGTATGTCGAATTTCTAACAATCTTGAAGTTGTAAAAATTGGATAATCATCCTAATCGTGAATTAGGCATGGATTAGAGAAGCTATGGCTAGATTAGTGATGTATATTTGCTTAGGAACAAAACCCTAAGTGAAAATCATACATAACATACTATGGATTGAATGATTGAATGATTTACCACACTAGGTTAAGTGGGTTTTAATCTTATGATGAATTTGATGATATGATTGTGATTAGGATCATCATGCATGTTAGTAATCGGGAAATACTTAAACAATTTGCAAGTTTGAGTATTTGATCATAAGTGATAGTGGTGAATTTTGATGTTAATCTTGGTAAAAATAACTAGTTATGAACTAGTTAGTAAATATGTAAAATCATGCACATTAGGTGTTTGTTAAAATGCCTAAATGAGAACTAAGTATTGATAATATGCCTATTTGAGTCTTGTGAACTTGATAGTGCAATCATATGTGTTAATTGGTGATTTGACTTTTAAATAGTCAAACCGACCATTAATAAGATCGAATGGTAATTGTGATAGAAAATATGTAAGGTGGAATAGTCATAATTAATGATGACTAATATAACCGTCTTACGAATTATGATGATAGTTTGACGCTTGACAAGCTAGGTGGAGGCTTGGAAAGGAAGCGGGTCAAACGAAGCAAGTATGAAGGGAAAAGCGTAATTCGGATGCAAGGTAAGTATAGCTTACACTAGTCTTAAATTGTGGAATGTTTTCTTATCATATAAATTATGAATGAGATATCTAAACAATTGTAATATGATGTTCCGTCGTGTAGTCGAACGGAACAAGAAAATCAAAGATGATAGAAACCATAATAATGGTTAAAAAGAAGTAAATCGATAAATTGGTCATATTATGTCGAAAGAAATACACGGTTTATATTTAAAATTTCCGTACGGTGTTAAACGGGAAGATTCATGTAGAGGAAATGATAATAAATATCATTTCGCAAAGTTTTAATGGTCATTTCGGCCAAACGGGTCAAAAGGTGTAGATAACACCTTTTGACTATATAGACTAATGATTCTTTTGTCGAGTCATATGCTTACAGGAATAGATGTCCAATGGATATTCGCATCGTTCTTAATTAGCGAATATAAGCAAAGTATTAAAATCGGGTCTATTTGTTGATCCGAGCCAGGTACGCTTATTTATGATGTATGTAAAAGTGCTAATTTGGTCGAATAATTGGTGATAGCCCTTCATTGTAAAAGAAGGACCAAAATCGACCAAAACGCCCTTGTAGGCTGAATTGAACAAATAAATCTTAGAGGTTGTTTGGAAAGGAGTCTTATGATTAAACAAAAGTTTAGAACGAGTACGGGTAGTGAAAGATGTAATTCTTGGGCCAAAAGACTCCGTATGAGTCTTTGCCGTAAAATGATAGTTCAAGAAGTATAAATTCGGAACACATAGATATCTACTTTAAATCCAACACACATTGAGGTTGTGATGGAAGAGTACTAGATAAGAGATATAGGTTACAACGCTAGTTTAGAATGAAAGCGAAATTGAGCTTAAAAGTGCTTAAAATATCCTTAACGGGTCAAAATAAGCATACTAGTGAAAACGGGTTTAACTTGTGTAATAAACCTATGATTAGAACCTAATATGGTATATCACAATTATTTGATGAAGTGTATGAAATATAGGAATCAAATAAATACGTTTGTTTGATAAAATGCATAACCGGGTCAAAGTTTGGTATAAAGGGTAATAAGCCGAAAACTTAGAGGTCTTGAATTTTATCAAGTCGGATGTCGGATTTTAACTCCATATGATGGAGAATCAAATTACAAACATGTAGGAAGAAACGGTAGATCAAACGGATAAGCGGTTTGAAAGATACGAAAGATTTCGTGTCAAATTACGGCAAGATGGAAAGGTGAGATGCAGGTGCCACCGTAAATTACGGTGCCACCGTAATTTACGGTAGACCTGAAATGGCTTACGGTGAAACACTCCTGATTTACGGTGGAAACAAATCAAAACAAGGACCACCGTAAATTACGGTGTCCACCGTAATTTACGGTGGACCTTGTACAAAAATGTATTTTTGATCAATTTTGTTTTCCGGACTCGTTTAGATGCGTTTTAAATACCGTATGACTAAAGCATTTCATGTTTATGAAATGTAGGTACTTTCTGTGATGCCGGAAGACGATCAAGCTCAGCGAAGAACCGAACACGATAAAGATACACGCTTCCGCACATTGCAACGTTGTAGATTTTAATCAACGAATTCGATCACGTTTTGTAGAATAACCTATGATTTGTAAAAGTTTTAATAAACCCGTATTTTTATAGCATGTGTAGTCTTATCCACACATCTAATTGTTGGTATTTACATATAAAATAACTAGGGTGTTACAAGTTGGTATCAGAGCCTTGG
This sequence comes from Helianthus tuberosus, assembly GCA_030545235.1. Classification (NCBI taxonomy): domain Eukaryota; kingdom Viridiplantae; phylum Streptophyta; class Magnoliopsida; order Asterales; family Asteraceae; genus Helianthus; species Helianthus tuberosus. The sequence goes on from CM060378.1 coordinate 27,303,068, forward strand.
TTTAAGAGATTCGAGTATGGTGGGGAGGAACCATGCTTGGACTTAAACCATGCTGCGACGATTGTTGCGATAGCATTAGCTATACCCTGAGCAACTATATTTTCTATATCTTCTCTATTGAGAAAATTTTCCTGATTATTTGGTTCCGATTGATTAACTTCATTTGCGTTGGCCATCTGAATTATAGACATAATACTTTGATTAATATCATAGAAAGGCAGCAATTAAATATAAACATTGCAATCACAACACAATTGAGTCAACACGTATAGCCAAAATTGTCGAGCATTGCAGCGTTTATATATATATGCATCAATACAAACCATATATTTACAGACGTTCTATTTATTTAGATGATATTATATATTATATTATATTTATTTATTTATTTATATTATTTTATATCTTATTATATATATATATATATATATATATTCACATCATATTATTATTATACAAACGCCTATACTATCGTCAGCCTGCCTTAAAAGTGGAACTCCCTCTCTTCGTATTTCCAGACGAGACCTTCACCCACGGTTCGGATTCGGTTTCCTGCTTCCACCAGGTCTTTGCCGTAATGGCGCAGTTCAGCAACATTCTCCGGGTTCATGGGTGGATAAATAGCAGGAGAAGGTTCGTACTGTGGGTAGTAAGGATTGGGGTTGTTCATGAGGTTTTGAAAATGCCAATCGTTGGTCCACCATTCTTCAATGGGGTCAGGAAGGGGTAGTGGATTGACAATCGGTTCAGGGATGGCAGGTTCCAAATTTGAAGGGAGTTCGGTTTGGACAGGAACATTCACAAGGTTTTTATCGGCTGGGCCAAAAAGATCACAGTTTTCCAGCTTCCTATCTAGTTCCTCCCAGGGTGGCAGAGCTGGAGTCTGTTTAGAACTTTCCCCCACATTCTCTTTTCCTTTGGGTTCAACGGTTTTCTTCACTTTTTGAGCTACAGGTTTCTTCTTTCTCCCCCTTTTCCAATCTAAAAGTCTCATTCTCTTCTTTGGTTTGGGTTTTTCCTGGGCTTGGAACAACATGGGCTCGGCGGTCTCAGATTGATACCCGGTAGCTTCCATTTCAGTGGAATGTATCAAGAATTTTTGGAGAGCCTCCGATAATTCATTCATACTGTTAGTCACACATAAGGAAACACAAAAGTTCCAAATTAAATTTATTTATTGCAATTAAATTTCACAGAAGCACCAAAATTCCTGTCTAAAATTTAAGTATTTTTCAAATATTTAATTTGCTTAAACCAGTGGCTCTGATACTACCTTTTCTGTCACGGCCCCCGACCCGTTTTACCCGGTTCGGAAGCCGCGGGACAGAAACTCGTAGTATTGGTGTTTACTTGGTAGCGGAAATTTTAACAGGACCGTTTGTCAGAAAATAATATCCGAGTTTTAAAAGAAAACACCGAATTATCTTATTATAATTTTCGGGACAAACCCCATATTTTTCAAGAAAGGAATTTCACTGGGAAATCCCCTGATTACAGATAACATGTTTATTTCTATTTACTGAGCCACTTATTTAAGTTGGTGTGCTACGCGGGACATTTCTTTTTTCTTCATAGTAAATCACCTGAAACATGTTTTAAAAAGATTTGATCAGCAAAAAATACTGGCGAGTGCATTCCATTTATACAAAAGACACATTGTTATAATATACAGTATTAAGAGCGATTATAATTGCTTCTATCTTTCTAATTATTTGACCAAGTTGTCACTCAACCGGATCTGTGACTGTGGTCATATCACTGTTTAGGTCTGTTCACCTAAAAGTGACGCTTAATAAGTAATGTATACAAAACCCCACATACCGTCGATAATTTAAGATAACAAAGACTTAATCACTGTAAATATAACGGGAAAACATTTAGGGTTTTGGAAACAGTTTTGGTAAAAAGAGAATGACTCACAAACGGTGAGAAATGAGAATGGACTCACTTTGCAAATTTAGACTTGTCAGAGTTTTCCTACTCGTCAAGCTTGATAACCTAATTAAATAGACAATGCAAACGAAACTAGGTCAGTAACTTAATTCAACATTTACGATAAGTCACGAGATCAAAACCCTCACGACGAATGACAAAGTATAGCCCAATGTGGGCAGCACTTAAACATCCATCGGATCGGTTTTAATCGATCAGATATTGTATCGTAGCAGCGATCAAGTTATTACCCTGTTATCGTAGCAGAGGTTCGGGACTATGATTTTGAAAGAAACAGAGTATAACTCAACATACAAAGCTAATTTTCACGTCATAATAAGCAAACAATTCAAGTGCCAAACCCCTGGGTTTTATACTGGATTTTAGTTCCTCCCGCGTGTCGCGCCGGCTACCCTACGCGACGGCGACCAGTTTAGGCTAGGGTAGCCTGGTGTCTGGTATAGCCTTGATGAGTTGTAAAAATTCAAAATTACGTGTTTTAAATCCGTTTTGTGCGGATAATATCAATTAGGGGATCCCCCCCCCTCCTTGAATTTTAGGGGGCCCTGTTGCTGGTTTAGTCCGTTTTTCAAAATTTTGGGTTGCACCGTACTATTTGGGGGTTTCAATTAGGGTTTCTTAGTATTCCATTTAGGAATGGAAATTTTCGAGGTTGTTACACTAATTGAATGGCAGATTGCTTCTGGTGACACACCAGATGCACATGCATAAACTCTCTTAAAAGTAGAAGACAAATGGTAACTGGATCCTTTTCCAAAAGGCCCGATCAGTCGATCCATTTCTAAAAACAAAAAAAAAACAAATGGTAAACTCTAGCAGGTCATAATAAATAGACTCATTGATGCATATGGTTTATATCTGGTTCTATAATATATTCTGAAACTAATTTATCCTACTTTAACAATGCATTAGGCCATTAGCATACTTTGCAATAGATATAGGAACAATATGATTATGATCTGAAATTGAATCTTACCAGAAAGTAACAATTTTTAGGACATCTTTCCACAGCACTAGGATACACAAGCTCTGAGCGCAGTTAAAATTCAATTTCAAGTTCGCAAATGGATCATTATCAGGCACCAAAAACCCTAGTTCAGATGCCATTGGCCCATTAGTACCAACAGTTATCACTAAACACCCGTGCCTAACTCAAATATGGCCCGTCCACTCACACCAACGAACAACAATGCCATGAAACATCTTGGCTCAAAATCAACATGAACCGGTACAAGCATGGTTTCTGGTCCAATACAAGCTGGAATTGCTCAAAGGGAAAAAAATGACACTAATCACTGGATACCTGTTAGCTTCGAATTATTTCAAGACGGTTGATCTTGTTGGTGAGGATCGTAGTGATATATGACCTTTAAATACAATTAATATACATCAGTATCGAGTGCCAAATAAGAACAATAAATGACCTTTAGAAACAACTAAAGGTGTCATATACATTTTCAGTGTAAACAACACCAAAAACCAGTGGTTATATCCATGTTGGGTAGCAAAATACTTGAAAGATAATTATGTATTAGCATGTTCATTGCATTAGACATTGATTAATTGAACTTAAACTAAATATGGAACAAATAGGTGATTAAATCTTTCAAAATAACATTTTAGATCCATTTATAAAAGAACAATTTATATTAAGAATAACAAATTTCATATCATTAGCTGAGTATGAACAACACAACAAAGAATCTTTGATTTAAGGTTGAGGTAAGGAATCTTTTGATACATTTGGAACTAAACAAAACCACAAATAGCATACGCAAAATAAAATAAAATAAAATAAAATAAAACAAAACCAACAGATCTGCAAATTTCAAGCCAAGAATCAAAAACCTTTTACTTACTTGTTCCATATGACCCTGTGGAAAGTAGAAAACCCTCTCTCCGTCTCTTGGAACCTCCACTAATGGACCTGCACAAGCCACCCGTAACTCCTTATGCATTGGACCTTCACATAATTACCACCTTTTTCTTTAAAAAAATTGAACAAAAAGAAGATAACACTAACATCAAAAGCCAGTAAAATCAAAAGAAACCAAATTATCATATGAGCAAAACACCTAAATTAATAATCAAATTATTTTGGGGATAAAATTAACACTCCAACAGTTTCTAGATGTTGAAACTAATCCTTAAATTGTGTGTTCATATGGTCCGGTTTAACCTCCGAATGTTTATAACTATGCATAATCCTCACGATTAAATTGAAGTTGTTGATCACCTTTACTCACAATAACAATAACAATCACAAAGAAAAAAATGAACCAGAATATTTTTATTGCTTGGGGTCTTTATTCACCACAGCTGTTGTGAATTGTGCACAATGACTCCATCCTGCATCAGTGTAAGAGCATAATGTGAATTGTATTGAGAACATAAAATGCCAAACATATTATAACCTTAAAAAGCGTACGAACCATATGTAGAGGAAGCTTGTCATGATTTGCGATGTAGAGAAATAATGACAGAAAATTGCAAACATCACAACCCTAAGGGTCATCAAGATGTGCATACAAGATAGATGAAAGTTTAAGTAAAAAAGAAAATGAACAGTTAATTGCTTCATAAAATACCCATGATATGAACTTATAATAGGATACCATCATCGTGTCAAACAAAAGATAACAAATATGACAACAGATAGAAGACAGTTAAAAAATAAAAACATACCATTTGTAGCCGCCGATCTCAAACGCCACTTCAAGATTCAAATTCAGTTGGGATGAGGGTTTCATTTTTTCCATCAAATTACATCTCCATATGATGTGAAAGCATCTTTAACTCCAAGTCAACATCAATTCATCATCAATTTATAGAATGACTGGTTAATTTGGTGTTCAACCTTTTCAACTCATATAATTTCTAGTAGGCATACAATTTGCAAACAAAATAGTAGATATCTCAATCATTATTAGAATATCATCCATAATATACAATCAATTGAAATGAAACATGCTAAATGATGTCACAAATACAAATCTATAATTAAAAAAACACTAAATTCATGGAGTTCACAAAATACATCTGAAACAATTGAATTAGGCAGTGTACATTTGAGACCTGCGGTTTTTAGGTTAACAATTAGAATCATACACTTTTTTTTATTTCAGAAGCATTATAGAACGACGGGAAGTAGGTTAATTCGGCCAAACCCTATTTAGATTCAATTCGCGTATTCCATTTGCTCCCACTATTCAATCATCAAAACCCTAAAAAATCAAGCAAGATGTGTATATATGAGTGGGAAGCACAAACGATTCATAGGAGTAAGCATTCAATCCACAGTCGATTCACTAAGAAGCATCTTAATGGCTTTCATTTGCATTCAGTAGATGAGCAGGGCTTTCCATGGATGAGATTCCTAGACTGCCCCTTAGACTTCTTAAAATTGTATGCAACTTCCTTATTTACCCCTCTAAAATGGCTTTTACTTTTTGTACATTATGCTTCAAAATTTATACATATGGTAAAATTACAATCTTTTACATCGCATTTGCTTTATATAGTTATATCGATTATAATCATGCAGTTAGTGAAATTAATTTGATGGCTAAGTATAATTCTTTAGAGTTAGCATTCACAAAAAAGGACATAGAACTTATATATTTTAATGTTATTATTTATTAGATAAATTCCTACTAAATGCATAATAATTTATTTGAACATGTATCTATATATATTCTAAAGTTTAGTTATATGTTCTATTTTAAAACCAAAATTTATGGTTGTTTTAAATGCATCATCCTATAAAAATCCTATTAATTGCATTTAATTTACATTAAATAAATAAGGATAAGATAAAAAATAAAATAAAATAAAATAAAATAATTATATATCAATAATCATTAAAATTAATATCAATCAATAACACATTATACTAAATAATATATTATAGATAAAGGTAGATTAGTTTAAAGTTAACTTTGATCTTAATTTTTTTTAATAATTGGTTTAAAGATAATTATTCCAAACTTATGATTATTCTATAAAATGATCTTTGACAAGGTAACCATAAATTTAAATTTCGAAGTAACTAATATATTAAAAGTAGCTCAAATATAATTCGTAATAAAAACACAACAATATATTTTCAAAGAAAACATATAATAAAAAAATCGGTAAAGGGATCCAAATGATATCAAATATTAAGAACTTATCCATGATATTAGTATCAGAATTTAATAGATTAAGATAAAATTTAAACCGAAAGATCATAAGTATCATAAAAATATCATTAAATTAAAGTTAAAAAGTAAAGAAAAGAATTATTATTATAATATTAAAATAATAAAAAATTTTAAAAAAACTATATATATTATTAAAATATTAAAATTACTATTTGTACCGATACCAAACAAGACCGTACCGGTATTTTCGATACCAGTACCGGTTGACACCAAGCTTATCCCACCCCGTGATACTAAAAAATCATTAAATTAAAGTTAAACAGTAAAAAAAAGGAATTATTATTATAATATTAAAATAATAAAAGTATTAAAATAACTATATATATATATATATATATATTCTAATATATTATTAACAAGATTTTGGCTAAATTAATTAGATTATTATAAATAATAATAATAATTTACAAATAAAACAACACAATTTGCAACAAAGCAATGCATGAAACACCATATTAACATATAGTACATTACATTAATGCTAGAACCTAATCTATACTATATTATAAAGCATTTCATAAGGATACCAACCAAATTTAAGTAATTACAATCTTTTATACTTATGGTACAACAACTTAATGATGTTAGTAAGGGGTGAAATTGTCTTTCTACATTAATATTAAAAAATAAAAAAAATAATTATCTATATCTATATCTATCTATACTATATTATAAAGCATTTCATAAGGATACCAACCAAATTTAAGTAATTACAATCTTTTATACTTATGGTACAACAACTTAATGATGTTAGTAAGGGGTGAAATGGTCTTTCTACATTAATATTAAAAAATAAAAAAATAATTAAATGAGAATATAATCACAATTAATTATAATAATACAATAATAAGTTCGGTACTTAAATGCAATTAATAAACGAAACCTATTGGGATAAACCGCAAAAGCACTCCAAAGGTCCAATTTCAATCAATATGTAATAAATTTGATCGATTAAGGAATCTCCTATCATTGCTATAAATTCACCATTTCACTCAAAATCAACTCATTTGTCTACTATTGTGCGAGTTAGAGTCGAAAAGAAAGAGATAAGAAAGAGATAAGTTGATATGAAATTTATTTATCTTGGTGGAAAGGTGTGTTCTTTTATACCCATTTCAACATTTATTCGAAAAAACTTTGGTTTGTTTCTTAAAATATTCAAATGGGATAACAGTTTTCTTTTACATAATCTATGAGTTTATATTGATGTTTTATTATGTTTGTGGTGATTTAGTGGTTTTTTTTCAAATTATGATTTTATATTACATATAAAGTATACACACAGGTTATTGGATACAAAAAGACAGACACTTCATACTTCATCAAGGTACCCTTGCATGACTATAGTATCTGGAACCATTTACCAATGTATTGTTTAATTGTTCATAAATTTATAGTCTTTTTCCTTTTTTGCAGCTTCATGTATATGGAGGTGTAAAAGGGTGGGTACGAGAAAAGTTATTCATTTGGAGATAGACATTTATTTGGCCTATTGGTATTTCCTTTTTTAATTTCTACTTTACTATTTTTTTAAACATATGATGCTTTTGTGTGATTTAATTGATACTATATATAGGCAATATAGATGCAGAGGAAATATTTGAGGAGGTATTGTTTGACAGGATTGGGCACCAAACTTTAAGGGCTCGGATGTTTTCAACTCGCGCAAAAGATTTAAATTGATTGCGTTTATCTATACTATCGTATAAAGCATTTCACAAGGGTTCCAACCAAATTTAAATAATTGCAACATATTATGCTTATAGTACAACAACTCAATGAAGTTAGTAAAGGGACAAATTAGTCTTTCTACATGAGTATAAATTGATAAATACAATTAAATTGATAACTTTATAAATTAAGTATTGTTAAATACTTGATAAAGAATTAAATCATTTGACTTAGTTGAACATCATCACCTTCCTCATATTTACATTGCTTTTCCGTTTCAAGTTCTCCGTAACCGATTACTTGATTGAATTTTATAATTAAGTCATTATTATTTGGTTTAGTAATTGCTAAACATCATACAAATAATTAAGGTTACAACCTTTTTTGCAATTTTATCACATAGTTGATGAACATCATATGAAATAAAAAAAAAAAAAATAATAATAATAATAATTAAATATAAAAAAACTTAATCAACGTTATTATGAATTTAATTATAACTATAAATGGTTTTAAAACTTAAAAGATGCTAACCAATTAGAAACGAAAATTACTAAAAGGTAATTTCATGGGGTATTATTATCTATAATACCTAATAATTGCAACAATAATGATTAAATAATGAACTTAATTACAGATGGTTTAAAACTCAAAAGAATGCTCCTTGCATCTTACCTCAAGTCTCATGGAATAAGGTTCAAATGATAACCATTGCATAATTAGGAACCACTTTTTAGCCCTTGGATCGTATTTTGATGGTTGAGATCTTCTTGGCTTATATTTTTTCTAATCTATGAATCATGACCAGGTAATCAAAGGCTAAGAAGTACTTCAAAGTTGTTGAGTAGAGGGGAAGAAGGCCCATATAATACATTTATATGTATAAATAATTCAAAGTTGTTTTTTTCTGTATATTTAATTTAGTTTTAGAATGTCATAAATTGAATAGAGTTTAACCTGCAATTTGACTTTTAGATGTCAAAACTGAATTTATATGTATATGTGTATGTAGTATAATATATATATATATATTTAACATCTATTTTACACCATCTAAAACAATGAAAAAGAAAAAATAAAAATAAAAAAATTTGAAAACTGTGACGTCTTTTGAAGAGGGTTGAGAAACCACACGTCCATAGATTTGAAGTTTTGTGAGACCACATGTGGTGGGGCGCAAACCTCTCTCAAAGCGTCTTAAAAATGCGGGGGAACACTGTACCCTCGGGCGTTTTGGGCCTTTTTTGACTGGTAGTGCTACCACAAAGCGCCGAACGAGGAGTGGACTTTGGTCAAAATAACCATGGTCAAACGGCTAACTTTAAAAAAAACCGGTTTTTGTTTTAAAAATCTATACTATATTCGCACTTTCGTACCGTGTCACGCACTATCTATATCAGTCGTCGTTCCAGGAAAAAACAATAACTATTATGCATGTCGTGCATCGCACGGATGTTCCCCTAGTGGACTTAAATAATTATTGAATTGGAATTTGTATATTTAATTAGTAGCATTTATGGAAATTCAATATTACTAAAAGTCAAGACGTACAAAAATGTAATAATATAATTAATGTTATTAATAGTAATCAAAGTTACTTTTATCTAAATATCTTATTCAAATATATATATATATATATATATATATATATATATATATATGGATTATGAAATGTTATATATAATATTGCTTTTACACCAAAGTCCCTAAATCAAGAACCCAAATCATTAATTTTTGTTATATACATTGTTTCGTTTATTTAGGATATTTTGTTATATATATTTTATGGTGATTTTGGTCGTTTGAGTTATTCATTCTCGTGTGGTATCTTTATCATTAGTGGAACTCTTCGCAAACAGTGAGTAGATCTTTTCTCCCTTTTTAGATTAAACTTTTTGGGGTGTATCATCGTGTCACTCAATTACAATGTTCATTTTTATTCAATTATCAAGCATGTAATATCGTTGTGTAGTTTATGTGTTATTTAGATTAATTGTTTTATTTGACTGGTGTACAATGGTTATTCAATTCAAGTATGCAAGAAATCACATTGTGGACGCCTGGCCTTTCCTCATGACTATGAGATGTGGGTATCGCCTCACTTATTCCTAGGTTGACCCTTTCTTCGTGACAATGGGATGTTGGTATCACCATCATTTAGTCACACCCTATAGGGTTCGAGATTCAAGTATTGGTTATTTTATTTGTTATTAAATGTTCATTGTTTGGTATATTTGATTAACACATGAATTGCATGTTTACTTTTAAAAATAAACTAATTTTTATGTAACTTAGATTTACTCACCAGCTCTTTGTAGTTGACCCAAAATACTTTTACATGTGAACTGAAGAATGTTTGGATCAAGGTCACGTAGGGATTTGCCTTAGAAGTTTAATAAAGAAGTTTTCCGGTATTATTTTCTTTTGAATATTGTTGGATCATTTGAACTTATTTGTATGGTGTGACAATTAAAATTAAATGACATGTTTAGTTATGAAATATTTAATAGTGCCATAAGCTTTGGACAATCATCATAACCTGATTGATAATCCGTCACGGGTTGGGGTGTGATAGCCTTACACATATCTTTGTTTTGTTATACTTCATTTTTTTTGTCTTGTATTCGAAGGTGGCATCCACTAAACCTTCCTTCTCTTTGCTTCATGAAGACTCGACACTTTTCCCCTATTACAGCTTTGTCGGTGTAGTGTCCTCGTTGGGGTCGTCATTTAAATTGATGTAGGGAATGTTGCTTGATAAGCCATCCATTGAGCTTGTGTGATTTCTCGACTTGGATGCGTTTGCTCATTTTTTTAGCACAATCACATGTTGCGCCTTGAAGATCCATCAACGAAATTGGCACCCATTTGAAATGGGATCTCACAATTTCCCATGTTGGGAAGAAAGTTTTCCTCTCATACGCTTTTGTGTAATCTTTTTAGGCAACCCTGATGAGGAAATCCCCATCTATTCCCCTTAGCCAATTGCAGGTTTATATAATTTAAATTAAATAATAACTAACTTACATTATAATAAAAATATAACAACTTAATTAAAAATAAAAAATACCTTTTGAATGTAACATGCGTTGAACTAGCTCATTTTTCTAGTTAAATCCTTCCACTTCGAAGTGAGTTGTTCAACGTTTCGGTTAGTTCCACCAAGTGGCTTTCCAAAATTATCGAAAATCCAATGCCAAAATGCAATTTTACTTTTTTGATTTCCAACCCTACGGTTTTAGAAATATGTAAGAAAGACTTGCTTAAGTATACATCCTTTTCCCCGACCAACTTTGATGAACCGCTCTATTTGAGAATTTTTTAGGCCGTTTTCCATGAGCTTTTTTTTCTTCAAACTCTTCTTTCTTCTTTGAGCTCTTCTTCTGAGTCGGGAGGTAAATCACGTGTTGGGTTACGGTATGGTCGTTTTTGGTAAGGGGTTTGGATCGCAATACACAAAACACTCAATTGATTGTTTGTCCAGTGTAAAAGTGAAATGACCGGGTGCAACTTGAGTTGGCATCTTGGGTTGGGTGTAGTATTGAGGATATTGCTTTGGAAACGGCTAAGTTGGTAACGGCTCGTATTGTAAACGAAAACTATTTGGTTTGTCTTGGCTAGACCGAATCTTCGGCCTATACAACTTTTTCTTTGAAGCCGACCCTTTTTTGCTTGAAACCTCCATTTGTGTTTTATTAAGAAAGAACTAGTAATAAGACCCGCGCGCGTTGCGACGCGGGTACTTCACAAATATTGAACGGATTAGTCCAAACGTTATGTGATGTGTTAACCATATGAAAACGCATGTTTTGACGTATTCTATTGAATTCAATGTATCCTATAGTTGCATTGCGATTAGATCAAAACGTAACGTAAATCGAATTCATATCGTACAATCATAACGTATTGCACGCGACCCGCTTAACTCGAATTTATATCGTCAAGCCAAAAACTTTCGAGGGGGCCAAAGTGGCATTTACAAAGTTCATAATAAGTTAAGTGGTTAAAAATTGCATTTCCTAAACTTAAGGGCTAAGAAAGGGTAAAGATAAAATGTGATAAAGTTTTAGGGTGAGAAGGAAACTTTAACAAAGTTGGGGCTGAAAAGAAAACTACCACAAAGTTGGGGTGTTAAAAGCAAACTATGTGTAAAATGGAGTACTAGTTTCGGGACTAAATTTGCCATTTTATGAAACTTTAAAGATACCAAAGTTAAGGGACTAAAATTGCAACATCGTGAAAGTATTGGGCAGAAGAAGACAAAGTCGGTGGGGTTTCCACCGACTTTGTCTTTTAAGTTATAGTATAATATAATGTTATAGAGTAGGAGAAGAGTTATATGTGAAGAAAAAAAATTAAGGTTTGGTTTATTTACAGGAAAAGAGTTGTGTGTGAAAAAAGGGTAAATTACACTTTTCGTCCTTTATGTTTGTATCAGATTGCAATGGATAGCCTTTAACTTCAATAATTACAGTCACAGTCCTTTATTTGTAAAATCCATTACACCCTAGGTCCTTTAGCCATAACCAGGTTAAAATTTAAAGTTAAATTTGGCATGTGCAAGATGTACCTTGCACATGAGGGTAGGTTAGTAATTTCACCAATTATATTTAAAATATGTGTTATTTTTCATTTCATCTTCACAGCCAAACAACAAAACCCTTATCCCCTTTCTTTCTCATCTCTCTCATGTCCCTCTCTCTAGGAAATGGCCGGCTGCCACCCTTGGTGGCGGAGCCACGGCGGCAAGGCCGGCTACCACCATCACCCTAACCCCCGGCGCCCACCTGCGAACCCACTTTCTTTCCCGATCGTTAACTGACGGGAGTGAAAAGTAAATTTCTCGATCGAATCTCTCGGGCCGCCTTAAAGCTGGATCGATAGCATCGGGGTCGATTTGTTGCACCGATCACTATAATGGAGCCAGGAGACTTTAGACCATCGAGTAGAGCAAATAAAGTTGAGACAACTGAATCTGTTCTTGTTGTCTAGTGCGTGAATGAGCCAAACCATTGATCTCATCAAACAATATGATCGACAGTTGAGATTTCTCAGCAACATGAAATTGAAGTCTGAGTTGGCGTCGTGGCTCCGTCACCAAGGTGGCAACCGGCCATTTCCTAGAGAGAGAGGGACATGAGAGAGAAGAGGAAGAAAGGGGATAAGGGTTTTGTTGTTTGGCTGTGAAGATGAAATGAAAAATAACACATATTTTAAATATAATTGGTGAAATTACTAACCTACCCTCACATGCAAGGCACATGTCAAATTTAACTTTAAATTTTAACCTGGTTAGGGCTAAAGGACCTAAGGTGTAATGGATTTTACAAATAAAGGACTGTGACTGTAATTATTGAAGTTAAAGGCTATCTATTGCAATCTGATACAAACATAAAGGACGAAAAGTGTAATTTATCCAAAAAATAATAAAGGTTTTGTTTATTTATACATAAGAAATGAAAACTATTACATTAATTCATTTTCATATATTTAAATTCTTTATATACATGTTCTTTTTTTTTTTAACGGCTAATTTCTTTAATCTCATGTCGTCTGTATGACTTGAACCCAAGACCTTCTCCTTCCCAACCTAGGTGTTTTTAAAAGTTTTACCTTTGCCAACGGACCACCACCACCACATTGGTATATATATGTTCTTTTTAAAAATTTATATTTAAGGGGCCCTTATTTTCTGTTTGCACAGAGCCTAAAGATTTTCGAATATTTTCGGAGACGGCCCTGACTGTGATCGTGAACCTGTAAAACTGCCATCACGTCGTGATCACCGCAGTTACGAGGGATGGGCCATGCCTTCACTTTAACCTCGGTACTTATTATTAAGAGTGTCTCGGGTGCCCTTACAAGGTGTAGATATAGAACTATTTAAGTGTGGGTTAGTTTTTATTGGAAAAAAAGATCAAATATCTGTTTATTTATCTATTAATTTATTAGAAAAGGACGATGTTGCTTTTCTCTTTCGGGTAGAATTAAATTTAAAAGACATAATGAATGTAGAAGTCAAATCATGAATGAATTATGCAGCAAAAGCCAAAAGGATGTGGCAACAGTAAAAGTAGCAGAGATTTTGTAGGTCTGTTTTGACGTGTTTTAGAAGCAAAGGGGGTGCAGTTGTAAATTGCCAGACTTTGTTCTTTTGGCTTTAACTTTCTTTTTACACTGGAGCCCACAGAAATAATGCGTTTTGCTCTTTTAGTCCCTATTTCTTAACTTCTTCTTATTCAGTCCCCCCCTCATAGGGTGGCTGTTCATGAGTCGAGCCGGCCGAGCTAGGGCAAGCTCGGGCTCGGCTCGAGTATAAACTGAGCTGGCTCGACTTGGCTCGGATTTGAAACCGAGCTGAAGTCTAAGCTCGGGCTCGGCTTGGTTTTAAACTGAGCTGGTTCGGCTTGGCTTGCTTTGGCTCGATTTTAAAAATAAAAATTAATACATAGCTCTCAAAATTCAGTATTTTAAAATATTATATAATACTTCAAAAGAACATATTCAAAATAGGTTCAACCTAATATAGGGGTGAGCAAGTTTAGGTTCGGACCGAAAATAACCAAGAACCGAACCGAAAATATACCCAATCCGACCCGAACCCGAGTACCTAGGTATTTAGATCGGTTCCAATTTTTCATATAAAATAGGGTCGGGTCGGTTCTCGGTTCTTTTCATGGTGAAACCCGACTTGGACCTATGGACCGGAACCGACCCTATATTTAGGGTAGTGAATCGGTTCTTTTCAAGCTGAGCCGGCTCGGCTCACTTTCAAACCGAGCCATATCGAGCGAGTTTTTTTCCAAGTTAAATCCGAGCGAACTCCAAGTCACGAGCTTTTTGGACAGCCCTACCCCTCAAGTCCAGCCCACACTCAAAATAAGGTTGATTTTGTATTGTGAGTCATCATCGTACGTTCTTGTTTAGGATAATTCTAAGATATAAGATTTGAGACTTATTAATGGTCTAAGAATAGCGACCGATCTAAACTAACATTTTAGAGGTAACGTTCAAAGAAAAATTTTACCGTACTTCATACAGCGTTCAAAAAAATAAAATAAAATTTTAGCGTTAAAACCAGCACTATCTTCAATATCTGATAAACCAAAGACGGGTCAAAACAAGTTGGGTAAAACCTATTCATACCTATCCGCTTAGTGATTATTGGATAACAAATCAAGTCATAATATAAACTAATTTTAACCAGATAACAAGTCAAATCATAATATAAATAGGTGACAACTAGATTAAATCAAGTTATAATATCGAATGATATAATCATATTTAAGTAAGGAGTAAATTACAAAAATCGTCCTTTATATATGTCGCTTATTGCAAATTGTGTCATTTGTCTTCAATAATTACAGAAAACGTACTCGATGTTTGCAAACTCTTGCATGTTACGTCCTTTAGTCCTAACACGATTAGTTTTCATAGTTAAATTTGACTAAATCAACCCCACATAAGGGTATTTTGATCATTTATCATAAATGTTAAAATAAATAATCATAAAAACAATAAATAAAACAATTTTAAAATTATATATGTATATATAGTTATAAATATATATAGACTAATGGCTTATCCTTCTCTCTCTAACTATCCTACCCCCACCACCACAACCCACCTGCCGCCTCCACCACCGATCTGCCACCACCACCATTTCACCTGCAAGTTTACTCTGCTCCAAACCAGTTTTCTGGCAATCAAATCATCAAGCTTATTGAGGAGCTTACTCATCTCACTCAAAGGCTCTGTTCCAAACCAATTTTCCGGCAAGATTCCGGTTGAAATTGAGGAGCTTACTCTACTCCGAACATGTCGTTTTCAGCTGAGAACAATCAGCTTTCTGGTCCGTTGCCGCTACACCACCCTAATTTTTCACTTTTTTTTTGCAGTTTATTGAAACATATAGGTGTTTTTGACATTTAGGGTTTCGTTTTCGGATCTGTAATAGTTGGTGGTTCGATTGAGGTGTGATTGAATAGAAAAGTTAGATTTGTTTCAAATTTTGATGTTGGTTATCGGGAGATGAACAGATCTGATGGAGATGGTGAGTGGTATCTTGCCGAAGATGGTGATGGTGGTTGATTTCAAGTGACATCATTGGTTACAAGGATGGTTGTCAGCGAGCCGTTTGGTGGATATGGTGGATGGAAAAGGAGGGGCAGAAGTAGGGCTGTAAACGAACCGAACGAACACGAACAAGGCCTTGTTCGTGTTCGTTCGTTAAGGAAATAAATGTGTTCACGAACGGTTCATGAACACTTACCGAACGAGATTTTATGTTCGTGTTCGTTCATTAAGGAAATGAGCGTGTTCGCGAACGGTTCACGAACAAAAATGAACACAAATAAATTTGGTGAACGCGACGAAGGATAAAGATAGATGGCCCAGAGAGTAGCACTCGAACTTGAATCCCTTATTGTGGAACGGAGGTCGATCGTATTCGTGGATGTAAATAATGAGAAATGAAAGGGAAATGATGCATAAACAAGGTGAAAGTGGGTTTCCTAGTTTAATTGTTAGGGAAATAAAATAAATAAAAGTTTAATAATATAAAAAGTACAAACAAAATATAAGAAAGTACAAAGTTCTTCAATTAAAACACAAACATACGAACATAAACGAACGCAAATCAACGAATGTTCACGAACACCTTACCGAACGTTCACGAACACAATCGAACGAACGAGACCTCTGTTCATGTTCGTTCATTTAACTAATCGAACGAAATTTCTTGTTCATGTTCGTTCGTTTATTAAACGAACGAACATAAACGAACTTCCCGCCGAACGGTTCACGAACTGTTCGCTGAACGTTCGGTTCGTTTACAGCCCTAGGCAGAAGTGTAGGAGATGGTGGTCAGAAACGGTGGTGGTGGTTGTCTGGTGGTTGTAAACGGCGGTGTTAGTTGTTCGGTGGTGGAAACGATGAAACGCCGATGTGAAATTTGGTGGGGCGATGGTTGTGGTAGGTGGCCGGTGAATAGTGGTGATGGTGGTTGTGGTTGTGGTTGTGGTTGTGGTTGTGGTGGGGGAGGTGGTAGGAGACGGTAGGAGTAGGTGGTAGTGGTGGTGGTAGGGAAGTTATAGAGAGAGAGATAGACATATGATACAGAAAGTGAGAAATTATATCTATATATGTATATTTTTTTAAAGATGATTAATATATTTATTATTTTTATTTTTATTTTGTATGATTATTTATTTTAATATTTAGGGTAAAATGACCAAGATACCATCATGTGGGGTCCAGTTGGTCAGACTTAACCATGAAAATTAACTGAGTTAGGGCTAAAGGACATAACGTGTAAGGGTTTGTAAACATAAAATACGTTTTCTGTAATTATTGAAGACAAATGACACCGTTTGTAATAAGCGACATACATAAAGGACGATTTTTGTATTTTACTATTAGGTAAATATTGGAATAAACATTTTGGAAACCAAAAGACATAACCACTGTATAATAACCTCCTAAAACCCCTTAACACATCCCTAACATCCCTAATATACCTTGTATACGAAAAACGACCCTAAAATACCTTTATATTAATAAAAACCAAATAAAAACAATAATATAGTGTTCTCGCGGGGAGCGACCCCCTTGGGCGTGCGAGTCGAGAGCCGCGGCCCGATGACACCAGGCGAGCCCTTAGGCTGCCATGTGTCAGATACGTGTTGAAGCTACATAGGTGACACGCCAAAGCTAGGGCCTACCCTTGGTCCCTCGCATGCCGCGAAAGGTGAACCCGAATGGGTAGCGGGGCGCGAGCCACCTTATGTCATGCCTATATAAAGAGGCCGAGACCTCATTTGTTGCTCGTTCAATTCTTTTCTTCTCAAAAGCCCCTATAATATCAAAGTGTTGCTCAATATAATACCCCTAAAAATCGAAGCTCTGCCTCGTTGTAAGTATTATAACCCCCGAACACGAATTTGTTACCCTCCCCGATTGATCTAGGGCTCCGTAACGCATGTCGAGGCTCGGCCTGACTCAGTTCATTGGAGTTATGTCTCGGTAGTACGGCTAATATAAAGTGGGTTATCTTACTAACACGTATGCATTGTTTAATTTTAGATTATAACCAGGAAAGTCACCAGGATGCCATAGAAACACCTAAGTCAACAAAGTGAGTCATTCTCTTTTTCTACCAAATTGTTTTACCAAAACCTCAAATGTTTAATTAACAGTGACTGAGTATTTGTATTCTACAATTACTGCTGGTATGTTGGGGTTTTGTATACATTACTTGACACTCGTTACTGTTGCGAATAGTAGCATGACCACAAGTCAGGATTGACAGTACCATATGAGTAATTGGGTAGATGTAAACATTGCAATCGCTGATTGTAACATTCCCATTTTTATCATATAAGAATTTTAGGGTTTTTTAAATTTATTAACCACTAGTAACTAGTTTTATTTTAATATAATTATTCAACCCAGATAGTTTTAAAAACTATTTTATATAGTTGGTTGAAATATTATATTAATTAATTGACCTTTATAATGGTGACCTTTCTATTAAAATAAAAGTGTATAAAAACTTATCTTATTAGACAGATAGATTACGGGTAAGTTGAATATTAAAAATATGAAGTATCTAGACGGGCCTAGTGACCGTCTAATAATTAAATTGTAAAAATATATCATATTTGGACTTACTCTATTTTTAATGAAACTTGGTTCAAAATGTAGATAAAATTATTCTCGTTCTAATGACATATTCGTTGTCTTATAAAACGTTATAGTTTAGAAGTTATAAGCGCCAAATAAGTAAAGCAGTTAAATTAATTATAATATATAAATTAATAAAATAAAATAATAACAATCAAAACTTTCGTATGAAATATAATAATAAAAATGAAAACTTATCAACATTGAAACTCATGTATACGTGTATGGTTGTATGTGTGGTTGTCATAAAAGGTGGCATTTGAAGAAAGCATGTAGTGTATGAAATTTTTCTTAGGCTCTAAGCAAATTTTCATCTATAAATAAGGTTAGTATACATAGTATCTCGAAAATCTTGCTTCTGCTATGTCTTTCGGCTACACTCTCTCTCTCTCTCTCTCTCATCTTATACATAAATATTCTTATTATATTTATTATTTACACTATGATAATAATAAAGCCCTGTTTTGTTTTAAGTGTTTTAACTCCCGATCACAGCTACCATTTCTGATTAATCTGAGCCCCATAACACATGTCAAGGCTCTGCCTGACTAAGTTTGTTGGGGTTCTGTCTCGTGACATAGGGACAAGGTTGAATTAAGGGTACTATACTTAACACAAGTACAAATATATATATATATATATATATTTTTAAAATAGATCAGAAATTATACCCAATATTTATACCAGGAGGCTTTCTAGGTGAACCCTAAAGTTACAAAGTAGGTCCATCCTCTTTTCTCACTATTTTATTTCCTTTTTCTTTGTGATATAATTTTATTCAAAAAGGTCTCAAATTGATCCGTTAGTAAAAGCCCGGACCCCTGAAACCCCAATCCATATAAAAAAAATCAAGAAATCAAGAATTGTGGTCTTCTCGCGGGTCGCGTAAAGAATAGGCAGA
Source organism: Helianthus tuberosus (assembly GCA_030545235.1). Taxonomy (NCBI): domain Eukaryota; kingdom Viridiplantae; phylum Streptophyta; class Magnoliopsida; order Asterales; family Asteraceae; genus Helianthus; species Helianthus tuberosus. Next base: position 27,322,478 of record CM060378.1, read on the forward strand.
AGGTCACGCGGGCCGCGACAGCTTGTAGGTCTCCGGATATGCATGAAGGCCACGTGTCGTCACACGTGTCGCGACCACCGGTGACTCAGCAACCTCCAATCTGATCCACACTTCCACGCGGGCCGCGTAAGGTTTGGCCGAAGGTTCACGCGGGCCGCGACAAGTCTGAATTTCAGCTATAAATAGCCTAGTTCAGGGGCTTTCATTCTGTGTCGAAATCAATTCTCAAAAACGAATATACACTGCTCAAAATCATAAATTTCATTAGGGAGACGCTTCTACGATACCGGGTATTAACTCGATCGCTGCTACGATTCAATGTCCGATCGATTGAAACTATCCGACCGGATGTTTAAGTGCTATCCTTTGTCATTAGTCGTGATTCCGACAGGATGTTTGAGTGCCACCCAAACTCGGGGAGTACTCTGTCATTCGTTGTAAATCCGATGGATGTTTAAGTGATTGCACTTTGTCATTTGTCGTGAGGGTTTTAATCTCTTGAGTTATCGTAAATGCTGTATTAGTTACTAACCTAGTTCGTGTGCATTGTTATTTAAATTAGGTTTCAAGGCTAATCAGTAGGCTAAACTCTTGCCTGTATAAATCTGCAATGTGAGTCATTCTCTTTTTATCAACTGTTTTACAATACCTCAAATTATTTTCAAAAGTTATAATTACAGGGAGTAAGTCGTGGATATCTTGAATCACTGGCTAGTGGGGTATTGTGCACATTACTAATTTTCTCCCGGTTAAGTTCATTGACCTAACCGGGATAATCATCACTACTTGGGGTGGGACCCAATAGTGGTATGACCATCGTCACATTTGACATGGCGCCAGATAAAAATAAGATAGAAACCATTGTAATCGCTCTTATGCTGTAATTTATAACTAAGGGTCATTTTATAAAAATGAATGAACTCACCAGTATTTCCTGCTGACCAAATCTTTTTAAAATGCATTTCAGGTAATAACAGTAGATCAGGAATTAGAGTTGGATGCGGCACCAACAAGGCTTGCAGAAGTGGCTTATTTTATTAATTAAATTAAATTAAGAAAAGTTGTTTTATGTATTCGAATTATCCTATATTAAAGCTACCTTTTGAAACATGGTTTTATCCCATCTATTTAATAAATAAAATCCGGTGTTTTCTAAACTCTGATATTTTTCCTAACTCACGGTTCTACGAAATTTCCGCTGCACTACTTTTCAAAATAACCACTGGTACCACTTGGCTGCTCGCGGCTCTCGATTCCATCCAGGGTGGGGTCGGGGGTCGTGACACTGATGCTCTCAATACTGTAAAGTTATAAAAAACTGTTTTGATTAAACTGGGATGCACTCGCCAGTATTTCTTGCTGATAAAACCATTTTAAAACACGTTTCAGGTAACTTAATGTGAAGCTAATAGAAGCCAGCTGGAGAGCACTGAAGGCTTAAAGAAGTGGCTATAAAAGTTACCTAAATACAAGGAGTTTATGTTTTCAATAATTAGGGTTTTATCCCTACGAATGTATTATAAATGGAAACTTGGGTTTTATCCCATTTATTATTTATAAATGTTTGGTGTTTAAACTCTGATAAAATATTTCCTAACTACGGTCCTGATGTTTAAATTCCGCTGCCAAATTAATAAACACTGATACCACCGGGCCACCCGCCCAGGGCAGGGGTTGTGGGTTGCGACAAGAGGTGGTATCAGAGCTACAGCCATTGGTTAAGCCACTGAGGTGTTCTGCTGATACCTAAATTGTGTTATTTGACAATCTGTTAGTTTACAGTATAAGTGAGCAAGGTACATCCGATTCTTACAGTCAATTAGCTAGTTCCCCAAAGAGTGAAGGAACCTCATCTCAGTTTACTCCTTCGGGGTACTCTGCTGATACCGAGGAAGGAATTTTCATCTTTAAGACACAATCCGAGGAACCATTCCCTCCGAAAAAGAGAGGATTGTTTAGTAGGGGAGCGCATGAGATGAGGAAGAGGATGACGAAATTACAACAACAGAGAGCACTAGCCAAAGCAAATAGGGAAGTGAATGCCCAAACCCAGGAAGCAGTTAATATGCCAATGTGGGAAGAGGAACTTGATAGACAGTTAGCAGATTTTCATATGTTAGCAACCACCGCAACAGATCCAAATATGAACCAAATAGCTGAACCACAACTGTTGCCATTATTCCCCAACCAACCAATAGAGTTAGAACCTAACCAGGAGAACCAATTCCCCATACCAGCATTTGATCTCAATGAGATACCTAGAATCCCAGCACCAAATCTTTTAGAGTATGATCCATGGGAGGATGACAATAGGGTATATCAGGAACTGTATCCTCATGACGAACCAGTACCCATACCAAACCCCATAGCATAGTATACTGACCTTAATCCATTAGACCCGTTTTGGAACGACGATAGGTATATTCGAAGTGTGTTAAGCAACCCATACCCATACGGAGAACCTATACCTCGATACCCAAACCCAGTGCCAGCACCACTACCACCCATGAGTGAAGAGAATGTGCAGCAACTTCGCACATATGGCGAAGAGTTAGTGGAAGAATGAAATAGGATACGACAGATAGGAGAGAAGCTCGTGTGGAAATATGACGAGTGATAGATGCAGTATTGGATGAACGGAACCTAATATATATATATGTGTGTGTGTGTGTGTGTGGTTTGATAAAAAAAATCAACTAAAATAGATAACATAATACCTATTGATGCATAACTACTAGTGTGTTTATTTTCCAGTAGTAATTTGTAATCGATGCATATAGATATAAAAAGAGTAAAGTCACAATGTTCGACGTTTTTTATCAATTTGCTTGTATGATTGTTTGTATCAAATCTTATTCTGTGATATTAATACCTGATAAATGTTTATAATCCAGATGGACAATGAAGTAAATCAGGAAAACCAGAATAATGATAATGATGGAAACCAAGTAGATAACGATGTCATCCAACATATAGTAGCACAAGGAATTATAGATGTTATGCCATATATTATCAAGACTGGTAAAAGAAGCAGAAAATAATAAATCTGTAATTGGAAGTAAACATCAACCTACTGAACCAAGTCACAAAGTGAATGAAAATAATGGACCATTAATCCAAGTACCCATTCCAAAAAGAAGAAGAACTATTTCATACAGTTGTTCTTATAAAGAATTATGGTCTTGCAAACCAATAGAATTCTCTGTCAATGAAGGAGCCATTGCAGCCTTACGTTGGATAGAAAAGACAGAAGCAGTCTTAAAAATAAGCAAATGTGCAGATGAAGATAAGATTATGTTTGCTTCTAATCTTTTTAAGAATGCAGCTCTAGAGTGGTGGAATACCATTCTCTAGTATAGAGGAAGTGATAAAGTTTATAATATCGAATGGACCGACTTTAAGGACATAGTCGAAAGGAAATTCTGTCCACCTCATGAAAAGGAACGAATTGCCAATAAGTTCTTAAATCTTAAAATGACCAGACTGCAAAAGTTACACTACCATATTCTTTGAATATGCTAGAATAGTACCAACCTTAGCCTCACCAGAACCAGTATTAATCTCCCGTTACATTTGGGGATTAATTAGTGAAATCAGACACGTAGTCAAGGCAGCTAGACCCCAAACTATATAAGAAGGAGTAAAACTAGCCAATACCTTGACTGATGAATTGGTACGTACGCAAGAAGAAAACCAGAGAAAGAACCTAGCCTAAAGACTTACACAAAAATTTCGCTACGGTAATTCCAACCGTGGGAAAGATACTGGTTCTTCCCCTTCACCTTACTACAAGTCTTGTAAAAAGAAGTATTATGGAAAATGTACAAGGTATTGTAATTTTTGCAAGAAACCCGGACATAAGGAAGAAGAATGTCGATCGAAAGCTAGTAATAGGCTATGCTTCAATTGTGGAGAAACTGGTCATATCAAACCGAACTGTCCGAAACTAGCTCTAGCGACAACCAACAAAGCTACGGCAAATGAAGGACCTAAGAAGAATGCCAGAGTATTTGTTCTGACACCTGAAGAAGCCAAGATGATTCCGGATGTAATTGCCGGTACGTTTTTAGTTAATGATATTTTTGCTAAAGTATTATTTGACTCTGGTGCAAACCAAAGTTTTATCAATACTTCGTTTTGCAAACTTCTCAATCAACCATTAACTAAACTTCAACAAGATTGTCTAGTAGAGACAGCGCATGGAGAATCCATTAAGATAAGTGAAATCCTGCAGGGAGCAAGGATAGAATTTTCAAACCATGATTTTATTGTTAACTTTTACCCAATGAATCTGGCTGGATTTGATATAGTAATAGGGATGGATTGGTTGGTATCCAATCATGCCAGTATTTTATGTGATCAAAAGTCAGTGCAAGTAAGTACACCAAAGGGTGAAAAGATCACAATTAAAGAAGACAAGCCAACTGGGTCAACAAAGTTCATCTCTGTGATGAAAGCTACAAGCTATGCAAGGAAAGGAGCAATAGTGTATCTTTTCACCAAAGGGTTAAAAGATCACAATTAAAAGATATTCCCGTAGTATCTAAATTTTCAAATGTTTTCCAGAAGAGTTACCTGGATTACCGCCAGATAGATAGGTTGAATTTATGATTCACCTAATACCAGGAACGGCACCGATTGCCAAGGCGCCTTATCGATTAGCAACGACTGAGATGCAGGAACTGAAGAAACAGTTGGACGAACTTATGGAAAAAAGGTTTCATACAGCCTAGTTCATCACCGTGGGGAGCACCAATCTTGTTTGTCAAGAAAAAGGACGGATCAATGCTTATGTGCATTGATTATAGGGAACTGAACAAGGTTACGATTAAGAATCGGTACCCGCTACCGAGAATCGATGATCTGTTCGATCAACTTCAAGGAGCTCGATTCTTTTCTAAGATCGATTTACGCTCAGGATATCATCAATTGATAGTATAGGAAGAGGGCATTCCTAAAACTGCTTTCACGAACAAGGTACAGTCATTATGAATTTACAGTCATGCCATTTGGTTTAACCAATGCCCCAGCCACATTTATGGACATGATGAACAGGATATGTAAACCATACCTGGGTAAATTCATAATTGTCTTTACAGATGATATTCTAATTTACTCTAAGAGTAAAGAAGATCATGCAAAACACTCGTTTATACTTCTAAATTTGCTGAGAAAAGAAAACCTTTATGCTAAATTTTCAAAATGTGAATTTTGGTTACAAGAAGTGCAATTCCTTGGACATCTGGTTAATTATGAAGGAATTCATGTAGATCCCACAAAAATCGAGCCAATTACCAAATGGAAAGTCCCTGAATCACCAACGGAAGTAAGAAGTTTTCTTTGACTGGCAGGTTATTATAGACGTTTTATTCAAGATTTTTCTAGAATAGCCATTCCATTAACCCGGCTAACCTGCAAATCAGTTAAGTTTGAATGGGGACCAAAACAGGAAGAAGCCTTTAAGATTTTTAAGAAAAAAGTTAACCAATGCACCCATACTCGCGTTACCAGAAGGAACTAAAGACTTGATAGTCTATTGTGACGCGTCTAAGTTAGGTTATGGATGTGTGTTGATGCAACGTCAAAAGGTTATAGCTTATGCCTCTAGACAACTTAAGAATCATGAAGAGAATTATACAACCCATGATCTAGAGTTAGGAGCCATAATTTTTGCCCTTAAGATTTGGAGACACTATCTTTACGGTAGCAAGTTTGTTGTCTTCACAGATCATAAGAGTTTAAGATATGTTTTTGGGCAAAAGGAATTAAATATGAGACAGAGACGCTGGATGGAGATTCTTAGTGATTATGATTGTGATATCCAGTATCATGTAGGAAAAGCTAATGTAGTAGCTGATACTTTAAGTCGAAAGTATCATGAAAAGCCAAAACGAATACGTTCTCTCAAGTTAAATCTGCAAATAGATTTAAATGAGCAAATTAAAGAGATATGAGAAACAATAATCAAGGATGATGTTGAAAGATTAAAATGAATGATTAAGGAATTAGAACAAGGAACATATGGAATTTGGAGATTCCATAAGAAAAGGATCTGGATACCCAAACAAGGAAACCTACGCCACCGAATTTTAGAAGAAGCCCATAAGTCTAAGGTGCTGTTTGTTTTTGCAGACATAAACTGTCTGCAAGCTGATTTCATCTGTTTTCATGTCTGCAACTGAAGATGTGGTCTGAAGATCTGTAAGCTGAAAATATAAGTCTGTTTGTTTTTATAAATTGATAATGTCTGCACAAACTTTCTTTATGCAAATATAAGAATGAAGTTGTGTGACGGATTCGGTGGTGGAGGTGGTTGTTCGGTGTGTTGCCGGCGGTGGTTGTGGTGGTGGTGCGGCGGTGGTTGGTGGTGGTGGTGCAGCGGTGGTTGGTGGTGGTGGTGCAGCGGTGGTTGGTGGTGGTGGTGGTGCAGTGGTGGTGGTTGGTGGTGGTGGTGCAGCGGTGGTTGGTGGTGGTGGTGCAGCGGTGGTTGGTGGTGGTGGTGCAGCGGTGGTTGGTGGTGGTGGTGGTTGGTGGTGGTGGTGCAGCGGTGGTTGGTGGTGGTGGTGGTGCAGTGGTGGTGGTTGGTGGTGGTGGTGCAGCGGTGGTTGGTGGTGGTGGTGGTGGTGCAGTGGTGGTGGTGGTGCAGTGGTGGTGGTGCAGCGGTGGTTGGTGGTGGTGGTGGTGCAGTGGTGGTGGTGGCGGAGGTGGCGGAGGTGGCGGAGGTGGCGGAGGTGGCGGAGGTGGTGGCGGAGGTGGCGGAGGTGGTGACGGAGGTGGTGCGGTGGTGGTGGCGGAGGTGGTGGTGGCAGGGGAGAAGTTTTTGTGGTGTGAGGTTTTGTGAAGATGTTTGAAGCAAATGTTTTGAGCTTTTTTATTAAGATGAAAGAAGCTATTTGTAGATCTTTAAAAAAAAAAAAACAAACAGTCTTCAACAGCTTATGTCTGCCCGCCTGCAGACATAAGCATTTTGCAGATGTTATAAGCAAAAACAAACAGCACCTAAGTATACGATACATCCTGGTAATGATAAGATGTATCAAGATTTAAGGAAAAAGTTCTGGTGGATAGGAATGAAAAGGGATATAGCAACCTATGTTGCTAAGTGTCTAACTTGTTCACAAGTTAAAGCTGAACATTAGAAACCCTCAGCGGTATTACATCAATTAGAAATGCCAATATGGAAATGGGAATTGATAACAATGGACTTTGTTACCAAACTACCCAAGACACGAAAAGGTAATGATACAATCTGGGTGATTGTAGACAGATTAACCAAATCTGCTCAGTTCTTACCTATGAAGGAAACTTTCAGTATGGAACAATTAGCCAAGTTATAGGTAAATGAAATAGTTTCATTACATGGAATTCCTTTATCTATTGTTTCTAATAGAGATAGCCATTTTACTTCTCCTTTTTGGACAAGTTTCCAAAAAGCAATGGGAACCACGTTGAACCTAAGCACCGCTTATCATCCTCAAACGGACAGACAAAGTGAAAGGACAATTCAGACGATGGAAGATATGATTAGAGCTTGTGTAATTGATTTCGGAGGAAATTGGGATGATCATTTACCATTAATAGGAATTTCCTACAATAACAGCTATCATACCAGTATCAATGCTGCACCATTTGAAGCACTTTATGGACGAAAGTGTCGAACTCCAGTCTGTTGGGCAGAAATTGGAGAAAAGCAACTATCTGGACCAGAGATAGTATAAGAGACAACGGACAAGATTATTCAAGTCAAGGAAAGACAAAAAACAGCATGAGATCGTCAAAAGAGTTATGCTGATAACAGACGAAAACCGTTGGAATTTCAAGTTGGAGATAAAGTATTGTTAAAAGTTTCTCCATGGAAAGGAGTAGTCGGATTCGTTAAAGAGTAAAAGTAAGCCCCAGGTATGTTGGACCCTTTGAGATTATCAAAAGAATAGGACCAATAGCTTATCAGCTACAACTGCCAGAGGAAATGACAGGAATACATGATGTGTTTCATATATGTAATCTCAAGAAATGCTTAGCAGACGAATCATTAATGGTGCCTCTTCAAGACATAGATGTAAATGAGAAACTTAAGTTTATAGAGAAACCACTACAGATTGAAGATAGAAAGATCAAGAATCTCAAACACAAGAGACTAGTTCTTGTCAAAGTAAAATGGGTTTCCAAAAGAGGACCGGAGTACACTTGGGAGCTCGAAGCAGAGATGCAAAGGAAATATCCACACCTGTTCTAGTAGACCTCGAGGACGAGATCTAAAACAAGGTGGGGAGGATATAACAACCCTCATAAAACCCCTTAACACATCCCTAACATCCCTAATATACCTCGTATATAAAAAACGACCCAAAAATACCTTTATATTAATAAAAATCAAATAAAAACAATAATATACTGTTCTCGCGGGGCGTGACCCCCTTAGGGCGTGCGAGTCGCGGGCCGCGACCCGATGACACCAGGCGAGCCCTTAGGCTGCCACGAGTCTGATACGTGTTGAAGCTACATAGGTGACTCGCCAAAGCTAGGGTCTACCCTAGGTCCCTCGCGGGCCGTGAAAGGCGAACCCAAATGGGTCGCGGGGCATGAGCCGCCTTATGTCAGGCCTATATAAAGAGGCCGATACCTCATTTGTTTCTCGTTCAATTCTTTTCTTCTCAAAAGCCCCTATAATATCAAAGTGTTACTCGAAATAATACCCCTAAAAAGCGAAGCTCTGCCTCGTTGTAAGTATTATAACCCTCGAACACGTATTTGTTACCCTACCCGATTGATCTAGGGCTCCGTAACGCATGTCGAGGCTCTGCCTGACTCAGTTCATTAGAGTTCTGTCTTGGTAGTATGGCTAATATAAAGTAGGTTATCTTACTAACACGTGTACATTGTTTAAGTTTAGATTATAACTAGGAAAGTCACCAGGAAGCCACAGAAACACCTAAGTCAACAAAGTGAGTCGTTCTCTTTTTCTACCAAATTGTTTTACCAAAACCTCAAATGTTTTAAATTATAATTAATAGTGATTGAGTATATGTATTCTACAATTACTGCTGATATGTCAGGGTTTTATATACATTACTTGACACTCATTACTGTTGCGAATAGTAGCATGATCACAAGTCAGGATGGCAGTACCATATGAATAAATGGGTAGATATAAACATTGTAATCGCTGATGCTCTCAATACTGTAAAGCTATAAAAAAACTGCTTTGATTAAACTAGGATGCACTCGCAAGTATTTCTTGCTGATAAAACCTTTTTAAAACGCGTTTAAGGTAACTTAATGTAAAGCTAATAGAAGCCAGCTGGAGAGCACTGAAGGCTTAAAGAAGTGGCTATAAAAGTTACCTAAATAAAAAGGAGTTTATGTTTTCAATAATTATGGTTTTATCCCTACGAATGTATTATAAATGGAAACTTGGGTTTTATCCCATTTATTATTTATAAAAGTTTGGTGTTTAAACTCTGATAAAAAAATTTATAACTACGGTCCTGATGTTTAAATTCTACTCCAAATTAATAAAGACCGATACCACCGGCTCTGTGTACTCGTGGTCGCCCGCCCCCAGGGCATGGGGTTCTTAAAGTGTGTTTGCATATATTTAAATCGTTGGTTATATTTCAATTTAAAATAATTGTAATTAATTAATAACATAGAACTATATTAATTTCGATTGCATATTCAATTTTATTTTGTAATTTTATAAAATTCTTAGATATGTATGACGAACCAAAATGGTTAAAATCGAACATCGTCGAAATTGACATCGTTATCATCGGAACCGTTATCGATATTCATTTTTATGGTTTTCGACCGATGTAGAACACGTGTCGATGTCTTTTTGAGCATATCACGTATTTATTTTATTTTTATTTTTGTTCTCTTTTGATTGTTATACGAAGTGATTGTACCGAACCAAAACCTACCGAATTTCTACTGATGCAATGCACTGGGTGATCAAGGGAAGGACCGCCACGTAGACGCCACATAGGCTTTAGGGCTTTACCCTCTAAAACACAAAATGAAAGGGGTGGTGAAAGGCAATGAGGGACAAGGGCAAGGGAATACAAGTTAAGGATGGAAGAGGAGCAACGCAAAAGTCAAATTCCCAAACGTTCGTGAAGATCGCCATTAGGGGGAAGGGGCATGGTGGGGTGGTGGGCAAGGCGCCCCCCCCCCCCCCCCCCCCCCCCCCCCCCAATACGTTTTAGTACAAAATATTTTATGAAAACACCTTTTCTCAAACACGTTTACGATACGAAAGAAATATAGATATATCCCTTTGGTGTTTATTCATGATTATATATTATAACCCACCATGTATTCTTTGCCTAGGGATTCTATATATCCTTTCGGCATGCACCTGTGCCTAAAATATATTTATTCCTCATTTGAATTTTTTTAAGAATAATTCGTCAGCAAGTGAATAACCTGCATATGGCACAAACTATTTTAAACGTGCAGTGTATTAAATTGTTTAAGCATAGTTGGAATTAGTAACCTACACATTCAGAATAACTATTGTATACACTGGCAAAGGAATTCAAATAATCCGCAACTTTAAGATACACTACTATCAATGTCTTTAAGTATGTTACGCCCCCGGACTACTGCTTTATTTATTCCAGACCCACTAGATCATAATCACCATGCGTGTATTATTTGGAATTAGTAATCTACACATTCAGAATAACTATTGTGTACAGTAGCATAGGAATTCAAATAATCCGCAACTTTAAGATACACTACTATCGGTGTCTTTAAACATTTTACATCCCCAGACTATTACTAGATCAAAATCATCAGGCGTGTATTATTTGATCAAATTATACGCATACATCATAGCCTGATTGATTTTTATAGATAAACCTCTACGTTTTAAGCAATTAATATTTTGCATGTGGGCTTTGAGTATAACAAAACATTTAATAATATAAAAAATAAACCTATTCAGCTTGGCAATATAACGGCTTTATACTGAGATCTTAGGGTGTGGGGTGTGGACTCGGAGAGGGTGAGGTTGCGGCTCGGTATCGACGGGAACATCCCCCCCCCTTTAAATTCGGTGCAATCGGCACAAATCCCCGAGCTCACTGGCGTACGGGACAGTAGCGGATGCTTTGAACGAGTACTTACAGATGTCGGAAAGAACTACGCGGGAATGTTTGTATCGGTTTTGCAAAAATGTGGTGAAACAGTATAGCAAAAAATATGTGCAGAAACCAAACGCGTATGATGTTCAACAGTTGTACCAAGCTCATGAAGCACGGTATGGGTTTCCGGGAATGCTCGGTAGCATTGATTGTATGCATTGGGCGTGGCATAACTGCCCGAATGTGTGGCAAGGCCAATATACGCGAGGCGATCACGACCATCCAGCCTTAATACTTGAGGTCGTGGCATCTCAAGATTTATGGATCTGGCATGCTTTCTTTGGTCTCCCCGGGTCACTTAACGACCTCAACGTGCTATACCAATCGGCGATCTTCAGCGACGTCGTAAATGGAACCGGTCCGGACACCAGTTTTTCAATTTCTGGGGTTGAGTATACACGCGGGTATTATCTTGCTAACGGAATATATCCGTCTTACTCTACAATTGTCAAGACTATTGCATATCCCAATGAGGAAAAAAGGAAAAAATTCGTCAAGCGTCAAGAAGCGGCAAGAAAAGACATCGAACGTTGTTTTGGTGTTCTACAAAAAAATGGGTCATCATTGAACAACCGGCAAGTGCGTTCACACCGAAGAGGTTGCGCCTTTGTATGTACGCTTACATTTTACTCGATAACATGATTATTGAAGACGAAGGTCGGGCGATTTGTGAGTATAATGAGAATGCATCTATCGGGAATATTGTTCCGGTAGATCCGGCGCAACAGGATTTAAACTCGTTCTGCGCTAATCAACGATTTCATGCATGCAAACCTTCAAGCCGATTTGATAGAACATATATGGAACAACGCAAACGGCATGGACGGTGACGAAGACGATAGAGAGTAGTATTTATGTTTGTGAGTTTTTTTAAATCTAATTTTTTTTTATAAATTTTAGGTAGTGTAATTTTTTTTTTAGGTTATGTAATTTTTATTTATGTTATGTAATGGATTTTATTATCTTCTTTTATGTCTTATTTTTATTTAAATTTTGAATTATTTTTATAAAGTTAAACAATAAAAATTAAAGAATAAAAGTTAAACAAATAAAAAAATTAAATGATTTGGGGTAGGCCCATCCTCCACCCCCTTCATTTTGCTAGGAGGGTCATCCCATAGAGGATGGTGATGTGGCGTCCTACGTGACAGTCCATCCTCATAGGGATGACCCTCCTCATATCCTCTAGTCTTATTTATAAACTAAGTGTGTGTCTCTCTCTTATTTATGAACTGAGTGTGTATGTATTTATAGTTGAGAATTTCTTACTGTCGAAGCATTATAGACTCCTAACTTTGCAATGCGGCTTCATTTCATAAATATAACCATGCTAAGTTTTCTATATTTTCTTTCCATGTACAGGTGGATGTTGAAATGTTTCGGTTGAGATAATTATTATAATTAATTTAGCTAAAAACTTATTTAAGTCTTATAACTATTAATATGTGATAGAGGATTAGAAGTATCAAATAATGAAAGCAAATGGCACCCAATTAATAATTACGCATATTCTCCTATTAGTTGATTGTTATTTAAACCAATGTAATCACTTAGATATATTATCCTAAATAACTTGGTACATGCCCTGATATAAAAGCCGAAAGTGGTCGTTTTGTAGGCCACCAATGATGGAACCAGGGGCGGATCTACAACTAAGAAGGGGGTTCCTAGGAACCCGTTCGGTTCGTAATTTATAGTGTTAAGTAATATAGAAAATACTTAAGGAACCCCTTAATATTTTGTAGTGAAACCCTATGACCAAATCAACGGGGTGGTCAAATGGTAAAGTGCGCGCTGAATATCATAGACATCTCAAGTTCGACTCGTGTAAGGTATGTTTTTTCGTTTTTTCTACTCAAAACGAATTAGGGTTTAATTTTTTAGCATTTAATCTTTTATGCCCCTTCCTTGTTTACTCTCAAACGCACACACAGAAGACACAGACCACACAGCACCACTCATCTTCTCTCATTCAGACACTCTCTTCAAGTTCATTTAAACCCAATAAATTGTTGATTTTAACTTCAAATTTGTTGATTTAAGATTCAATATGTTTATTGATGTCAATACTAGTGAAAATATGTGGCAATACAGAAGGGTAGGATCAACTAGAAGAAATATGAGACAACGTTAGTGTGGACTGCACTTGAAAACATCAGTTTATAATTTGTTTTCTGGTAAGGCAATGTTATATGCTCCTACTTACCCTCCTAACTACAAGATAAAACGAGTGGTTAAATCAATAGAAAATGAGGATGCCAACTGTCATCATTTTATGGTTACGAAGATGAATCTGGAGGCTTGAGTAAAAAGGAAGTATTGTTCTCCATTCTAGTATCCCCAAAACTTTTAACCCATATCTTTAAAAAAATCATTTGCTTTAGAGATGCCTATCTATTAATAACAAATATATAAGAAAGTGAAAACTAACTAAATATGTGATGAAGGATGTGATTTTTGAAGTATTTATAAGTAGAATTGTTTTTGAGAACCATGATGGGGCTTTCTCTATGATCTTATTAGATATACGAAATGAATACATTATTTTTACATGTTTGTTTATTTGTAAAGACCATCATATTTATGTTATGTGCTTTTAAATTTATTATGACGATGTTTTTTTCGTTATTGTATCGTATTTTTATTATATGATGAACCTTACCTGACCCGAACTGTCGAACCGACCCGTATTTGTGTATGTTCGGACATATGATATTCGAACATTTGAAAAAGTGAACCCCTTAGAAAAAATTCCTGGATCCGCCACTGGATGGAACTCATCATATCAAAGGACCCCATTTTCTAAAGATGGCAAAATATAAGGGTCTTGTTAGTTTTTGATTGATCAAAATTGGTGTTTTCTTATACGTGAATTGGTTGATGAAGATCAATCATATATCTTTCTTTTCGGTTTAATAAATCATTAAATGTGGTTATGCAAATAAATTATTAAAACAACAATCTGTTTTCGCACGACTGGGTGCGGGATGTCTTGGGGGACATCCTCAAACGGGCGGGGATCTCGGTGAAGAAAGAAGCCCCCGTAAACTTTTTGACAGATCCGAGGGAAGGAAGATCCACATTGCGCCCCGCGGACGTTTTAGTTTTCGGGTGGGATGCAGGTAAACACGCTTGTGTTGATCTTACCGGGGTTTCCCCCCTTGTAGGCTTTCGGGATACAGGTTTTGTCCCTGGTCAGGCGATTGCAAGGGCGGCAGCAAAGAAAATGGACAAACATGCCAAAGCCTGCGAGGATAATCAACATTCCTTTATCCCTTTTGCCTTTGATACCTTTGGCTCGCTAGCCTCAGAAGCCATCAGATTTCTTGAACGGGTCCAACGGGTTGTTCACAGCAACATTTCGTCTCCTAGAGATCGGGGTTTCGTTTTTACTAGGTTAGGTTTCGCTATTCAAAAGGGGGTAGCGGCGCAGCTTGTTGCCCGCTTACCGGCTATCTTGGTGTAATTTGTTTGACCTTATATTCATGATGCAATTTTCGCAAATTAATCGATTTCAAATGTTATAAAATGTAATCACTCATCAAACTAAACAACAAATCAATATGCGTAACGTATGTGTTTTTAAATCTTTCTAATCCATCCTTTTAAAAAATTAGCGTATTTTATAGGACAAAATCCTGATCGCACTCCCTGAAAATTTGGTCCGCCACTGTACTAAGAATTTAGTCATTATAAGTTCTATATGTACGTAAGTACGTAAACATTATATCTAAACTTTTTGGTTAACAAAGAATGTCCTATGTATTTCTAACATCTCTATGTAGTTCCATTGATATATTTATATAATATTAAAGACAAAGGTCGGTGGACCTTTGTCTTTATATATGTGAATATATGATTGAGTCGGTCAAAGGAATTAGAGTTTGAGTCAAAATAGGTAGGCTTGATTTGCAAGAAAGGAGTCTGTATATATAGATCGTGATTTACGTTTGTTATTACTAATTTATTATTTATATTTCTTTTTTAACTCTCAAGTTTTTGACTTTTTTATTTTTTTTCTTCAAAGTTTTGAACCAACAAAAAAGGCCCTTACACTTTCAAGTTTTTCCACTTTACACCCTTAATTTTTTGACATGAAACACTATTAACCCTTATCTTTAAGTAAGTTGCGCATTTACTTCTAACTTTCAGTAATTGACAACTTTGACCTTCTTACATTTTCTACTTAATAACTTGACACCCCCTTTGGTTTAAATGACTTTTACGACTTTACACCGCAACGTGGACAAATTATTATACTTTTTTTTATCTATGTTCTACTTATTTTGTGTACGTTCGTAAACTGTATTTGAAAGCAAGTCGAGTCAAATATACTACGTTTTCATTCGATGGCGATGTAATTTCTTTAAGTAAAGAGTTGGGTCAAATATACAGTATAAATACGAGTTACTTTAACTTTTGACGCCGCCGCAACGTGCGGCGGATAAAAATCCTAGTTTTCCTTAAATGTAAAGCAAAAACTATTGGTCCCCTCACCTCCTCATTAATATATATAGAAACGGGATCAGGAGAAAGGCGGCGACCTATCACGTGTCATGACCTAACACGTGTCACGCCGCTTAGAGAAAGGCGGAGGGGCTTTTTTGTCCTTTCATATTTCTTTTTTATTAGCGTGTGTCCCTTCATCTTTCCATTTTTTTGGCGTTTAATAAATACGCGACGTTTTTATTGTTTTTAGATCAAAATCATAGTAAATATTTTGGCGTTTTAAGTATTGTTTTGGTGTTTTTATTGTTTTTTAGATCAGGATGCAGACTTTTAATGTAAAAAACATCAGTAATTTTCTTGATTTTATTATATCAAGTGTTTTGCCATTTAGAATACAGGCCTATAATGTGACAGTCAATTATGGCATTTTGAAAAGATAAATAAATTTCAATTTTCCATGTAGTGGCATTAATATAACTATAATGTTTTGGCAATAAATGATATTGTCTCTTTATTTTACTGTTTCTTTTCAATTTTCATCTGTCAATTAGTGTTGATTTTTCCAGTATTACTTTGTTTGCGTTTTTGACGTTTTATATAGCAACCTCGTACTTTGCTAGCATTCGTTCTCACAGTTTTCAAACTATCAGGCGTTTTGGTGTTTGTAGTTTTTTGGGTTTTATACTCATTTTTTTTAAATAGCAGAGAATTAGATGATAAACAACAAAGAATTACATAACAAACAATAGAAAATGAAAAAAAAAAAATTAAAATCTAATTTCTCATTCAAATCTTCACTGTCATCATCCTCTTCTACTTTAACATTTTTGGCGTTTTGAACCTGTTTTTGAATGTCTTATGTAGATCTTTATTTTCCTACATAACGGTCGTCTTTAGAAGATGCTTATTTTTTATGGCATCCTTTATGGTGGGTGGATATATACTTGTTTGATAACATGTTGAAGACCAACGCCTGCTCTAATGTATTGACCCATTCATGCCATCCATATATCCATCAAGAACAAAGTGATATGATGTCATATCAGTGTCATCAATCTCTTTATCTTGAATATTTGTCCATCTCATTCAGCAAAAGATTATAGAGATGCCCAACTCAGAGAAGAATCCATTCAGTGAAACTTCATTCAGATCAATACTCAATATAGCAGAATCGAGGTTCTGCATCTGTGGCTTTTTTAACTATTGTTTTTTGGCGTTTTGAAAGTGAATGGTTTCTAGGGAATATGACGTTTGTTTCTGGTTTTGTGATAAGTTGTTTGTGCAGAGAAGTCTCTCTTTATATGATGTTTTTGGTGCGTAGTTTAGGCGGGATTTTATTTATAATAAATGATATTAATAAAGTAGCCGTCTTTTCAGTTTACTGTGTATTTTTACTGTTTTTTTTTGTTCAGCTTTTTATGAGTTTTTAGGGTCATAAACTTTCCATCTCCCAGATTTGGCGTTTTTGAATGGGTTTAAGTAGTTTTTGGATTTTTTTTTTCCATTTTTATCTTTTATTAATTAATACTTCTGCAAATTACTTTTATTATAGTTTGGGAGTTTTTGTCGTTTTTACTCCATTTATGGCGTTTTCGTACGCATTATGACTGTTTGGCGTTTTATTAAGATAATGTATTTTTTTATTATAAGTTGAAAAATACATAGCAAACAACAGAAAAAGAAAATTAAAAAAATAAAAACAATTCATCTTTCAAATCTTCACTGTCATCAGTCTCTTTATTCTTTGAATCATGTTCGCTGGTAGTTTGGCTTAGCCATGCTTGTGTTTTTGTGGCCGTTTGGAAAGACAAAATGACATGAGGTTTTTTTTTTTTTTTTTTTTTTTTTTTTGAATATGTATTTTTAAACAACTCATTAGTTTTATTCGTCTTTTAATGTCATTAAAATATTCATCAAGAACAAAACACAGAAAATGACATAAGTCTGACCCCAGCATCTTTTTGCTTATAATTTGTCCATCTCATGCAGCAAAATGTTATTTGAGTCACAGCACCTCAGGGAAGAATGCATTATCCGAAACTTTGGCGTAGAACAATATTTTGAATATACAAGAAACGATATTTGGCATTTTTGGCGTTTTACTGAGGAAATAGTGTATCTGAAAGAACCATCGATCTTTTGGAATCTTTTGATGTTTGAGTGTTTTGGTGTTTTCTAAGATGAATGGTATGTAGTAGAAAATAAGGCGTTTTTGAGTAGTTGTGTTTGATGTTTTGGGGATTTTGGCGTTTGTAAGTTGAATGGTATATAGTAGAAAATATGGCGTTTCAGGTTCTGAGGGATGTATTTTTATGTCTAGGATGTTTTTTGTTTATATAGCGATTTGATTTGGTCCGTAATGACGTTTTATTCATCAGTATGGTGTTTTGGTATAGAGGTGTAAAGACGTTTTTACCCTTAATGAGGCGCGTCCACGTAATAAAATTGATGTTATTTACGAAAACGCCATCGCGCCAATCTAGTTCATAGATTGTTTTAATCGGACAATCCATAAGCGTTCTCATTGTTCTCACACTTTCTACCGTTTTCTTCAAATTCCGACCCAATATATATATATATATATATATATATATATATATTGAAACGGGAAGAATTAATAAAAAGGTGACTAACAAGAGACTAGACAAAAAACAAATAAAGAAATTATAAGTTCATTGAAGAAATCTGTAACCACGCTACAAAATTAGGCTTAATCTTATGACTTCTGTTCAATACCTACAAAAACGAATAATGAACTAAATTATTAAATTAGTAGAAGGATTTCTCCTTCTATTATTGAAAGATCAAATCATCATTAACCATCTTCCCACTTGTGGCCTAGTGGTAGGATACTTGAGTTTTTCAATGGACACTCAAGTTCAAATCCCACATGTGTCATATTAGGGTGGATATTGGGCAATGATGTTGATAAACCCACCGCGGGGGTTTCGATCCTGAGTCGCTCCCCGGTTTTCATCCGGCTCTTACTTCAGTGAGGCAACTCGTGTGGACGCAGTACGGTTTCCGGGGGAACGCCATAATTAAGTCTGGCCAACCCAACGCGGACCCGGTTAAAACAACGTAAGTCTGGGCAGACTTGGCTAAGACCGACGATTAGGCGGTGTGACATTAGGTCACTCAAAATGAAAGTCACGTTCAAAAAAAAATCATCATTAACCCATTAATTATTATAGTTTTTATTACGAATAATGAACTAAATTGTTAAATTAGTAGAAGGATTTCTCCTTCTAGTATTGAAAGATAAAATCATCATTAACCCATTAATTATTATAGTTTTTATTAAATTTCAATAAAAAAATTACACCCCTTTGTATTTTAATAAGACTAAAACTATCCACACACCAAATCTGCCTATACGATACCCTTTGCCTCGTATAGGCCTATACGAGGCGTATAGGGTTATATCAAATTCAGTGTCTGACTCATGTCAGTTCTAGTTTGACTGCTCCTATATGCCTCGTATAGGCCTATACGGGGCGTATAGGACCCCTTGTATAGGTCTCATATATGACTCATCCCCATATATGCCACGCTATATGGGGCGTATATAAGGTTTTTTTTTAAACAAACATTTTATACAATATTAATCGTTTTAGCAAACTTTTAAGCAAAAACAAGTTTTGTATTTTAAATAAATAAAAATTACAAGTACATGATATGATACAACACCTGTATAGACCTATACGAGACCTAAACCACACCTATAGTCTTATGCGAGACCTATACTACACCTACAAGCCTATACGAGTTATTATAACTAATATGAGTTTTTCATAATTACTATTAGTTTTATTGATATTAATATGAGTTTTTATAATTAATATTAGTGTTATTATAATTAATATGAGTTTTTCATAATTAATATTAGTGTTATTGATATTAATATGAGTTTTTTTATAATTAATATAAGTGTTATTATAATTAATATGTATTTTTCATAATTAATATTAGTGTTATTGATATTAATGAGTTTTTTATAATTAATATTAGTATTATGGATATTAAAAAGAGAAAACAAAAAAAATTAAAAATATATATCGCATATAGTGCTAGACTGGGCATATAGTGAGGTTCAAAAGACCATTATAGCTGTGTTTTGCCCCCAATCTAAGCCTTACTCAGGGGTAAAATAATAATTTGCATTATATACATACGCCTCATAAGGCCTATACTAGGCATATAAGAGAGGCAAAAAGACCAATTTACCGCCAGTCTAGGCCTAACTCAAGGGTAAAATGGTCTTTTGCGTCTATACGCCCAATATAGGCCTATACGAGGCATATAAGACAAAATATGACATAATCAGAGATTCTCTTGAAAATTGAAAAAGGTTATACGCGACGTATAAACCTATACAAGGCATATACGCGGGTGTGTAAATAGGGACTAGGGTGTGTGAATATGTAGACCCTTTAATAATAGGCCCCTTGGCCCTTTTATCAATTTACTAAGCACAATTCCTTGTCCGTTCCTTCTAGTTGTCTAGAGGTGCATAAAATTTAGGGTTAGGAATCAAACCCGGTTTTGAACCCGAACGAACTCCGATTTAAACCCACTTTGGACCGACTTGACTCATCGGGTTGAAATCAGGTTGTAACCTTTACTTTAAAACTGGTTTGTTTTTAGTTAGGTATGAAGCTCCGTTTTATAATTGTTAGTGATTCATTTGGCGGCAAATTAATTAATCCGCAGCTAGTTTTAATTAGGCTACAACTTTACAACAAATTAATTAAAACAACCCCTTTGTAGCATATAAAGGAGTTTAATGGAATACTCGTGAAGAATAAAGTAAGATTACATTCTTTATAACAACGTTGTTTTATGTTTGACTATTTGATTAAACTTTAACTTTTTTATGTTTATTATTTATATTGTGATTGTGTGAGATTCGTTGTATCATCAAGTATTCAGCCATGATAATCGTTCCATATTAAATATAGCTAGAACTAGAATAAATTCACATTTCATGCATATGGCATTATAGCCTACTCGCATCTAAGGGTTGAAATAAGGTTTAGGGTAAATTACACTTTTCGTCCTTTATGTTTGTACCGGATTGCAACGGATAACCTTTAACTTCAATAATTACAGTCACAGTCTTTTTTTTGTTAAAAACATTACACCATAGGTCCTTTAGCACTAACCTTGTTAAAATTATCAGTTAAGTCTAGTCATGTGCAAAGCACATGAGGGCATTCCTGTCATTTTACCCTATTATTTTTTTAAAAGCATATTTATATCTATTTATCAATAAAACAAAAAAAAAACAATATAAACCCAAACTTCATCCTGTTGAACCAAATTTCACACCCAAGACCAATAGCTTCAAGCCTTAAGAGCACGATTTCACACCCATTCAGACCAATAGCTTCAAGCCTTAAGAGCACGATTTCACACCTATTCAGACCAATAGCTTCAAGCCTTAAGAACATGATTTGAAGTTTGCACATGAGTCCTCAGTGAAGAGACCACCACCACCGCTACCGCCACCGTTGTAAGCACCACCACCGCCCTAGCACCGCCACCGCCGTAAGCACCTCCACCGTCTAAGAGATTAATTACCCCAGCCCTTCCCCAACTCCGGTCAGCCTCTCTCCGGTCGTCTTCTCCGGCCACTTTTTTTGATGGAGCTCGGACATCTTCGGCGGTGGGGTTGGTTATAGATCCGGTGGTGGGGGTGGTTGTAGATTGACCGGTGGTGGGGGTCGGATTGAGCGGTTGCATCTTCTCCTCATCGGGCGTCGTTTTATCGAATCTCGACACAACTGTATGCATTCTCTCTTTATCTTTTCTTCAATTAGATAATGATTAGATGATTATCGAATTGTTTGTTTTCGGATTTCATGTTCTTCACAGTTTAATTTGTTGATTGATATTTGTTGCTTCATGTTCTTCACAGTTTAATTTGTTGATTGGTATTCTAATTGTTGAAGTTTGTTGAAATTTGTTAGAAATTAGATGTGAAGGCTGGCGGGAAGGGTGGTGTCGTGGTGGTGGTGGAAGAAAGGTAGTTGCAGAGGCGGTGGTGGTAGGATGTGGTGGTGGTGGCAAAATATGGTGGTTAGGGTTTTAGGGTTAGAAAGTTGGGGAAGATGATAAAAGCATGAATTGACTATAATACCCTTAATTGAATAAACTTAACAAAACAAGTTAACCAGGTTAGTGCTAAAGGACGTGGAATGTAATGGGTTTTGCAAATAAAGGACTGTGGCTGTAATTATTGAAGTTAAAGGTCATCCATTGCAATCAGCTACAAACATAAAGGACGAAAAGTGTAATTTACCCTAAGGTTTATGATCATCTGGTCATGGGTTATTGGATTTCCTCCTGAATTGGTGTATACACATTATTGTCTAGTGGAGATGGATATGATCGGGTGATTCTGCTCATGGCACGATTATACTCTAGTAGTTCGTGATCCAAATTTATCGTTAAAAAAATCACATTTCATAAACGCAAGGGATTGTATTTTTTATTTTTATTTTTTTGAAGGGCAAAGCTTGCTCCTCCTGATTAGAGGTACATAAAGCAGTTAATTTCACATTTTGACTTTAACTGTAAGTGCTTTTACCGGTAATTTTTTAACTGATATGGTTAATTACTTTAATCAACTCAGTTAATATTGCATTTTTATAATTTTTCGGGTTTTTTTTTTCAATTCATCGGTTCCTCGTTCCTATACTGAATATTTATAACCGGTTACTAACTAGCAGTTAAAATTAACCACTAATCAGTTTTTTTGCCCACCCCTACTCCCAATATTACACCAACATTTACCATGGGTATGGAACACCCATGTTGATCTTACTTGGATACTTGGCAAAATTAGTTAGTTTATGTTATTCTTATTCATTACCAATCGGGTTTATCAACTATGTTGATAAACTTTGTGATTTGTTGAATTCATACAAACAGGTTTAATGGATTTTAATTATCATACCTCCATGCTTGACATACGTGACTTCTATAATTACACATGATGGACTAAATAGTAATATAATCTATATAATATAAAATATAAATTATATATATCTAGGCGAATTCATGATACTAACCGGTTTTGTGTTAGGTGTTATGAACTTAGGTTTATTTGTCTTTGTTCTAAATTCCTCGTTTATGATTTTAATGGGCAAGTTAGGACCCATGAAATCACATAAAAAACTTAGTGTCAAAAAGAGTGTTTAGATGAGATATATTTTCGCATACATATACTTTTTATACGTAATTTCGAATCCGAATCCTTCGCCAAAATCCGAATACTCACACACCTTACTTTCCACATTGTAGGATAACATCGGTGTTCCAACTCTCAACGTTCGTCAAACTCACAGATTAGTCAGAAAGCTAGCAAAACCGTGAGTGTACATGACCCATTTTTTATTTTTGTCACTTTGGGTGCAATACGTATACTTTATGAAACTCACACAATCACATACTTTACGCTTAATTACAAAACAAACAATCTAATATACATCCTTAATACGTTATGCTAAGACTTCCTACATGCTAGGAACTTATTCGCAATATGCTTTGTTATTAACTTCGATCAAGCCTCCCTTAATATGTATGACATTATAGTATTAACGCACTGTGCGTATTCTTGAGGTCATGTTAAGTTAAACAAAATGGTCTCGTCGTTGCTACGACGAGATTACGCTAGCGGGAAACTTTGGGTTGACAAGTAGGAGTTGCATGCTAGTATTGCTATGATATGTTCTAGATTACGTTTATGTCATGTGGATTCGTTTAACCCTTTTGTATCTATGCTAGTAACCAAACTTGTATGCTCGCCAATACTTTATGTGTTGACATATACTTTAATACCTATTGCAGGAAATTGATGATGATGAACGGAATCTAGTAGGATGAACTAGAAACCCATTTAAATTTAGTACTTTGTTGTATTTTGCTTCTCGTTCAACTTTGCTGTACTTTTTTTCAAATGATGTACTTGAATTTAGTAATGAAATGGAATTTAGAATTTTAAATACTTGTCACAAAATAGTGTTATGAAGTCTCTTGCAATCTCGTTTTCGTCTCACTATAATGTTTCCGTCATCGGTTGGGGTGTGACAGAATGGTATCAGAGCCATAACTATAGGGAATTAGGAAAAATTGCATTGATTGGACCTAGTCTATAGTTTAAGTACTCATACTTGACCATTATTGATTTTTTTCATGCTTAAAATACTTGAATTATTCCATTTTGCTTCTTATCTATTCCTTTTATCTTAAAATTATACATGCCTTTCCTAAGGCAAACACAATATACACATGAAGACGTGAATACACTCGTATCTCACAAACGAGATGATTTTCACAAAAATAAGCGTGAAAACCCACTATTTTTTTGGGAAGTCCCTCAATCCGCTTATTCGATTTTTCACGAAATTACGCCATCAATTTAGGAGTGAAATCCTGTTAGTGCATACATCTGTCGTCTTCGTCTTATATCGAGTCTCGGTTTCATTGTGGATCTAAACAAGCATGATGTCATCATCCTTGATGATGACATCACACAAGTGACATCATTCTTGCATTATGGAATTATCATACACATGAAACAAAATTTGGATTCGCTTGAAACAAGATTTTATACAATAGGATATTGTCGACCCATTAAATAAAAATTGTTGCATATGATAAGTCATATTCACGGCCCAATCAACATTTAAAGCAAGCGTACCGACCCAATCAATTTGTCTAATTATGAGTTAAAGGCCCATTTGAGTAAAGAAGTTTGCATCTATTCATCTTGAAGTGGAACGAGTCCGTAAATCTTCGACACGAGTCTTAGATTGATTTCATCAACACACTTTTACGTATTCAATCCGTTTAAACTGATTGTTTGTTTGGTTGTTTCAGGTGTTTTTACAAGGTGATACAGCTCGTTTGAGACCAGTATTTTTGTAACAAGAAAGTTTGTGTTTTGTGAACTTTGAAAATCCGAAACATGGACGAGGATTTTTACAACGCATTCGCTACCCCAGTAACCCCGATTACTCTTGCACAGAATACGATGTTGGAAAATGAAACGGGCACGATGCAAAAACCACCTAAACTCATGAACATCGAGGAGTATAAAGGTTGGGAAGGTCGTTTCGAAAACTTGGTGCAAGCCAATTATTTGGATGCTTGGGAATGTGTCGAGATGAAATACATCAGACCGATGAATGATGATGAAGAAATTGTTCCAATTAAAGATCTAAGTGTCGATGCTAGAAAGAAATACAAAGATGAGAAAATGATGCTAAGTCTTCTACAACAAGCTGTGAAGGAAGATATCTTGGTGTTATTGCAACATAATGGAACTTCTTATTCTATCTGGAAAGCCTTAAAATCGAAGTTTCATGGAAGTCAAGAGATTGTTAAGAACAAGAAATCACTTTTGAAGAAAGAGTTTGATCTGTTTCGATCGAGGGCTGAAAAATGAAAGCACAAAACAAATAGTTGAGAGATACTGCAATTTGCTAGCCAATATGAAAAGATTGAGCACTGAGAAAGATAATGAGGAACTGATTGAGAAGCTAGCTGATGCTTTGCCCTATGAGACTTGGGGTACATCTCTCATGATGTTGAGGAACAAAAAGGGTTTTAGCAATTTGACACTAAGCAAGTTTATTGAAAAGATTGAGGCTCAGGAGATGGAACAGAGAAAAGCTTTGAGAATGAAAGATTTCGACGGTGAACAAGACATCGGGCTTTACTACAAAGGTGGTGTCAGTGATAAATCCACCAATTTGTCACCAAAGGTTCAGACAACTTTCAATGCAAAGAATTCATCTGAAAGTTCTTCCAAAGGATCAAACAGCAACACAAGTTTTTCATCATATCCATCTTTTGATCCGAACATTTCAACAACAAAGAATGGCAAGAAACTACAATGCAATACTGTACTGAATCTGGAGAATGATGAGGATTATTCAGCAGAAATTGCTAAGAGCCATATGTCTTTGTTGGGTACTGTGTTGGAATCTTATGGTAGTTTTGTTGCAGGTCGGATCGGGAATCCTATGTTGACAAAAGAGGATTACGATCAAATCGACGCTGAGGAAATGGAACTGATGGATATTAAATGGTGTTTGGCAAGTGTGTTGAGACGAGTTGAGAAATTTAAGCAGATTACAGGAAGAGATGATTTACATGAAGCTAATGTTTCTACTTTGGGTTTTGATAAATCTAAAGTCACTTGTTTTCGTTGCAGGGAAAAAGGACACTTCAAGAGGGAGTGCAAAAACCGCGAAGCAAATGGAGCTCAAAATCCTTTCAACAACAACAATGATTACTACCGGAAGACTATCTATCATCAAGTTGCTCAACAACAACAAGAACCACAAGTGGCTCATGGAAGAAAAGTGATTGAAGAATCTTCAAAGAGAGCTTGCATGGTGAATCAGGATGATCAAAAGCCAACAGAAGGTTTCAGTTGGGACAATTATATCTCAGCTGATAACAAAGCATGCCTGATAAATCAAGATGATGAAAAATTGCCTGAAGGTTTTAGCTGGGCAAATTACAATTAGGATGATTATGATCCAAATAAAGAATCAAATCACAAAGCCTATGTCGCTCGAGTTGAAGAAGATAGTGATGATGATCGTGAGTATTGGTCAAGAAAAATGGCAGATCATTTGAAAATGATGGCTGAGAGTGACAGTGAAGAAGAAAAAGTCAAAAAGAAAAAGGTAAAAACACCGATCAGCAGTGATGATGAAGCAGCTCAAGTGATCAAGAAAAAGGTTGAAGTTCCAAAGTTCAAAGTTGATGAAGGAGCTGGTGCAAAGAAGAGTCTGGTGGTTTGTGAGAATTGTGAAGCTATAAAGAAGCAGAATAGTACATTGATTTATAACTTGAATAGTTTGAAGGAATCTTATGATGTCCTGAACAAAGCTATGAATCAATACAATCAAACAAGTGAAGAACAGGCAACAGCAATGAAGACACTTCAAGGAACTTTCATGATAAAGTAGAAAGTGGTGAACAACTACATTGAGAAGTGTGCTGTGTTAGAGCAGAAACTTGAAACACAAAGAATTGAAACTGAAAGAGTTAATCATTTGCTGAAAAGTTACTCATGTACTTCTTATGTCATTGACAGGATTTATCCAACTGTTGAGGGCATGAAGGCATTTGAAGATGATAAAGTAACTGAAGAACAGAAAGTTTCTGAAGAAAAGACTCCTGTGAAGAAAGAAAAGAAGAAGGATTCTAAAATGAATGATTCTGGTAAGAAACAAAGTTTTGGGTACAACAAGTGTCCACCCCCGCTTGAAAATGGATATTCTCCGAGAAATCCAAATTCAGAAAGAGTCAAAAAGGCAACAAATTTACAGTGGGAGTCGGAGTCTTCGGTTAATCTACCAGAAAATATTGATGTTAAGTTTACATCATCTGACACTGATCATGAGTCTGAGTTAATAAAGAAAGTCGTCGATCAGGTGTTGGATAAAAATAAAACTGAGGAGTCAAAGTTGGAGTCAAATCAGAGTTAAAGTCAGAGTCAGAGTCAAAGACTGGTTCTGAAAGTTCGAGTTCGACAGTCAACAGTCTAAAATCTTCGGATAAAAGGGTTTACAACAAAGAATTCCTGTTATCAAAGTCTAATTTGAATGATGAAACATTTAAAGTGGCATATACTTTGAATGATTCGGACAAATTATATTCTGATGAGGAATTTCCAATAAGAGGTGTCAAACCTGAAATGATTAAAAAGGTTTTCAAACTAACAGAAATTAATATTTCTGAAATAAAAGATGTAAATCTTATTGAAAAACCTAAAAAATACACTTCAAGAGTACAACAAAGATTGAACAAGAAAAAAGGTTACGGTTTTGGTTCTGGTTTTCAAAAGAAACCAAACCATTACGGTAATTTCAAAAAGAAACGATTAGGTTTTATTCCACCAGAAAATTATAAAAATAAAAAATATGTTCGAAATGTTAAATAAAAAATGATATTTGTTTCAGGAACATCAGCAGAAGAAGAAGAAGAAAAGAAAGAATTCTGGAGGCAATCGAACAAAGAATTCATTGCGAAGAAGCAAGAAGAGATGAAGATTGCTGATCAGATGAAAGAAACGAGAACCTGTTTCAAATGCAACACTGTTGGACATATTGCCAAAGATTGTTCCAAGGCAATAAAATCAAAATAGGGAGTTTCTAAACTGAAAGAGAAAGAAGTTGAGTTTGAACCACTAATTGATAGAACTAAACTTTTCAAAAATTCGACTTTTGAAATTGGTGAATGTTCAAACAGATTTTATAAGAAAAGAGGAAACCTTGATAATAAAAAATGGGTTGTTAAGAAATCGGTTGGTAGTTTTAGCAATGATTCTGATTCATCAAAATCAGAGGAGCTATCTTCTGGCGATGAATCTGATTCCACAAAGTCAGAGGAGCCACAGGTTGAAGTAAAAGGTGAAAAATCAGTGCCGACTGTGGATGGTGAGAATTTTCCATCACTTCGGGCTGAAAATTTTAAGAAAAAAATTGGAAAAGTTGAGATCTCAAATCAATTTTTTTCTGAAAAGGAGGAATTTGATGTTGAGAAAGCCTTTAATTCCAAAGTTCATCATATTTTTGGAAAAATGGTTGACAGGAAGGTCAAAGGAGTGAAGGAGTTTTACGAGAAAAAGATGAAGAAAGATACAGTTGAACCATCCCTGGTTTGTGACTGGGATGGTACATATTACGAACAGTAAGTTTGTGGACTTGCCGGAGCTCCCAGGTTTGTAAACGTGGAGCAGGAATCGGCATCTATCTTTCTTAGTTGGTAATTTTACAAGTGGTAAAGATGGTAAAGTACAAGTGATACTTTAAATTGTCAGCTTTCTACAAGTGGTAAAGTTAATGAGTGAATCTACAGTGGTTGAAGAAGCTTTACACTTACAAGTGGTAAATCAGGGACATTAAGTTGTATTTGATTTCCTACAAATGGTATTTTGAAAAACAATATGATGAACCCCTAATCTACAATGGTAAAATCAATCAACAAAACTTATTTTCTGGAAAAACCATTTGATTAAAACAAACTTAAGTGTTTTGAAATCAATGGGAAAATAGTTTGTTGTAAGGGGGAGTTCTGATTGTTTATGCAAAGTGGATGGCGAATTGAAGCGATTTGATATCGGTTGTCAATTTTTTTAAAAAAATAAACTGTACAGGTAGAGTATCAAAATTTATTTTCAAATTTCCTGAAATGTGTTTGCATTTTAGGGGGAGTAAGAAAATTTCTGAAAATCCAAAAACATTAGAAAATTTGAAAAAGTCAAAAACATGATAAAATCAAAAATGAGTTTTGTTGTCAAAAAGAGGAAATGATAGTACATCAGTGGAATGTCACAACATGCTAAAGAATTGAAAAGTAAAATGTGATAAACGGTCTCACTGATGATGTGTCCGTAGGTTTTTGCACATTTAGTAGATTGTGACGAGATATAAACCTAAATTCAAACTTGCTTATATCGTGGGCAACATCTCTCGGATATATGGGTAACCCCTGATATCTTGTTTGAAAGGTCCCTCTTTCTGAGATACTAGGTCTTTATGCTCAGTGATATCTGGGGTATTATCCAGGGACTTCTGATTTTGCGGAAGCAATGGCCTAGTCCCCGGAGAATACTTTCTGCTTGCTTGAAATATAGCGCCGCCCTCAGCAAATTGATGAAACAATAAAATTGATAGTCATTGCTGTTGTAACAAAAGATCCTCTAAAGGGGACACACCCAAGTCGAACCGTCATCTCTCTGCTGAACGGAAGTTCTGACCTGAGCTCTCACGGTTTCGTACTATAATTTATTCCCTTACAGATATCATCTGTGGTATACTCACCTGTAAGACTGAATATTGGGATCTGGATACGGGAGTATATTCTGAGGTGGGACACGCGATTAAGTTTAAGTGCTTAAGACATTAATCTGTATCTCGAAACAGTTGAACTTTGTGTGAAAATTTAAATGGATCAGTATACTGACAATCTAAGTGAATCGTTTAGAACTTAAAATGGTTAAAGCTTAATGGTGTTGGTGATTTGTCTCATAAACTGATATGATCCTCTTACACAAACTCACAAAAATATTGTCTGTAAATATTTCTTTACTGCATTTCATTCTATTCAAAAATCCAAAAAGATTTTCAGTGTGTTTTAGCATAAATTTTGTGAAATTCAAAAAGATTTTAGACAACTGGTGTTGGAGAGCTGATTTTCAAAATTCCGAGTGCTAGACATGATGACAACTAGTTTGGGAAAGAGTTGAGTATTTAGAGAATGGGAGTTTGTTTGAAATGAAAAGAGAAAATTTTTTGAAGTAAAAAAAAATTATAGCTTCAAGTGGTTCATCAATGATTAACATTGTAAAATCATTCTTTGATTGTATAATTCCTGCAAGTGGTTCATTAGATGGTGAGATTGTTTTTACAAATTATCATCAGAAAATTTATTTTTCGGTAGAGAATGTGCAGGTTATTTTAATGATAGAAAGCCAGGTTCCGATACCTGAGGACTTTGTGATTTCAACATGCCAGACTGCGATCCCAGTATATCGAAAGGGGGAGTCTGAATACATCCGAGTAGAGATTGTTCGTGGGGAGTCTGTTGATGCTGAAGAGGAGAAGGAGATAAAGTTTGAGGATACTTACACTGTGAGATATTTCAGAGAGCGTTCAGACTGATAAAGAATGAAGATTGTGAAGACTCGACACTTAAGACTCGTCAACATCTGAGGGGGAGTCTGTTAGTGCATACATCTGTCGTCTTCGTCTTATATCGAGTCTCGGTTTCGTTGCTGATCTAAACAAGCATGATGTCATCATCCTTGATGATGACATCACACAAGTGACATCATTCTTGCATTATGGAATTATCATACACATGAAACAGAATTTGGATTCGCTTGAAACAAGATTTTATTATTGTTTATGTTAGATTTCGCTTGAAGTCAAAATAGGAGGTTTCGCTTGAATGGTCACGTGTAGTCTCAAGCGAACTAGCACCACCTATATATATGTGTCATGTTCTTTCATTTGAAGCGGACTAGAGGAGAGTATAGGAACTTGTACCGAAGTGCTGCCGGTATTTCTTGTGACTGTAATCGCTGTTAAATCAATACACAAGATGTTTAAAGTGATAACCAAGCTGTTTCAAAGTCAGTTTCTTATTTTCCGCATCTGAAACTGATAAAATCTCTTCTGAACGACTCGTTTGGGTCACAAATCGATCCTACAAATCCACATCTTGATAAAATTTCCCATTCTAAATCTAGTGGACCCTTACCAACGAGTCAGAATTTATTTCCTTGACCCTGTTCGGTAAAGTACTAACAACACTTCGAGTACGATGCTATCAAGTTAGGGGTGAAACCTGCATCTTGGTAACTAGTCCCATTCCTCGATTTTCAATCCCGCCAAAGTCTTGAATTTTCGATCGACTAAGGACATGTAGTAACCGGAAGGGTGAATTACGTTAACCGCTCCTCGGTGAGAGTATTCCACCTATTAGTCTAAAGCACGTTTCCCTAACTCGAAAGAACTTTCGATCACTTTGGAATAGTCTTAGTTTCATTCCGAGACACTCCAAGTTTTACATCGAATCTCTTGTATGTCATATCCATTTCAATGTGTTTTTATACTTGATACTTCGTTCGTCTCAAAACCGAAGCACGAATTACATGTTACCCACAATCTAAACCGATATTAATGCTCGAGAACAAACTAAATTTACATTCCTTTTGTCTTTATTCGTGATTATACAATGTGAATACATGTTATACTTGTGCAAGCTATGTGAAACTTACGTGTTATGTGAAATACTTTATGCTCATTCATTCATGCAAACAAACATTGTTTTCTAAACACATTATGATCAAGTCTCATCCTTTTCCCTTATTTCGATCTTTTAGATGTCTTCCAACCGTAACTCGAACTCAAGAAGGAACTCCAAGTCCAAGTCCAACTCCAATGCCGATTCAATGTCCAAGAAAGACATAATGAAGTTCATAGCCAAGCAAATGACCAAGGTTATCCCCGAAATCATCAGTAAAATCCAAACCCCCAACAACATCGAATCCCCTCATGCCTCGGTTGAATCTAAAGTTGACCCACCCAAGTCAACCTTTTGATTCAAACAGTTCAACTCATATAATCTGATGCCGTTTACGGGAGAAGATGGGGCGACAAAGATGCTCCAATGGTTTGACTCCATTGAGGTCACCTTTCGACAAAGTGGTTGCACTGAGCATCTAAGCACCACCAACGCCACCGGCGTCTTCCGATCGAGGGCACTCAATTGGTGGACCGCCGAGCGTAACACGCGCGGGGACGACGCCGGTTACACGTTGACTTGGACTGAACTCAAGAAGCTCATGAAGGATGAATTTTGCCCTTCTCACGAGCTCCAACAACTCGAAAACAAGTTTTGGAACATCAAGCAAGTAGAGAGTGATAATACCGGTCTCACTACTAGGTTCAAGCAACTTAGCACCCATTGTCCTTGCCAAGTCGACACCACCGAAAAAGCCATCGCCAAGTACATTCGAGCCCTTCCTTCCTCCGTTTCCAACTTTGTTAAGTCCTCCCAACCCAAAATCTGTGAAGACACCTTCCGTCTCGCTGCCAAATTCAACCATAACCAAATTTTGGACGGAACCTACGAAACGAAGGGTTCTAGGAAAAGGTTCACCAAGCCACCACCGAACCATCCAAACCGTCACCCAAACCCAACACTAATGGTAAGAAGCGGAAGGCTTCAAACCGAAACTGTGCGGTTGTTACTCCACAAAACCCTCCTTAACCACAACCACAACATCAAGTTGCTTTAGCCCCAAATCATGAACCGTCTAAACGAGCCTACACTGGGACACATTCCAAGTGTGTGACTTGCTCCTACCATCACTGTAACACCCTAGTTGCGATTTAACGGTTTTACATATAAATACCACAATTAAATGTGTAGTTAAGACTACACATACTATAAAAATACGGGTTTATTAAATTTTTACAAATCATAAGTTAATCAACATAACGTAATCGAATTCGTCGTTTAAAATTTACGACGAGGCAAAGTGCGGAAGCATGTATCTTTATCGTGTTCGGTTCTTCATTGAGCTTGATCGTCTTCCGGCATCCAAAAGTACCTACGTTTCAAAAACATGAAATACTTTAGTCATATGGGATTTAAAACGTGTCTAAACGAGTCCGGGAAGCGAAACTGATTAAAATATATTTTATTTCAGGGTCTACCATAAATTACGGTGGCTACCGTAATTTACAGTAGCCCCTGAATGTTAAATCTTCCACTGTAACTCAGTAGGTAACTACCGTAATGATATCAGCTCCACCGTAACTTACGGTGGGCACCGTAAGTTACGGTGGTCCCTGTATCAGCCCTTTCCATTTTTGCCATTTTTGACACGAAAACTTTCGTATCTTTCAATCCGCTTGTCCGTTTGTCCTACCGTTTCTTCCTACGTAATTGTAATATGATTCTCCACCTTATGGAGTTAAAATCCAACATTCGGTTTAACAAAATTTCAGACTTTTAAGTATTCGGCTTATTACCCTTTTTACCAAATTTTGACCCGTTCGATTTTTATCAAACAAACAAGTTTATTTGACCCTTATTTCTCATAAACCTATTAAATTCAATGATGTTTAACATATTAGGTTCCAAATTACATATTCATATACCTTCTTAAACCCATTTTCACTCATATGCTTATTTTGACCCGTTAAGGGTATTTAAGCATATTTTAAGCACCAATCGCTTTCATTCGTTTCTAAATACATATGTCTACATTTCTTATCAAATGACCTCCCACCACAACTATATTTGTGGTGGATTCAATCTGGTGATTTATATATTCCAAATTTTACCCTTCAAATTATTATTTTACGGCAAAGACTCTTTATAGAGTCATTTGACCAATATTTTACATCTTTCGCTTTTCATACTTATTCAAAGTATTTATTTCATCCTATCACTTATTTCCAAACAACCTTTATGGTTCGTTTGCTTAATTTCGTTTACAAGGGCGTTTTAGTCAATTTTAGTCATTCTTTTACGATGAAGGACTTTTAGTACATGTTTGAACCCAAAATCCGACCTTTTAACCATATTCTTGTTTAGAAACCAATATGTTTCTAAAACACCATAATCATAACTCAATTTATTCGCTTTACCTAAAAGATAACCGAATATCTTATTTTAACCTTGTCTAACTGATGTGTGCTAAACAGATTATTAAAAACAACTATATTAGACTCTCTAAACTAGACACTACAAAGCTTTAAATCTAGACTCAACCTAAAACCACACAATCGGCAAGTGTACCGATCAATGTAGTATAACCTAGGAAGTCCGGATATCGAACCACGAGACTCTATAAACTATG
The DNA here is from genome assembly GCA_030545235.1 of Helianthus tuberosus. NCBI lineage: Eukaryota > Viridiplantae > Streptophyta > Magnoliopsida > Asterales > Asteraceae > Helianthus > Helianthus tuberosus. The sequence goes on from CM060378.1 coordinate 27,356,483, forward strand.
TAAACTAGACTCTGACAGACACTAACGGACACGACTTAACTTGTTTATTTGTTTTGGGGGGGGGGGGGGGTTACTGAAAAACTAGGAAATCTATATTAGACTACTAAATAAACTAGAACTAGACTAAAAACGAATAAAGGCTGTGAGCTTTTCTTATATGAGAACGGGACCACCTAGACAAGAATCCTGGATTGTTTTTAAGAAATTACCGATTAAGTTAAGTGCACGAGTTATGGAACCGGGATCGTATGATACTAAACCTATTAAGAGCCAACGAGGCCCCTCGACCCTTCTCAAGGAGAAACCTGTGACACTACCTAGGCCGTTAATCCTACCGGTTATTAGACTTCTTCCCAGTCGTCTAATTTTTGTGTAAGTACCCTAATGTTGACCTATTCTTTCCCAATCCTAGGTCTAGGGTAGTTTGAAGTAATAGATTTGACTTGATAGACTAATAAGACCGACAGGTAAACCAAGACATAACCTTTCCCAAGGCCTATCTAAAGCAATTCGCCGGGTAAGACCTACCAATAGCCCCTCACTTCCCAGTTATTAGGACTAGTAGAACACTAAGACCTAGCAAATTATTATCAATTACTTCTAGAGGTTATCGCGCGATTCTCCCTAAAGAGTGAAGGTTTTCTTATGTGATATAGACACTCACCGAAACCCTAAACCCTAATATGACTCTACGTTGTGATATAGACCGTCACTAAGAATCATATGAAGCAAATAACAATAACAAACCAAATCAAAGCACGCATACACATCAAATCATTAAATCAAACCTTTTACTAAACACAATCAATCCATAAACATCGTGCAAATAACGAAAAAGGTAAAATCTTTATATCAATCCATTCATCATAGTCTAGGTGGTTTATAAAATTAGCCAAGCATCTCAGTAATTAAACACAAAACAAAGACGTCTAACAAAGAATTCATTGTAACAAAGTTCAAAGAAAGTAATCGACAAAACAAGGGATTAGAAAACCCGATTGATTCTTCGATTCTTCGACTCTGACTCGTACCAATGATTCCCGTGCCTTGAAATCTCCAATTGCCTTCAAAGAATGCTCCAAGAATGCTCCAAAATCGCCTCCAATGTTCTCTAATTCGTAATTAGGGTTACAATGATGTTTCTTTTTAAAATTCGGTCAAAACCCTAGCTGGAAAACGACAAAGTCAACATCAAGTCCCTCGCGTGATGCGTAGGGGGGGGGTGGCGTCACGCGTCGCCTCCTTGAGTGATTTTCTTATTTTTCTTATTATTTTCCTATTTCCAGCTTCTCCGACGCGCGTACGAATCCCGTTTTTCTTCCGAACTGCTCGTTTTTACTCGTTTTTCAACACTTTAAGCTACGGGACCTGAAATCAAAGCTTAACGTCAGCAGTATCATAGTTCTAACCTAAAACAGACTCGAAACGACTGAAAACTGACCAAAATATACACTATAAACATATGTACTTTTCAGTACATCAAACATCCCCACACTTACTCTTTTTTCGTCCTCGAAAAAGAATTATGCAACGGAATCAGAAACAAACAATTACCCGGGTCAAAACATATTTTTATCTTATTAAAACCAAGGCTTGTGTTAGCTGCGATTGCGAATATACTTATCCCTTTAAACCCGAATTCAATCCTAAACCCTTATCATGTAAATTTAGTTTAAGTGCGGTCAGTCTACCTAGGGTCTCACACTAGAATCTACAGTCCACCTACTCCCCCTCAAGCTTATAGGACAAAAGGAACAACCACTGGGTTATTTCCTAACCGTTTTATACCAAGATAAAGAGAGTTTGAAATCAAATCTATTTTTTCCATTTTTTTTTCATTCGTGAGACTAGACGATGCTTTCCCTAACCCAGCGGTATTCCGACTGTAGAGTCGCTATCCCCAATCACAGATTACATAGGTTTCGGTACTTTTATTCGGCAAGTCGATTTCACACATCCCAGAGGCATTCCGACTGTAGAGTCGCTATCCCCAACTCGGATTACATAGGCCTGTGTTACTTTCATTTAGTTTCTAGCTCACTTTTATTCTATTTTTTTTCTTCTTTCAGCGAGATATGATAAAAACTCTAACTATCTTAGCTTATAACGGCATCCCTTATACTATTTTTGGCGGTTTTAGTTTCCCATATTTCCCAGGCGAAAACCCACTAGCAGACCGACAATTAAGGTATATTAACTCAAAGGGACTTAAAACCAAACCCGGGCCTATTCACATATCCCAAACTAGACGCAAACTCGGTTTATTATAATCTCATATTATTATTATTTGAACCCGAGCAAAAATTCGTTTTTTCTTTCATTTTCCGTTTTAATTCCAAACTTCTTTTTTATTCGAAAGACATTTTCTATTTTTTAATTTTTTTGGATTTTTTTTTCAAATTTTTTAATTTTTTTGTGTTTTTCAACTTTTTAATGACTCAAATATTTACAAGTATCCCATCCCCACACTTAGAGATTGCATTGTCCCTAATGCAAGAACGAAAATACGACTCAACAACTACCTAAGAAAAGAAACTGCAAACGAAATAAATAAAAATACAACAACAACAAAAAAAAAAAGAAACGACTTAGCTGGATAGGACAAAAGTCAGTGCCAGCCGTACGAGTCTTGAATCCCACGAACGATCGTATAGCATTCCATTCACGATCGTTGCCTAGTCTGCTTGGGTTTATCAAAAATGGCAAGTCCAGAATCACCCGAATGGCAATTGGGTACGGGTGGTACAATCCAAACCTGCACAATCAAAGCAAAACAAAACCCAACGCAAGTACCGACTCCAAAAAAAAAAAAAAACGACCCAAATCACTAATTTAGACTCAAAATACAAGATAATGGACTCAAAATACAAACTAAGGGACTCAAAATACAAACTAAGGGTCAAAAACAAGCTGAGCCGGTTCAAGTAGGCCTCGCGTGGCGCTACCCCACCCTTCGCGTCACGCGTCGCCGTCAAAATTAATTTATTTTGGCCTTCATATCCTCGCGTCACGCTAAGCCCCCTGGCGTCACGCCAGGGGCCAATTTTCACAAAAGGTTGCGAGGATTTTCAATGTTTGGGACTTAGAAAAATTTTCAACTTTTTAGCAAACCATTCAAAACCTCTAATTTTTTTTCTAAGTGTCAAGAATACATACCTGGGACCTCGTTTCTCATGCTTTTTCCTCTTCCATCACGGTAACGAATCCTGCAAAATTCTCAACGACACAAAACACAAACCGAAAAACCCGAAAAACTAACAAAAACGACCGCAAACTACTCTAAACTACAAAAAATAAACGAAGATACAAACCATACAAACTCTAAAAACGAGTAACAACTTCTCATACGCTTACGGAGGATCATGGAGATGCAATTCACCTCCAAACATACTTTCACGGGCTGTAGCACCACTATATTTATCGCCCAAATCGACCCGAAAACCCGTATCTCTTTCAGAACCTCTCAACTCCTCATCTAGCATTTTGAATCTAAATTCTCCATACTGAAATCTATCCCCACACTGAGGTTTGCTCAGTGTCTCAATCCTAGATTCTAAACGCTCCACCCTCTTCTCTAATTCTTCTATTCTCCTATCCGGTGGGTCCCCACACTTAAATCCTGTCACTTTCTCTAAACTCGCATCACTCACATCCTTCTTCTCATCTCTCTCGTCCTTCTCGCTTTCCCCCACTAACGAAACCGACTGCACTCTATCACTAGGCCCTCTTGAATCCATAACGTTAAAAACTACCGACTCCTCACCCACTCTAAGTGTGATGGTGCCTAAAGAGACATCTATGAGAGCTTTGGCGGTGTTTAAGAATGGTCGTCCTAAAATCAGTGGTATGTTTTCATCGGCTTCCATATCTAGAATAACGAAATCGGCCGGAAAAACAAACTTATCTACCTTAACAAGCAAATTCTCAATTATTCCCCTCGGGTGTTTCACGGACCTATCAGCTAAAGACAATGTCATTCGGGTAGGTGAAAGCTCGCCTAAGTCTAGCTTCTCGTAAAGCGAAAAGGGCATTAAATTGATACTAGCACCTAGGTCGGCTAAAGCTCTAGTGTTTGTGTTACTACCGAATAGACAAGGAATAGTAAACACACCGGGATCGGTAAGCTTTTCAGGAAGCTTATTTGAGACAATGGCTGAACACCCTCCATGCAACGGGACATTCGACAACTCACCTAATTTCTCCTTATTCCTAAGAAGGTCCTTCAAAAACTTTGCATATTTTGGCATGGACTGGAGTGCCTCAATGAAAGGAAGGTTAATCTTCAATTGCTTGAAGATATCTAAGAACTGCCCGTATTCCCTTGAGTATTTCTGATTCTTAAGGCGTGAGGGAAACGGAACATATGCATGATTCACATAAGGTGAAGGTCTAACATCTATGGCTTTTTCTCAACTTTCTTCTCACTGTGAGACTCATCGGGCTGTGCGGTACTTGCTGGGACTAGCCTCTTTTGCACTTTGCCGGGAGCCTCCATCTCTATCACTTCATCTATAATGTCTCCATCCTCATCAACCTCTCTCTCCTCAACACTAGGGTTTCCTACGGTTCTGCCACTACGTGTGGTAATGGCTTTTACATGAGCATTCGGGTTAGGTTGGGTGTTAGCTGCAAACTGACCAGGTAATCTTTCATCTATCTTCCTAGACATATCACCTACAACCCTAGAAAGGTCTTGGACCGCAGCTTGGTGATTCTAAAGCATGAGGTCATGTTCACTCAGTTTCTTTTGGGTACTTTGATCCCTAGAAATTAGTTGACTCATCATGGACTCCATTCTTTCCATGCTACCCCCTAAATCGAAACTTGAACCCTGACCTGTTTGAACCTGAGTATTCGACCCTCCATCCTTAACCTGCCCATTTGAACCCCCACTGAAAAGCGAACCTAGACCTCTATTTGGATTTTGAGCTATTTGAAAACCAGGAGGTCCATTTGAACGAAAATTGCTATTGTTATTAAAATTATTATTATTATTTCGCCAACCCGAGCCAAGATTATTACCCCCAAAACCGTTAGACTGACCTCTACCAAACCCTCCTCCTAAATAATCACATTGCTCCTCACCAGCTAGTAAAGGACATGCACTCGTATCATGACCCCCTCGACAAAACTCACACTTATCAACCTTAGCTCTAATCTCCTTAAGCTCTCGAGTGATGTTTTCCAAAACAGAGGCTAAACTAGGGTCCATGGTGACATGGTTCACCCCTCAGGCGGGTGCACTAGCAATGGTATTAGAATTACCACTTTGATACCTCTGATCGGAACGTGATTGGGATTGAGACTGAGCAAACGCCTCAAAACGCTCTAGACACTCAGCAACTGTAAGGATACCCATCATATGCCCCCCCCCCCCCCGCATTAGTATCGAACCTATCTCTAGTCTCTTGGGTAAGACCGTTATAGAATTTCTCACACAAAGCCCAATCAGAGAGACCGTGATGGGAGCAACGAGCAGTTAGGTTTTGGAAACGCTCCCAAGCAAGGTAGTAGGGCTCGTCGGGCCCCATGTGGAAAGAATGGATTTCGTCCCTAAGACGAGAGGCTTTTGCGGGCGGGAAATACTTATTCAAAAAGGCTTGACGAAGCCCCGCCCAAGTGGTAAAAGTACCGGTTGGTTGAGAGTCCAACCAAGTAGCCGCACGGCCGGCTAGTGAAAACGGGAAAAGCTGTAAGTAGGTGGCATCATTGGGTGCACCGCTAAGGCTAAAGGTAGCTAGCATCCTAGAGAAACGGTTGATGTGGGCCGGGGCATCCTCATCGTCTCGGCCATGGAATTGGATGCTATTAGTTATGGCCTGCATGGCATAGGATGGAATCTGCCATGAATGCTCGCTCACTATGGGTGGTACGATGATGGGTGAAGCAAGGCCGGTGAAATCCTGAGTGGCCTGCTGATGGACGGTTTGCCTAGGGTTAGCCATGTGTTCTAAGTTCTCTGGATTACTAGAGGTACTAGAAGTAGGGCTATTGGGTGGAGAAACCTTAGGTGAATGGTTAGGCGAAGGTGGTGGTGTAGGCGGTGGGGTGGTTAACGGGGTGGAATCGAACTTGGGGAAACGAGATGAAGATGTAGAAGTAACCTGTGGGCCTTCGCCCGATTGAGATGATGACGGCTTGACTGGTGGTGGCGGTCCGTGCGATCGCAGATGTGGCATCCACTACGAGCAAAAACCTGAACACAAGAAAAGCAAACAGTAGTTACTACGACTCAAGATAAAAAGAAAAGACACAAAACAAAGTAAACACGTAGCACGTATTTGTCAAGTAAATCTATCAAAGCTAATGAACGCAATTACCAAGAGTCCCCGGCAACGGCGCCAAAAACTCGATGTGTGCTAAACAGACTATTAAAAACAACTATATTAGACTCTCTAAACTAGACACTACAAAGCTTTAAATCTAGACTCAACCTAAAACCACACAATCGGCAAGTGTACCGATCAATGTAGTATAACCTAGGAAGTCCGGATATCGAACCACGAGACTCTATAAACTACGTAAACTAGACTCTGACAGACACTGACGGACACGACTTAACTTGTTTATTTGTTTTGGGGGGGGGGGGTTACTGAAAAACTAGGAAATCTATATTAGACTACTAAATAAACTAGAACTAGACTAAAAACGAATAAAGGCTGTGAGCTTTTCTTATATGAGAACGGGACCACCTAGACAAGAATCCTGGATTGTTTTTAAGAAATTACCGATTAAGTTAAGTGCACGAGTTATGGAACCGGGATCGTATGATACTAAACCTATTAAGAGCCAACGAGGCCCCTCGACCCTTCTCAAGGAGAAACCTGTGACACTACCTAGGCCGTTAATCCTACCGGTTATTAGACTTCTTCCCAGTCGTCTAATTATTGTGTAAGTACCCTAATGTTGACCTATTCTTTCCCAATCCTAGGTCTAGGGTAGTTTGAAGTAATAGATTTGACTTGATAGACTAATAAGACCGACAGGTAAACCAAGACATAACCTTTCCCAAGGCCTATCTAAAGCAATTCGCCGGGTAAGACCTACCAATAGCCCCTCACTTCCCAGTTATTAGGACTAGTAGAACACTAAGACCTAGCAAATTATTATCAATTACTTCTAGAGGTTATCGCGCGATTCTCCCTAAAGAGTGAAGGTTTTCTTATGTGATATAGACACTCACCGAAACCCTAAACCCTAATATGACTCTACGTTGTGATATAGACCGTCACTAAGAATCATATGAAGCAAATAACAATAACAAACCAAATCAAAGCACGCATACACATCAAATCATTAAATCAAACCTTTTACTAAACACAATCAATCCATAAACATCGTGCAAATAACGAAAAAGGTAAAATCTTTATATCAATCCATTCATCATAGTCTAGGTGGTTTATAAAATTAGCCAAGCATCTCAGTAATTAAACACAAAACAAAGACGTCTAACAAAGAATTCATTGTAACAAAGTTCAAAGAAAGTAATCGACAAAACAAGGGATTAGAAAACCCGATTGATTCTTCGATTCTTCGACTCCGACTCGTACCAATGATTCCCGTGCCTTGAAATCTCCAATTGCCTTCAAAGAATGCTCCAAGAATGCTCCAAAATCGCCTCCAATGTTCTCTAATTCGTAATTAGAGTTACAATGATGTTTCTTTTTAAAATTCGGTCAAAACCCTAGCTGGAAAACGACAAAGTCAACATCAAGTCCCTCGCGTGACGCGTAGGGGGGGTGGCGTCACGCGTCGCCTCCTTGAGTGATTTTCTTATTTTTCTTATTATTTTCCTATTTCCAGCTTCTCCGACGCGCGTACGAATCCCGTTTTTCTTCCGAACTGCTCGTTTTTACTCGTTTTTCAACACTTTAAGCTACGGGACCTGAAATCAAAGCTTAACGTCAGCAGTATCATAGTTCTAACCTAAAACAGACTCGAAACGACTGAAAACTGACCAAAATATACACTATAAACATATGTACTTTTCAGTACATCACTAACTGTTATAGAACTCCAAATTCTACAAGATGAGTTGTATCATTATACATACCTGGCTCGGGTAA